>OX465289.1:18865000-19417500 GCA_949987695.1 Merzomyia westermanni
CCATAAGTAAATTCTGTAACAAGAGTTGGTTTTTATCGAAGTCGCTTGGTTTAATGGGGGGCAGAACACCTTCAGCTCTCCCTCATTCGGTCCTCTACACATACGTATGTTCTTAAATAAGTGAAACTAAAATTCTTGAAATTCCGAAATACGCTTGGAGCTTTTGCTAGCCCAATTGATCAACATAAGTATATGCGACATTTAGGAGACTTACTTATACGGCTCATCATTCATGCATCCAGTACCATGATTTTTCCTGCAGGATTTCGCCACGGGCTTGAAACGTTTCGTCCTCTGCCGAATCTTTTGGTGTTATTTCTATCATCGAGGATCTTCAGCATATTACAATCACTCACCTGACTTCTCTTTTTTCTAAATAGGCGGCTCTGTTCCTTCAGACAGCGCTTACCCCGTTCTTTTTTCTTGCCGCAAGGCGACCTTAGGCCTCGAATATATTTTTTTTCGTCAGGTCAAAGGCGGTACGTAGTGAGTGAGAAATATGATCCTTCCAGTCCGTTGCATCGGGTGAAAAATGAAGAAGAGAAAGAAGAGCGTGGTGGAGATAAAGATGATGGGCCAGTGACAGCGAGCCATAAGAAGAGCACAAAGTCCAAGTGTTAAAATGTCTTTGGAGGGTTTGCGAGTGCGATATGAGCTAATCACTTATCTTTTATAAGCAATCGGTAAAAGCGATAGTGTAAAACCATTGATGCTATCGATAATTGCCGAACTATTATAATGCTAAACTCAAGAGTTGTAAACCATTTCTATATGGGTATTTCCAAGTCAAATCGTCAGAGAGTTGGAATCGACCCCTTCCGATTTGAGTAAAATTTGGTGGGGAATATCCTTTTATGCAAATTCAAATTTCCTTTTTTTCTTTGTTGTTTTGTAAAGTTTTTAAATTTTTTGGAAACCGATGTATTTAAAAAATTAAAGCAGGTACTTTCAAAGTGGATACTTGAGGTATAAAAAAAATTTTGAAAGAAAAAACTTTAATCTCTAATTTAAGAAAATATTCAATTTTTTAAAAACGAAAAAACTAAAGTTCCCCATTAAATTTTGGAATAAGATTGCTAAATCTAAATGTATCCTGAAATTTTTATTTATTTTTCAAAATTTGAATTTTGCTAAAAATTTTGAATATTCTTAAAAAAAAAATTATTTTTTTAACTGTCTAGTCGAGTTAGTTCAACACAAAATTCCTCAATTTTGATCACTGAAAACTTTAATTTTTATGAATTTTATATTTTTCGATTTTGAAAAATTTTAAATTTTCGAAAACAAGACATTTTTTTTGCATTATACCTCCGATAAATCTAAATTCATCCTGAAAGTTTTGTTTCTTTTTCAAAATCTGAATTTTGGCTAAAAAAAAACACGAGCCTGCTAAAACATTTTAAAATTTTTATTTTTTTTTTTTGACTTTCTAGTTGAGTTAGTTTACACCAAATTACTGTAAATTAAATAAATTGGGTCACTGAAAACTTAAATTTTGATGAGCTTTAATTTTTTCGATTTTGAAAAAATTTTAATTTTTTTTAAAACTAGAAATTAAAAAAAAAATGTTTACAAAATTTTTTTATACCTCTAGGTACTTCCTTTGAAAGTAGCAAAGTTTATTTTTTGAAACACAGTAGTTTCCGAAATATTTAAAAAAAAACTTTGCAAAGAAACAAAGGAACAGAAAAAAGTGTAATTTTGAATTTGCATTACCTTTGACAATTTTTTTTTTTTTGTTTTTCTATGGTAGAACTTTGTTTTATGGTAAAAAAAAAAACTTCCCACTAAATTTCATTCAAATCGGAATGACGATTTGGCATGGAAAAATCCATATCCTTTATTGAAATTTTTTTTAATTTTTCAAACCAAAATTTATTGCACAGTGCATTTTTCAATCAAAGCTCTTGTGGTGTTTTTAATAAATAAATACTATATAACGTTTGCTGTATCAGCAAAATACAAGAAATTAATCGAAAATTACATTATTTTACTGTGTTGAAAAATTCGATACAAAAAATGTAATTAATAACTTAAATTGACCAATAGCTCAGTGGCATTTTCTCACAGCATGAAATACACACTTACAAATTTGGCTATGTTGAATTAATGCAATTTTGTTACACTTGAGAAATGGTTGCTATAGCAATACAATCTAAAAAACAAAAATTGCAAAATATATTTCTATACAAAAAGATTTGAAAAAAATCTTTACACAAAAATGGCAATTTACCATGTTTGTGCAGCTAATCACAGGCAATTGACAGTTTTTGTGCAAAATCAGTTTTTCTACTTAGATGCCTTCATACATATATACGTATGTATGTATGTATGTATGTGTTTACATTTGTGCACGTATTTTCAAAACACACTTTATTTTTATTTAGTAAAATCTGTAAAAGGTACAATAACCATAATAGAAAAAAGAACGAAAAGTATAACTAAAAATTGTGTCTAGAAATATTTATTGGTTAAGTGAATTAATTTAGCTAGTTTTTTCCCAGTTGTTGGTCTCAAATTAATGAACAACGTGATACAATGTTAACTATGGAATAGCGCGCTTATATTGCAAACCGTAAACATATTAACTACATAATATCAATGAAATATATCTACACAAATTTAGTCAAACATAGTGACATGAATGAATAAAAATTGCTTGCATGAAATGGAAGAGGTGTTAAATTTTCGACACTTGGAATAAATCGATGTAATATAAAATATTTTCAAGCGCTTAGCTAGATAAAAGTACAAAAACAAATGCACGCTATCCTCTTCTTATATCACGATATATTTTATTTTATTTAATTTTATTTATTTTGAATACCTTTCATGAACATGAAATGGTATTATAACTTTGGTCCGATGTTTGTGAGTATGAGAAGAAGAAGAGATGGACCCACCAATAAGTATACCGAAATGAGCGGGGCGATGAGCTGAGTCGATTTAGCCATGTTCGTCTGTCCGTTTGTCTGTTTGAGCGTAAACTAGTCCCCCAGTTTTTTAGATATCTCGCTGAAATTTTTCTAAGGGGCCGCCGGGTTCGTGAAACATTGATTATTTGTTGTAACAGCAAGATCGGACCAATACAACGCATAGCTCCCATAAAATTAAAGCAATTAAAAAGCTAGGAACGTAAAATTTTGCAGGTTTGGTACTTATTATGTATGTAATGTGCGTAGTGAAAATCACACAGATCAGACCAATATAACATCTAGCTCCCATACAATCGATTGTTCCGATAAATGGGGTTTGGGCTATAAATTTTGCAATTGAATTGTTGTTTTTACGGCCTGCACACTTGCAAAGTACCATGACTATCAGTGTTGGGCAAATTATAATTGTTAAAACAATTAGTAATTAACAATTAATGAATAATTAATTACAACTTCTAGAGTTAATAATTTTTAATTGTTAATTGCAACTTCTACAATTAACAATTTTTCATTGTAATTGCAAAAATGTACAATTAACAATTAATCAATTGCAATGCTCGCAATTAACAATTAATTGTTTATTAATTGTATTTCTTTATAATTAACAATTTGTTAATTACAATTGTTTTATGAATTTAATTTACTACTTCTACAATTAACAATTTGTTAATAACAATTGTTTTATGAATTTAACAATAAACACGCTACCCAAAAGCTATTTAGTATATTATCAGCCAGGTTATTGCAAAAACTTCTCCTGCAAGAACATAGGTTATATAAATGCAAAAAATTGCTTGATTTCTGTCAGATATCACTTTCGTGAAAATGCTGTGCCCCTGATAAATTGCATTGAATACTTGAATGAAATCACTCAAGAACTACCCGGGTAATTGTAAAAAATGGTTTATTATTATTAATTGCTTCATAGCACAATTAAAAAATTAGTTAGAATTTTTTCAGTTGTAATTAATTTAATTTTAAATAATTTAATTGTAACAAGCAATTAAATTTTTAATTGCAATTAATTTTAAATTAATTCATTTAGTTTTAATTACTTTAATTGCAATTGATTTAATTGCAATTACTTTCTTAATCAATTAATAAATCAATAAAAAATTTAATTGATTAACGCCCAACATTGATGACTATAAACGATCTCAAGGCCAATAATAATAATTTAGCTTTTTATTTATGAAGATTATTTTTGTTTTTTTTTTATTTTAATTATTATATTTAATTGATTGGTTTGGTTTTTGGCCGTTAGTAAATATATATGACTTATATAGTTATTGAACTCATGGCCAGACTTTTAATAAAGCAACTGGTTATGTTGTTAATATTTATTAGTTTCAATATTGCGACTTCGGTCTGAAGTCATCATCAAGACTGCAAAAAAGCAATTTTATTTTATTTAATTTTTTTTTTTTTTATTGAATTTTTTTTTCTTTTATTTTTTTAATATTATTTTATGTAATATTATATTATTTCATTGTATTTTATTTTATTTTATTTTATTTAATTTAATTTAATTTAATTTAATTTTATTTTATTTTATTTTATTTTATTTTATTTCATTTTGTTTTATTTTATTTTATTTTATTTAATTTAATTTAATTTAATTTTATTTTATTTTATTTTATTTTGTTTTATTTAATTTTATTTTATTTTATTTTGTTTCATATTTTATTTACAGTGTTCTTAAATTTTCCGGGTACTTTTCCGGGTACAATGTAACACTTCCCAATTTTCTTCAATGTTATACAAATTTATATATAGGTTTGGTACCACCCACTTTTCCAAACTATGTATAACCAATTCTCTATTCTTGGTGCATGAACTTGATATTTGATCCAATCAGAAGCTCGATATCGCACGCTGGTTAAGTGATCACCCTGTCTCCACCACTGGAAGGAAAAACCTCAGAATATGTTTGAATTTCGTCCTAATATTAAAAAAAAACACCCTGTGATATTGAAAAATTTTGAGACAGGGCGTTCTACAACTTTGCTGAGATAAGGCATTTTCGGAACGGTACTTTAGTAAGGGTGGGGTCATTGTACTCTCAATACATTTTATAGCCTGGGGATAACTTAAGCGAAACTTGGGGCGGCTAAAGCTGAAACCTGTATGTATCATGGAAGACGATGCTCAACCATTCTTAGGGCAGCATGCAATGGATTAATATTGGTGCTACCCACGCGCCATAATTGGTATGTGATAAGACTCACATATGACTCCTATTCAACCTCATAAAACATACGAAATCAGGCTCAATGTTCAAGAAGCATAGTAATTTTTCTTTGGTTTATTTCAATCCTGATTTTTGACAGCAGAAATGAGCTCATGATGTTCACAATCTGCAAGACGCTTTTTTTTGATTTGGCAAAGTACATATCGGTCTTAAATACTAGAGACTCTTCCTGGATTATAAAGAGAACTACGTAATCCAAAACATGCCCCACAATCACTTAATCTCTTAACCTGAGTAACTCACTCACCTGTTTGAGCGTTAAGCGCGCGGTGTATCGTAAATCGCTGCCTTCACGTTTAAACATCGCATGTGGTTTATCCCTTATGATGAAAACAATATCTGCTGGTATCTTGCCTGGAGCTTGATCGCCTTCCTTTTGAAATGTCACTTTCGTACCAGATTTCCAGCCTGGCTTAATTGATATGCTGACATATTTATCCTCCTTCTTAGACGCACCATCCGGGTTTACAACGCGTCTGGAGATTTTCATCTTTTTCACACAACCATGATAGATTTCCTCTAATGTTACGTAGAGGTCATGTTCGACGGGGGGATCTTGTTGTTTCTCCTTTTTAAATGGGGTATGTACATTGAACGAATGCGATCTGAACGAAGGGCTGTGGTTTATATTTTCTAAGCATTTATTATAAGCGAGAAGCAAGAGATTGACTTTGACAATAATAAAGGTTTAAAAGGAAAACAAAGCTTTTAAAACTACTCCCCGAGACACATTGCCGAAGGCGGAGGATATGAAGTGCAACTGGCTCAATTTGTTGAATAGAGAAAATTTTGTTGAGTAATGAGAGGGGAGAGGCATCATAGCCGGAGATCAACCATCGAGTTGCACGTCATTGCCTTTGTGCATATTAGCTCGCAGGGGTCAAGGATCCTTACTCGATACAGCCGGTCTCGTTTGGATTCCCTTCACTGCAATGGGTTTTGCTGAGTATTGTCCTGAAATACAGTTTCTGTGATGGTTTGACTGATAATGTTTGATTTCCAAGATGGGTTTTCTAATAGCCAAACTGAATAACTGAAAACCCTGAAGGAATTGACTTACAGGGAAAGTCTAACTAAGAAGTTGTTATGGAACAGATTTACAGGGTTTATAACGATTTGAAGCCTCTGAGAATCGTCATCAAGCTCTTCTAACGGAATTTAGGGGAAACGCGAAGTTTCAACAGGATTGGACCAGTGTGATATAGGTGTTAGAAGAGTAGGTTCAATTAAACAGGAAAAATAGATGTTTAGTATCAGAGAACATACCACATGCAGGGCAAGTATTTGGTATGATGGGGTTCAGTCTGGATAAGTAAGAGTTCAACCTATTACCATATCCAGAACGAATTACTGTATCCGAACGAACATTTGCAAAGACTTTCACCCAAGAAGTTGGGAAGAATACTACGAATTCCTTTGGTGCTATTTCGGAGCTTTTTGAACGTTTCCTAACCTCTTTGAAGCATGTTCTTCATTCGCCTTCAAGCCTTCTTGCTAACGTATTCTTCGTCAAAGTCAATCTTATTCGAATTATGTAAGCTGCAGCAAATCTGTTATTAGTACACACTTACCTAAACCCACTACCGAGTCCATGCCGTGAACCTAAACCACCAAATGGCGAAGAAAAGAAGTCATGTTCGGTATCTAAATCGAACACATTCTTATCGAATAGATTATCGCCCATGTCGAAGAAAGACGCGAACGGATTGCTGGAGCCGAAGAATTGTGCAAATGTCGCCCGTGGATCACCGTGGAACTGATATGTGAACGTATTACCGCTACTGGGACCATTACGCGAACCTGTGAAATAAAATGAAAAAAGAAAAATTGAAAATGACGAAGCAGCAAAAAATAAAGAGTACGATCGAACTTCGAGTTTTAATTCGGCTCGAAAAAATATTATTTAAATTCAGCTTTCCATTTTTTCAGTATTAATAAAAATCTCGATATTCAAGTCTTTAAGTATTTATTACTAAGAACTTGAAGTTCGGTCGTTCTCTGCTCAATATTAATAAAGTACAATCACTTTACCTCCACTCTTCAAACCCTCTTCGCCATATTTATCATAAATCTCACGCTTGCTCTTGTCGGAGAGTACTTCATAAGCCTCAGCGACCTCTTTGAACTTTTCCTCGGCGTTAGCGGCTTTATTTTTGTCTGGATGATAGCGTAACGCTAATTTTCTGTAAGCTTTTTTGATCTCTTCATCGGTGGCAGTTTTCGGCAGACCCAGTATTTTATAATAATCTTTGCCCATTTTGTATCGCTCTGTGTGTTGAAGTTTGAATGAAGTGTGGTGTTTTAGTTGTGGTGTATAACGTGGTGTGTATCTTGGATTTATATATATTTGGTTGTTTTATGTATAAATTATGTTGGGGTGAATTTGGGTTCAGTTGGCTAGGCAAAGCAATGCCGATTTCCTTGTTAGCTTAAATCTGCAAGAATTCAAAATTAGTTAGCAATTTTGCAAACGTGAGCATTTCCTCCCTTTTTTACTTACGAAACTTATAAAAAAATTACTAAGTTGCTAATAAATCCACAATAAAGTCCTTATTTATTGTTGGCCTTTTTCATAGAATTCCTCTGCGCCTGGTGCATACGGTATAGACATCGTTTATTGTTCGGCTGTGTGAGCAAGAAAGAATGCTTTAACGGGACTCACGTGAGTGAACTGTAAATTTCGAAGTAGAAATTATATTAATTTATTTTAGTACAACTAATTTTTCAGTTATTATAATAAAAGTTTTCACAAATGTATATTTGTTATCTAAATATAATGAAAACAATAAATTTTAAAGATTTTATCATTTTTTTTTTACTTTGAAAAGTTGTCACTCGTGACAGTGTTTGATGTTTGAGAAATAAGAAAAGCAGTGTTAATTTCATGGGGGTTAATTATGGTTTGGCGTTAACGTGAAGTGAAAAGTAAATACGTAATTCACCACGATTTTCGATTCTCATTTTACTCAAACTTTTCGATTTGAAGTGAAGTGAAATAAGTTAACGCAAATATAAATTTGGTGTTAACGTCGAAATTTCAAAAAATTCAAACATCGCATTTTTTACAAATTTAAAGGTTTTAAGTGATACAAATTACTTTTATTCTGACAATCCTATAATAAGCTTCCATTTAGCAAGAACAAATTGTGTCAACGCAATTCTTCCGCAAACAGTTTTTACCGCACATACCAGAGTCGCATTTTAGAGTTCAGTGAAGTGCAGCAAAGAAAACGTCAAGCGATAACTAAAGTGAAAAGATATTTTTTACTTCATAATAACGAAAAATCGGAATCGACCTCATAGTGTCATTGCGTCATGGTGAATTTAATATTATTTACAGGGTGGTTTGAAAATTATCATCAATTAAATTCATCTTTATTCTTGAGGTAGTTAATATTCTTTCAAAACTTCTAATCAAATGTTTTGGTTATACATGAAAATATCTTGTACGGCAGTTATTAGCAACTTTTAACAAAAAATCATAACCTTATTTACAAACTAGACGCCCGCGTTCACGCGAGGCTTCGCCACCAACCCAAATAAAAACAAGTAAGGAAAGGGCTGTCTTCGACTGTGCCGAAGACTTTATACCTTTCATGAATACGCATCATGATTTTAAGTGTCCGATCCTTACTCACAATTAGTAAAAACTCTGCAAAACTGGTCACTTAAAAATACATAGCCCAAACCTCATTTATCGGAACAATCGGTTGTATGGGAGCTATATGTTATGTAGGTCCGATCTGGCTGATTTTCACTGCACACAATACATATGTAATAGGTACCAAACCTGCAAAATTTTACGTTCCTAGCTTTTTAATTGCAAAATTTATAGCCAAAAACCCATTTATCGAAACTATCGATTGTATGGGAGCTATATGTTATGTTGGTCGGATCTGGATGATTTTCACTACACACAATACATATGTAATAAGTACCAAACCTGCAAAATTTTACGTTCCTAGCTTTTTAATTGCAAAATTTATAGCCCAAAACCCATTTATCGAAACTATCGATTGTATGGGAGCTATATGTTATGTAGGTCCGATCTGGCTGATTTTCACTACACACATTACATACATAATAAGTACTAAACCTGCAAAACTTTACGTTCCTAGCTTTTTAAATGTAAAATTTATAGCCCAAAACCCATTTATCGGAACTATCGATTGTATGGGAGCTATATGTTATGTTGGTCCGATCTGGATGATTTTCACTACACTCATTACATACATAATAAGTACTAAACCTGCAAAACTTTACGTTCCAAGCTTTTTAATTGGAAAATTTATAGCCCAAAACCCATTTATCGAAACTATCGATTGTGTGGGACCTATATGTTATGTTGGTCCGATCTGGATGATTTTCACTACACACATTACATATGTAATATGTACCAAACCTGCGAAACTTTACGTTCCAAGCTTTTTAATTGGAAAATGTGTAGCCCAAAACCCATTTATCGAAACTATCGATTGTATGGGAGCTATGCGTTGTATTGCTCCGATCTTGCTAATTCCGACAAATGATTAATATAATGTTCACACACAATACAAGATCAGCAGAAGAATAACTTTCTCTCAGCAGAGTAATTAAATATTATCTTAAATATTTTAAACTTATCCAACTACCGGCAATAATTTTACCGAAAAATAGATTAAATAATTTGCGAAATGAAAAATAAGAAATATTCACAAACTGAAATACAAATAATAACTAAACCAATAACAATGGCAAAAATCTGTTGCCATGAATGCGAGTGTATACAATCGTCATCTTTCTCTTAAGCGTGAATATAATAATAATGATCATAATCAATTTAGCGCCAGCCTACGCATTCTACAAATTTAGCTCCAACGGCCAACGGCCAACAAAAAATGCCTCAACGCCTTGAAAGCGATCGTGAATGTTGGAGAACAGCGTGCGAATTAGCCAAAAACAAAAACATAGGTACTAAATGAGGATGTAAATAGTAGTAAAAGTCATAATTCCGTAATAGTTTAACCCGCTGGGTATATCGAAGATTGCGCCGAAGAACAGTGTGAACGAACGTTGAGCGGAGAAATTTACGGTTGCCTGCAGGATAGTTTGAAAATTCAGTAATTCGACTTTTTCCGGAAAAAAAACGTCTTATTTTTCAACATAGGTCCTGTGCCAAATGCGTGAAAAATATAAAGTTTAATAGAGCGAAGCAAGATTCTGACATTTATGTTGGTGAACATGAGCGTCAGAGTGTTCCTTAACTCAAAGTATAAAGGCAGGGAAAAATTTCAAATTTATTTACAAAATATTAAATTTTTCTAGCGTGTTTTCCAAACGTCAACATTTCCCCTTTCATTTGGCATAGCAGAATGGAAAGTATTATACACCATAGAAAATTTGCTCACCTCATTTTTCCTTTGAGTAAAATGTTTCCTACTACTAAATCTATACTATAAGTACTACGTTCGTATTAAAGTTCCAACTCTTTTGACGCTATGACGCTCATATTGTTGACGACGACCAATTGGCACTCGTATCGATGAATATTGCAGAATGAGCACGTAAAAGAAATTTTTAAAAACAAAAGATCTTGTATACTTCAAGTAGAATGTATGTATGTATGTTTACACTTATAAGAATTGCTTACGTATGCCATTTATTTTAAATCTTTTAACTTTCGTAGACATTTTTTTTCCCAATTTTTGTCTGTTGCTCAAGCTTTGATTTTCGGTCAGTTTTTCAGTTCAAAAGCTTGCAAAATGCCGGCCACTAGTTTAAAATCATATCAAGGAGATATATAAATATTAAATATTTACATATTTTTATTTTGTGTGATTAGTTTTATTAAATTAATCTCTCACTACTAACGCCTAATGTTTTCCCACAATCAGTGCTGCCCACTTTTCTCAGCATGATTAGTTATGTTGTCTCAAAATAGAATCAGATGTATATGACTAATACTAGTACATGAAAAGTTCATTTATTTTTTGTGTTGACTAATAATTTTTTTAAATATTAAGCATTATTTTTGCTATGTAAAAGTGAGAAAAAAGTTAGGTTGGTTTGCTCGAAACAAAAGTTCATAAGGCAGGAATTTCAATACAGCAAAATAATCCTTTGAAGAGTTCACCCTATGGTTGAAAGTTCACTAAAAAAAACGGCAGAATTGTTTTACTTTTAACCTTTATAACAAAAGTTCCACTATAATGAGGATGGGATCAGAAAGTGTTTATTTTATTTTATGTTATTTTATTTTAATTAATTTTTTTATTTTATTTGATTTTATTTTATTTTGTTTTATTTTATTTTATTTTATTTTATTTTATTTTCTTTATTTTCCTTTCTTTTATTTTATTTTATTTTATTTTATTTTATTTTATGTTATTTTATTTTAATTTATTTTAATTTATTTTTTTTATTTTATTTTTTTTTTATTTTATTTTATTTTATGTTATTTTATTTGAATTTCTTTTTTTATTTTATTTTATTTGATTTCATTTTATTTGATTTTATTTTGTGTTTTTATTTTATGTTTTTATTTTATTTGATTTTATTTTATTTTATTTTAATTTCCTTTTTTTCATTTTTTTATTTTTTTTTTTATTTTATTTTTTTTTTATTTTATGTTATTTTATTTTATTTTATTTTATTTCACTTTATTTTATTTTATTTTATTTTATATTATTTTATTTTATTTCATTTTACTTTGTTTTATTTTATTTATTTTATTTTAATTTAGTTTTTTTTTATTTTTTTTTCATTTTATTTTATTTTATTTTATGTTATTTTATTTTATTTTATTTTATTTTATTTTATTTTATTTTATTTTATTTTATTTTATTTTATTTTATTTTATTTTATTTTATTTTATTTTATTTTATGTTATTTTATTTTAATTTATTTTTTTAATTTTATTTTATGTTTTTATTTTATTTTATTTTATTTTATTTTATTTCATTTTATTTTATTTTATTTTATTTTATTTACGTTTATTTTATTTTATTTTATTATATTTAATTTAATTTTATTTTCTTTTATTTTTTTTTCATTTTATTTTATTTTATATTATTTTATTTTATTTCATTTTATTTTGTTTTATTTTATTTTGTTTTACTTTATATTATTTTATTTCATTTTACTTTGTTTTATTTTGTTTTATTTTATTTTATTTTATTTTATTTTATTTTGATTTTATTTTATTTTGTTTTACTTTATATTATTTTATTTTGTCTCAGTTTACTTTGTTTTATTTTATTTTATTTTATTTTATTTTATTTTGTTTTACTTTATTTTTTTTATTTTACTGAGTACTGAGCATATGCCGGACCACTTCTCTGCTAGCTCAAGCCGTTTAAACGAAAAAGGTTAAGATTTTCTCAAGCAAGATCATGAAATCATCATGAAGTGTGTAGAAATTATAGCAATAAAACTTCAGTGTTCCACATAGCCGCCAAAATATATTCATATTTATATACACTTATGTGGAAACATACATTTCTTTCAACTACTCATTCTCCCGCCCACTATAACATTCCGTAGTAACCCTGCAGTGAAACATCAAACTAGGCATACAATTTGTTTAAAATTTATTAACTCATCTCAAATTAGTCCAAAACAAATCAAATCTGTACTAACAAAAATGCAACTGTTTTAGAATACTTAAGTGCCCATAAATGTGATGTTTGCAGCACCAGATCTCCAACTGTGATGTTTCCATTTGGACGGAGTGGATGCTTATCCTACATTGCCAGAGGTATTTCAATTACTTTCACCTATCAATTGAACTATGATTAGTGATTTTTGATCTATTGTGAACTAACTGATGATGTTTAGTTGATGTCTAGGTTCAACACCTGGCAACTGATATTATTAAATTATTTGTCACTTTCCATCATTTAATTTAATTTTATTTGAGCTATTTGAACTAGTTTTTTGAAATAGTTGTATTTCTGTCGAAAATCTGACAACTAACATCTGCTATTGCTAGTGTGTAGTATGAATGTGTGGATTTCAGTGTTTATGAATGTGAAATTAATTTTGCAGACGAAAAATTAGCGCCAATGCCGGCATTAATACATACAAACAACCATACAAATGATTTGTTTTGTTTTCTATTTTTGGCATTTTTTTCGCCTTTGAGTGACTTTGTGATTTTTTTGGGCGTAAAGAAAGTGGTCAGGGTGCCACAAATTGTTGACCCAATTAAGCCTTTCATCTCGTTAATCTTTCACCATTTTTCCATTGGCAAATATTTATATTTAGCTTATTTGTGTGTTTATAATTGGATTATGTTTATTGTGTCGCGAAACTTTTTTTTTTACTATAATTTTCGTGGTTGCCAGTTTTGATAGAAAAATACCCACAATGCCGTCAAACTTTCTCTTTGAGAATGTATCGACTCAAAAGAATATTCATTGATTTTTTACATTTGACATTTTTCATAATTTTTTTTTATTAAATACATATGCAAATTTAATTAAAAAATTATATTTATAACGTAAACATGCTCATATGAGACATCGCGCGTGTTGTGTTGCCATATTGTCAATTTGTCATTATTAGCATTTCTGGGATGTGTCTCTTCTATGTAAATATGCATCTTGATTGATTGTCTTTACGTGCGCCAATCACTCAAATGAGAATTGAGATATGTTCATACAAATATTTGAATGTATGTTTGTCATGTGTCTAGCGTGTTTATATAGCGGAAAATTTACTTAGTATTCTAATAAGCAGACCAGACATTGAGGTGCTCTGTTGTGTTAGACGTGCTGTTTTACATGTGATGCAGTGGTTTTCAGAAAGTTAATGCATATGTAAGCTTTCTAATTTGAGGAGGGGTGGAAAAAATTATATAAGAAAATATGTTTCAAATTGTGATAGTCTTCTTTTTTTTTATTGATATACCGTTCTACATTCAGAAAGTCCATGGGTGATTCAAGTAGTTGATGAGATAAATACAGTCATCTTCATCTACGCGGGGTGAGGCATGTATGTACTGTACTTAAGCCTACAGTTAATGAGGATGAGTTTTTTTCACAGAAAAATGGCAAACGCTTTGATGAATAACTTCATAACAAATAAAACTATTCCAAAGCCTCACTTTTCGATAATTTTCAGCTGAAAATGTAAGCCCATACGGTGTACTTCCGAATTATCTGAGGGAGTGTTTTGGGACTCCGTAAAAGCAACTTGACAGAGTCCTAAAGGAATACTTTTTAACACATTTTAAGAGGCACTTTTCTCTATCGTATGTACTCCATTGGGGGCTTTTTATGAACCTCCCTAGGTGAGAGAGCGCTCCAAGCAATGGGTCCTAAAGAGCTCCTCTGGCTGGCTGGGTTATAACCAGACCTATTAAATTTGTTTAGTCATTAGTAATCAATTAATTAGGCGGCTTTTTTAATTGGTACTGATTATTTTAAATCAACAGAACAAAATGAATCGATAATTTTAATTGTTTCTTAAGAAAACGCAATTATTAATTGATAACGATTAGTAAAAATCAAAAATAATAAAAAAAAATCAAAAAAAAGTTGTTTTGATTACTTTTGATTATTTTTTATTTTTTTCAGTATTGTTGATGTGCTATGTTGATGTGATATGTGCTTCTACAACAATAATGAAAAAAAATTCAAAATAATCAAAAAAAGTTGTTTTGATTACTTTTTTAATAATCTTGAAAAAATTCTGACTTTTTTGATTATTTCTTTAATTAATTGGAAACTAATCATTAAAAATTTTAAGTAATTTGTAATCAATCATTAAATGGATTCTCAAGAAAATAATAAATAAACCCGTAGTCATTACGATTAGTAACCATTATTTAACAGGTCTATTTATGACTCAAATAAGTAATTAAAAGCCCATTTACTTTAAAAGAACTAAAAAGGAACTTTTAAGTATAATAAAAGTATTTATAAGTTAGTAACCTTTATCTGATCTCTGACAATAAAGTTAAGAAATGTTGAATAGTAATTATAATAATGACTTCTTGATATCCACATAATTTTAGTTAAAAATTTCACTTGGTTTTGTAATAACAACCAAAGTAAACTCTATTTAAAAAAAATAAAATAAAATAAAAAATTATATTGGAGCTAAGCTGAGTTAGTATTACCCCGTAAAAAAAGTGAAAGGTATAGAATGAGTCCAGGATTAGGCGCTTTGGAGCATGCTACCAATGCCAGTTTTGATCTCATTGTATGGGTTGAGAGATTTATTTTCCATACACGGCTAAAAATTAGACCCTAAATTTTAAACTTTTCTGGGCTACATATACGTATGTCTAAACCAAATTTCGATAAGAATTTAAATTGTGCCAGTTTTCAAGAAAATGAGCGCGAAGAAAAGAGTTTAAATTTTAAACCAGAAATGTCTTAACAATTAAAAAACATAAAAAACATTTGTATCAGTTGGCAGGATTCGAACCGACTCTCCCCGCATCAGAGTCGTCTGCTCTACATACTAAGCTAAGGCGCACACAAAACTGTAATGAGAAAAATTCAGTGAATTGAAAAAACCTTCAGGGATAAAAGAAATTTAAAAAATTTTAAACGTTTTTTTCAGTTAAGCTTTAAATCCAAGCCGCAATAAATTGAAAATTGGTGCAGGTAATTGAAAGGTTTTGAATTTAGTACAAAAAATGTTTTGAAAATTGCTTAAACCGATGAATGTTTTAAAATGTATGCTCAAATTTTTAGCCGTGTATAATTCCGACTCTAGTTATATTTCAAAAAATTAAGTTTAAAAAAACCACAAACTCTCTGTCTTCTATTTTTTTATTCTTAAAAATATTTTTTGTACTTTGAAAATATTAAAGGAATAGAAAACAAACCCATAATTTGTAGTTTTTTTGTCTGTCTGTATGTTTTTTCGCGCATCACTCAAATATGTATGTATATAATTTTATTTTGCTGTAGGATTTCTTGATTTATATTTTAAAGCCTTAAATCTATTTTACTGCAAGGAAATACTTGACACTCGCTTTACACTCGCTTTGGCTATGAAATTTGGCTCAAAATATGTTTACATACATACATGTATAGTGGAATAGGAAATAGGATAAGGAATAGAAAACAAACCCCTAATTTGTAGTTTTTTTGTCTGTCTGTATGTTTTTTCGCGCATCACTCAAATATGTATGTATATAATTTTATTTTGCTGTAGGATTTCTTGATTTATATTTTAAAGCCTTAAATCTATTTTACTGCAAGGAAATACTTGACACTCGCTTTACACTCGCTTTGGCTATGAAATTTGGCTCAAAATATGTTTACATACATACATGTATAGTGGAGCTGGAATCTAAATTACAGCACCAGAACTCAAAGCAACAATTCTTTTAATTTGCACACCCATCACATGGAATTGAGTGGGTTCTTCAGCGATATATTACTGGAGTCGATCTTTAATTATAGAACACATTTTTCAGACGCTGTAGTGAAAATAATATATTACATATTTACTTATATACATTTTTCAAGGTTTGAGTTTACCAGAAATCATTTAATTTAGGTGCCGATTTTAACTTTCAAACCGCCCCACAGTGGTCTGAGGTGCATATCTAGCGCGAATTTAATCAAAAATTGACTAGTGGGTATATTAATTTTTTTGTAAGCTCCACTTATAGTCGAAAGGGTATGCAATATAATTCAGACAAAATTTTACGCAATAAGTGTTTTTATCTGAATAAAAATCGTGCTCAAAAAGTGTGCACGCGTAAAGTCGCCGGGCACGTAGTTTATATATAGCTTGCAATCGCAAACTACACTAACTACTTTATAAAGGATTAATTTTAGGGTAAGTTTCCGAACATTTTTAAGGCATATTAAAAGAAAATAGCTTAAACTCAATCAATATAAATGAGAACTTTCTGCGACTTTCCTTAATTTTCACAATTTATTTTTCAGGGTTGCCCTCAGGCAATCACCCGTATGGAACTGTTTGATGAGTGGCTGACAGTTAACAATTTTACTAGGGAAGAATTTTGTAGTGCCTTACAATGTTTTGTTTCTACAAAGCGTAATATAATTTCAAATAACTGTAAGAAAATATTAGAGAATTTTGTTAAAAGTATGGAAAAACGCTGGAAAAGTGCAAAAACAAGTTCATTACGTTTTCTCAAAACTAATAAGGAGTCTAACATTTCATTTCCTGGAGAGAGTGGGGAATTCTAGCCTGGGTTTTCAAAGCATGGAAGACCTACGAAAAGTTTTACTGAAAGTGGAACTAGGGCGAAGCAAAAAAAAAGCAAGAGCGTTTACCTCAGCTTAAGTTACTACAATTAATTGCCCGAAATTTGACAAAACAATATACAAGATAGCAAAAAGCTCCACAAATTATCTAAACGTGCAGTTATAAATCCAGAAGAAGCTCTGTCGTGGTTTATTAATACAAAATCTAGTAAATCGACATATTTATCATACAGAAAGGTTGCTAAACGTTACGATTCTGATGTATATCCATTTTAAGAAAAAGTCCCAGTAGCGAAAGTCCCAGAGCATGATGCAGTTACGATAGATGATACAGATGTTGAGATAACACTCATTGATCTTTTACAGTTGAAATACATATCTCTTTCATAAATTTCAATAAAAATAAATAATTAATAAGTACTGCTACAAAAAACTAACTTCACCCCTCTTAGTATTAAAATTAATAGCTGGACTTTCTACTGGCATAGCTATTCCTACAAAACATTAACTTTATTAAAGCTGGTGATTTAATTCGCGCTAGATAAGCGTTTCAGATCACTGTGTACCCTCCTAAAAACTTTAAAAGCTTTAAAAAAATATCATACTAATATATAACAACACGATAATATTTAAAGCACAAAAACAAAAACAGAATAAAAGTGCAAGTACGCAGAGATAAAAAAGAAATTTTTTGTAAGTTTTACGAGCTCAAGACCAGTTAATAATAATTCTATTATGATTGTTTTTGATTAAAAGAAAAATTTAAAGCAACAAATCGAATCCGCGCACTTCTAATTTTGCCAGCTCAGCTGCCTAACCTATAGGCTATGCTGCGTGTAGTTCGTGCTTAGGTCAACTTTTCCTTTGATTGTTGTTGTTGTTATAAATTAAATATATTTCTAAAATCATAAAGAGCTCCAATAAAATGTATTCACTCATACCGTCACCCTCTTGCTGAGAGCGTAAATATGCTCAGAGCAACTTAAAAATTTTATTTTTATTAAAAAGTCAGTTCTTTAAATTAATGCTGGAGAAAATAATACAAGCTGCAGAACTTAATCACGCTGGACCAATATTTTATAAAAGCGTGCAACTGTTGGCGTATGCTGACGATATTGATATCATTGGCCTTAACAACCGCGCCGTAACTTCTGCTTACTCCAAATTAGAAAAAGAAGCGGAGAAAATGGGATTGCTGGTGAACGAGGGCAAAACGAAGTACCTTCTGTCATCATGCAAAGAGTCAGCGCATTCGCACCTTGGCAACCACGCCACTGTTGGCAGTAATAATTTCGAAATAGTAAAGGACTTCGTTTACCTGGGAACCAGCATTAACACCAACAATAATGTTAGCCTAGAAATCCGACGAAGAATTACTCTTGCAAACAAATGCTACTTCGGACTGGGTAGGCAATTGAAAAGTAAAGTCCTCTCTCGACGAACGAAAATAACACTCTATAAGTCACTCATCGCACCCGTCCTGCTATATGGTGCAAAAGCGTGGACACTAACAACATCTGATGAGGCGGCTCTGGGAGTATTCGAGAGAAAGGTTCTTCGAAAGATTTGTGGACCTCTACGCGTTGGCGACCGCGAGTACCGAAGAAGATTTAATGATGAGATGTATGAACAGCGAATTAAAACACAGCGGCTTCGCTGGCTAGGCCACGTAGTGCGAATGAGCGAAGATGCTCCAGCCCAGAAGGTATTCTTATCGGCACCCGCCGGTGGAAGCAGAGGAAGAGGGAGACCATCACTCCGATGGAAGGACCAAGTGGAGACCGATTTGCGATCCCGCGGTGTTTCCAAGAAGAAGAAGTATGAACTTTACGCAGACGCCGACATAGTTCAGCGAATTAAAACACAGCGGCTTCATTGGCTAGGCCGCGTAGTGCGAATGAGCGAAGATGCTCCAGCCCAGAAGGTATTCTTATCGGCACCCGCCGGTGGAATCGGAGGAAGAGGGAGGCCACCACTCCGATGGAAGGACCAAGTGGAGACCGATTTGTGATCCAGCGGTGTTTCCAATTGGCGCCAGTTGGCGCGACGAAGAAACGACTGGCGAGCTATGTTGGACGGTCAAAATCGCCCAGGCGGTTAGATGACCATTTAAAGAAGAAGACAGTATATTTTGGCTCATTCATACTCATAACTTAGAAAGCAAAATATTGTGGCTTCCCTGTACGTATAGTACACTGAACTTTCGTCAAACATAGAACCTACAAAGGTTAATGTAGTGAGCCTATTAACGCAAATTCGTAGGAATTGTGCACTCACGCTTTTGGCAAAAAGGCCGAAGATACTATAAATTGTTATTAAAATTTTTATATATATATTTTTTTTGGTTTCTTGTCTGTTGCGTTTAATTTCAAATAATCTCCACACATCTCTAAAACAACCCACTCACTAAACGCAAAGCGGACAAAGCGAAAATGAATGAAACATAGCAATTGGCAACGAACGGAGAGGGGAGTCCAATGCCGTACATTTGGCTTGGAGCATGACGTTAGCAAGGTCATGTGCGGTGTTCAATGGAAAAATATGGGAACATGAGAAATGGCAATATTAAAATTGATAATTTAGTTTACTATTTCTTTAAAAGCGCTGCTGTCGATAGTTTTTCTCGTCGGTAATGATTATTTGAATGGGTTTTTGCTGTTAACTTCTGTTGTTCTAAATAAAGCTAATTATATGAAAATTACAGACGTCGGGTTGCTCCAATTTCACTATATGCGTAAAAATATTTTTTGAGTCGTCTTTTATTGCCACAACTCTATATAGCGGAAATAAAGAATAAAATATTCCCATGTCGTAAAATGAATACTACACGTAAGGTTGAACTTCTAGCAATATATCTGTGAAAATAGCATTCAATTATCCTCAGCGGTTTTTGAATGATGCGCGAACAACCATGCAAACAGACACACAAAAATTCTAAAAGTCACTGTTTTGACTTTTTTGTTATGCATAGACATCGGGCTGTTACAATTTCACTATATTCGTGAAAAAAAAAGTTATTGAGCCATTTTTATTGCCACCACTGTATTTAGGTAAAACAAAATATTTCAATATCGTAAAATAAGTTCTAAGCTTTAAGTTGGATATCTATCAATACATTGTTGAAAATGCATCCAATTAATCCAGCGGTTTTTGAGTTATGCACGAACAAACATGCAAACAGACAGACAAAAAATATAAAAACCTTTGTTTTGGCTTCTACACTCGAAATATTTAATAAGCGAATTCAATTGCAAACGTTTTTTTAAAGAGTATTTTATAAAAAATTCAATTCAAATTTTGATGTTTTATCAAAAAAGTTAGAAAATAATTATTTAATATAATTTTTTCGCCAAATGTCATACACGCTTCGGTCTCATAGTGATTCCACTATGCTTCGGTCCCTATAAACTCAAATTCAAAAGCAAAAAAGTGAAATAAATTGACGTAAATTTTGAACGAAAGTGATGTGGCTTAACTGAAAAACAAAAACATGAAAATAAACTAAAAACCGAAATTTTCACATTAAATGCTGCAAATTAGATAAAATTTATTTGGTGAGAGAAACGTGAAGCACAACAATTAAATATTAAACATGAATATATTATGTACCCATAGTATATATAGGGATTAAGTTGAAAACATAGCTACACACACAAACGCACGCAGACTAAACGCTGTCATTTCTCTGCGAATTTTCAGTTTTCAAAATTTTTCTAATTATCGCAATCGTGCTTCTGTTCGTTCGAAATATACATACATACTTGGACAGGGTATTATGCAAGAATCAAAATTCGCATGTTTTTGGTTTCAAATAAATATTTGGATACATTTTTTTTTCTAATTTCAAGTAAAAGTTTGAGTGTGCATTGCTTTAACGAGATATGTATATATTTAAAAGTATGCTCTTATAAACAGTTATTTCATGTTATGTTATTAAAGAGTATGCCTATATCTCAAGGTTGACATACACCAATACATTGGTGAAAAAATCATTCAATTACAGGCAGCAATTATGGACTGACGCCCGTACAAACATGCATACATACAGTCATAAATGCAAAGAATGCAAAAAAATTGTGAGGCAACTGTTATTGCCACCATTGTGTGCAGCGGGAATATAATATTTCTCTGCGTAAAATGGATCTTAAACTTTAAGTTGGACAAATATAACGGTGGAAATTGCACTAAATCCGATGAGTGATGCGCGAACAAACATACAGACAGACAGACGAGAATTTTCAAAAACCTCTATTTTGGCTTCTGACTATTACTCTAATTAAGACTCCTTTTTTTAGTATATGTATGTAATGCACGGCCGCTTACAATTTTGTTATGAGTATGAGATAAATTGCATTTTAAATTAAATAAAAGACGTAAGTACATTTTAAGGAAATCAGTGAAACAACAAAAAAGTCTAATTTTTTACTAGAAAAAAAATTTATCTTTTGCACAAAATATATTTTTTTATTATTTCTCCACTGTGCCAACTATGAGCTGAATGAATTTCAAAGATTTTATTTCGCATTTAACCATGACGGAAGTTCGACTTTCTCTGCGGGAAGCTTTATTTAATATCCATCCGTACTAACGCACTTTATTTTGATTGTTTCAACTTCATGCTGGGGGCCACAACAAAAGAGAATCAAACTGACAGTAGTAATGATGGTGTTTGATTAATGGTTTCGGTTTTATTACTGCAAAAATTTCACACAAAAATATCTCACTTTAAATCCGTTGAGAAGTAAGAGGTTTTGAAGCTGTGCATTTATATGGTAGACCCGTCATCGCTTGACAAATTTCCGGGTTTGTGCCATCTTCTGCGTCAAGTTTCGTTCTGACTGGTCACTTTAACTTTGGGTTTTTTTTTTCAATTAGAAAAGCCCTTTGTGAAGCATCTTCACTTTTGTAAGAATGTAAATGGCGACCTGAGGAAGGGTGATCATGGTGTACTTCAATTAAGGGGGGAGAACGCTGCGCACTTAAATTGAGAAACGTGAAAAACAGCTGAAGCTGAGTGTAAGATTACCCCAATTCAAATATATTTGAGAAAGGACCCCTGAGAATTTTTTTCAATTTTCGAATTTGGCCTTACCTTAGCAATTGACTCAAAAACACACTATCTCAACTGAAAATATATTGAATTTTCGTTAAAACTGAGAATGAAAAAATGGCGAAATCGGATGGTTAACACGGCCCTATTTTTAATATCGAAAAATTCGAGTTTCTAAAAACGTATAAAATTTAAATCCTAGTGGATTAGGGGCTTAGAATATTCGAGGTTAGGTATGCCTGTTGTAAAAGCTGACTAAAATCCACACAGCTGTAGTCATTAGGGAAATTGCCTGTCAACACAGCCTTGCACCAAGAGCCACAGTTAGGTATGCAATGTTCGGTTCTTACCGAAATTCGAATTTCTTACTTGAATTTTTTTAGAGCCGGCAAAAAAAATGTTACTCATACGCCCCGGCAGGTATAAAAGGAATTATACCCCATAGTGCTGGAAAAATAGCGATGGTATCGATGTTTCGATGTTTTTTTGAGAGAAAAAGAGAATTCCGTAAATTTTTTCTGAATTCAAATTCATAAAATTGTATATGGTGAATGAGCTCAATTTACACTTCAAACGGTGGTTATCTCCCTTAACTTGTTGACGTACAGCAATTCGTCAGTTATGATAATAGAAAACCGAACAACATATATGAAATATCGAAAGCTAACATCGATGGTCGGAATGCAAACAAAAATACCGATTTATAGATATTACATATTAATAAATTTATATTTATAAAATATTTTATGAAATGTGTATACGGTTGAGAAAATTTTCTAAATACAAATAGTAGGCGTGGTTACTGACCGAAATCTGTTGAGTGTATCGTAAGTAAAAAACGGGAGAGCCCATTAACTTTTTTCCGTGTCTCAATCCATTTTACAGAAAACCAAAACAAAAATTCTCACCCATTGAGTTTCTTATCGCTGTGTAACCCAAGAACAAATTACATAAACAACAACACTTCAAATTTGCTTGAAGGAAATCAAATGAGGAATTAAGAGAAATTGCTATGTTTTACATGTGTACGTATGAATGTATATACCCAGTAGAACTTGAAGCGAGATCTCCCCAAGCGATGAATACGAGAGTACTCTCTTCGACCTCCTTTTGGAACCATACAAAATCTTTTTGTCGTTTTCATGTCTTATGCTACTCTTTGCCGGGGACAAGAAGAGATATCCCCAAGCGATGAATAAGAGAGTACAGAGATTGGTTCTACTGGGTATCTAATCTATATAATGAAAAATGAAATAAGGAAATATATTAAACAAGGTGAAATTTATGGCGGCTAGATTGCAAACAGACGTAAATAGTCAATGGAAAATATCAAATATGAAATAAATGAAATAATTATTCCAAGACTTAGTACAACTACATTTTGCATACTTTTTTCCTTTTTTGTTGTTACAATTTCATTATATAGCGGTTTCGAAAATTTCGTGCCGAATTTCACGTTCTGTTTAATAAATTTAATATGAAGTGCACTAAACCAAGAGGTTCGTTGTACCGCCCATTTACCAGGTGGTTTGTTGAATTTGTTTTCATTGCTTCTTTAAGTTGTTACCGATATGCACCTCATTTATCAAAACGCAAAAAGTATGGGAATTTAAATACTTTTCGGTATGCTGTGACACATACAAGGAAGCACTTTTCAACATCTTGTGATATTATTTTCAATAAAGAAGGATTCAATTAATAAAAGATTTAATCATCTCAGTACGAGTACATTAATCACTTAAAAATTTATGGCGGTCAGTTCAGATTAAGAGTCGTGATAAAAAATCAGAAAAAAGTAAAAAAATTTCAAATCATCAGTAGTGTAACACAATGTGCGTGCTCAAACAATATTGCAAATGTACAACCATAAATCAAAGATAATACCTCTAATTGCAAAAATACCCATCTTATACAAACATAATAAAATACAAATATACTAAAATCAATTAAGGAGTGTTCCGATGCAATTTTAAGAATTTAGGGCGGGGTATGAGGCATAAATGATAAGAAGATTGTAAAAATTTAAATTAAGTAAGGAATATCACATTTGGTGGACAATCATAAATTCTAAGAAGTTATGTCGCGTATTGAAAAATATAAATAAATAAAAAGTAATGTTTATATATTCAGTTTTACTAGTACAAAGGATATTTTAGGAATAGAGTAATCGATTTAGCCATGCCCGTCTGTCCGTTAATCAAAACACACAATTGCTTGAGTAAGAACTGAGGTATTTAAATGAAATGTATTGCATCAGCTACTTTCCACCCAAGGAACATTTGAAAATAGGCGAAGTCGCATGATAAACACGCCTATTTTATTGATAGCAAAGATTTCGAAAATTATATAAAAAGAATAAATTTTTATTGATGCAGCTAAAATGGTAAAATTTTGTAACTATATATTACACTATTATTTTTATAAATATTTCTTATTAGCCTAATGGTTAACAGAACATGCCAAAATTACGAAAAAGATGGGAAGTGTAGCTACTAAGCTACTTCCGAAATGGATCAATATGAAAATAAAAACTTTTAACAATAAATGTAAATTATTAAAAAAAAAATAAAGATAATAACTTTCATACAAATTATTATTCTTGGCCTTGAGCTCAATTGTGGGCTTGAGTTGTTTTATTTTATAAAAAATAATAACAACAATTCAATAAAGTTGTTGGTATACAAAATAAATTATATCTGTTTTATTTTATTTTATTTATTTTGTTTTTTTTTTGTTCCTTCCTTTTTATTCTATTCTATTTAATTTTATTTTATTTTATCCTATTTTATTTTATTTTATTTTATTTTATTTTATTTTATTTTATGTTATTTAATTTTATTTATTTCTTTTTATTTTATTTTATCCTATTTATTTAACTTAATTTTATTTTATTTTATTTTATTTTATTGTATTTTATTTTATTTTATTTTGTTTTATTTTATTTTATTTTATTTTATTTTTATTTTGTTTTATTTTATTTTATTTTATTTTATTTTATTTTATTTTATTTTATTTTATTTTATTTTATTTTATTTTATTTTATTTTATTTTATTTTATTTTATTTTATTTTATTTTATTTTATTTTATTTTATTTTATTTAATTTAATTTAATTTAATTTAATTTAATTTAATTTAATTTAATTTAATTTATTTTATTTTATTTTATTTTGTTTTGTTTTATTTTATTTTATTTTATTTTATTTTATTTCATTTTATTTTACTTTATTTTATTTTGTTTCATTTTATTTTATTTTATTTCATTTACTTCCATTCGACTATCGTCGTATCTCTGCCGGCGTTGATTGGCTAAAATCTAAAATTTTGCATTTTTTAATTTGTGAGGGTGGCAAAAACGTCCACTTGCGCTGTAGGCGCAATTGCCTAGCGCAGCACAACATTAGTACCATGCTCGTCACTCATGACCCGAGACAATTAAATTTAACATGCGTCAACTTAAAAAATCCAAAATTTTAAAATTTTTGCACTTACACTTAAAAATTCTTGAGCCTGCGGTATCGTCACGGGTCCGTATTAGAGCCATCGGCGCTTATTGTTTCTTGCATCATGATCTTACGACCTTCTCAAATTATTTTATTTCTGTTTATTAAAAAATTTATTTCTGAAATCGTAAATCTTAAGATAATACATATATATGTATGTGTGTACACTCACTTGCAAAATTTCTTTAAAAATTGTTACTTAGGCCATTTCACATTAGCCTAATGTTTATGATACACTCATAATTTATTTATTTAGTTTATTTTTTACACTTCTTTCACACCGAAATTTCGCAAAATCAATGTTTAATATGTAGGCGTCTCACACGCACTTATTTAGCACCAAGATCTACACCCCCACATGGTCTCACATAGTACAACTTGCCTTCCTCCTCTATCGCATAAGCCTGCTCAATTCGAACAAACAACTCAACGTCATCTCTCATTCTCACATTATTTATTTCTGTATATCACTGTAGCCAAAAAATTAAAATTTTCCCACAAGCTTGTGAATGACGAGTATTACAAGTTCACGCCGGGGTAAACCTTTGACAATTGGTACGGTCTGTGAAATCACCGCTCAGCGCCAGAAATGCCTACGCATCGACGCAAAAGATCAAAATACAAACTCATTAACGATCTCATTCGCATATCCATGTATTTGTATATGTAAATATACTCACTTTTAGTAGTTCACAAAACTCCTCTATTTACAAGTAATTAAATTCATCGTGAGCAACTTTGACGTAGAATACGTCTTAGCTGACGTAGAATACATCTAATAATCTGTTTGTCTGTTTGTATGTTTGCACGCGCATTATCGAATAACTACTACATTTAATTAAATGGTTTCTTTACCAGTGGATTGACAGAAGTCTGCTTCGGGTTATGGGACACATTTTTCCTCGCACAACAGCTAGCATATAGTTGCAAATCTCCCAGTCTCTGGTCTATTTAAATTGATACTAGATTATTCGCGCTTCGCTCTACGTTTAAGTTTAGCGTCCCCATCTTTGCTATAGTCCACAGGCCCAGCCGTACGTACTGGACTGATACTTCTTTATTTAACTCTGCTCATTCGCGTTGGCCGCAAATATAAATACAAATACAAGTTTCTCAGCGTGATGGCCAACCGAAAACGAAAAAAGTTCACTGCCGATAGCGAATGAGACAAGTATGTGTCATAATTTAAAAATAAGCAAATACAATACATACAGACATATCTATATTCTTAGAGAGCGAGCTTTGTTTTTACGTATTTAATTAAGGAAAATATGTTGGCAGAGCAAAACCAAAAATTTTGTAAATAAATATTTGTAGCTTAATAAATTTCACTAACGTTTTTAATAATTTAATTTTTTAAATAATTTTAATGTATTTAAATAATAAAATAGTCACTCAACACTCACTTAAACAAGAATTTGCTAATGCTCTCTCTTCAATTACTAAAAACTTGTAGCAATCAACAAACCCCTCCAAAGCGAATACAATTGTTTTAGGAAATGAAACAATTTATGTTAATAAATAATAAAATTTGTGTGCCACTCAATTGTTGATCTTTCAAATTGAGCTGAATGACTTTTTGCTTCTCTTCGTGCCGACTTTGCACACTACACACTAAATGAGTAAATAAGTATGTATATTGTGAGTATCCCCCTGACAATAGCCCTCACAATTGTTGGAGGCCAATAATCTTTCTGTTTTTTGTTTTATCATTTTACTAATTCGGTAGTGATATTTTTTTATTTTTTATTTATGTTCTTATTTATAATTTACTAGCATTTACCCGCGGCTCCGCTCGCATCAAAGAAATAAGCAAAATAACTAAGCTTCTTTTGAAAACATTTTTATTTATCAAACAGATAAGTTTTAAAGTTCACATGTTCATTAAAATAATGCTATACAAAAAACCTTAAATAATCAGGTTACACACCAAATATTAAAAATTTCTTAGCAGCACTTGTAAACAATTAAATTCACACAGAGCACCAACTTCTAATACAGGATTCTAAACAAAAGCCAAAGCTATTAATTATTTTTCAGATCAAATTGAAGAAGAGATACATACAGAACAAACCGTAAGAGCTTCATAAATTGTATTATTATATAAACACTCATAAAAGGTAAATTTTTACGAAACAGCGAAGCAACCAATATATGAAGAATTGCTAAACTTACTAAAAGGATATTTTCCGCAGAAATGATATCAATATCTTTAAAATGCACAACTATTTTGCTCAAACGTTACAAAAAATTAATTCAAAATATTTGATTTTATGTTTGACAGGTGACGATTTACTCATATTTATTAACGACGACAATAGCCCGGCCCACATTCAAAACGACGACTGCGAACGACAACGGCGAAAAACCGAAGCTTGACGATAATTGCCGCCAAGTACCGACGAGATGCTAATAATGAAAGCGGCAACGACAGTTCTGCATTAGCTCAAACAACAGCAAAAAAATTTTGAAAAAAGTATTGCATGTGTAAAAAAAACATAAAACTAATCAATTACAACACATATTTAAAGCAATTTACATATATTTTCGATTTAATTCACAAAAAGAAAAAAGGACGCCACGACCATCGCTGTCAAATTAGAAATAGATCTAATCTGGCGACAGCGGCATTCATGAAAAATTCCTCTACATAAGAACATGTGAGGATGTCCATAACAAAACGCAATAATTCCACCAAAACAATTTTTTGGATAAACGAAAAAAACTAATTTAAGTCAATAGGATATATATTTTTTTTAAACTGTTGTTGTAGTTTAATAGTTATCTAAAACAATACAAATCATTAAAAAAAATGTTTATCTGGCAATTAGTTTTTAAGTTATTTAGATTAAAAAAATGGAAATGTTGCGTTTTGGTCCGTCCAATAGTATTTATTTCATTTTGTTCTGAACATGTATGGAAATGTTGCGTTTTGATGACCCAAAGTTTTCTCAAAATATGTTTACAATATTAAATGCAAAGTAGTTATTCACAAAGGTAGTTTAATCAAAGAATATTTCTAACAACCATAAAAATAAAATTAACTTAATTGGATAGATACGGAAATGTTTCATTTTGGTCTGAACTAATATTTTTGGTGTTGAATAACAGTAAAATTATTGACCCTTGGTATGTTTTATAGCAATGGTTACATAGGTTTTAATGCGTAGAACTGGATTTAGTTAAAAAACCAAAATATTTGAAAAGTGGAATTATTGCGTTTTGTTATGGACCTCCTCATGTGTAAAAATAATTTGACAGATGCCGCACCGTCGTTGTCGTCTTGAATCTGTTTTCCCTAAGTGACAGAAAAAGTACCGAAAACGCAAAATAAAATTGGTATTGTATGTATAGCAAGGCGAATTCATTACATGAACGTTAGTTTCTTTTGATCTGACATTTCTGAACATGCTAAATTCGCCTTGCTCTCACCTTATATGAATTCGCTGATGTATAGTAGCTAAACTTATTAAAATCATAGCAATTAGTTTTTAAAAGTATTTTTGTAGATATGGGGATGAATTTTTTAGTCACGTTTTGACCGATAACTCAGTTATCGATTAACTTATATAACGAAACATAGCAGTATCGGTTAGTTTATTGAAATATCGAGAAGTCCATATGAATGTTTGGCCTTTCCGTTTCGTGTCATATCCATATTTAATGCAAATGTAGAGGTTTCAGGGCTTTTACATTTTGACCGATAGCTCAGTTATCGATTAATTTATCGAAATATTGCAATGTCCAAACGAAACCTGTGGCCTTCCCCTTTCGTTTGATACCCATATTGTATACAAATTTAGGCGTTTTGGAGCAACCACATTCTGACCGATAACTCAGTTATCGATGAATTGATCGAAATATTGCAGAGTCCAAAAGAATCCTGTGACCTTCCCCTTTCGTTTGATACCCATATTGTATGTAAAGTTAAGGGTTTTAGGGTAACCACATCCTGACCAATAAATCAGTTATCGATTAACTGATCGAAATATTGCAGTCCAAAACAATACTGTGGCCTTCCCCCTTTCGTTGGATATCCATATTGTATGCAAATTCAGGGGGTTTTGGGCGACCCGATTCTTACCGATAACTCAGTTATCGATAAAGTTATCGAAATATTGCAGGGTCCAAAAGAATACTGTGGCCTTCCCCATTCGTTCAATACCCATATTGTATGCACATTTTAAGGGTTTAGGACACCACATTGCATAAATTCATTGGATAAAATAAATTTTTTGGTTAGCTGGGTCACATTAGTGCCCATAACTCCATAACCATGTGAGGTATTGAGATTTCATGAAACTTGTTACCTATCCGAGACATCGGGAAATAAGTGTGCAAAATTTCGTACAGATCGGTGTTGTAGTTTGGGCGTGAAAACGGTTCAAACACACTCACTCACAAACTTACGCATTTATAATATAATTAAGATTTGCTTTATTAGATTTAGATTTTTACTGAAACTGGGTAAAATCGAAAATAAAGAAAAACATGGCAATAACGAAGCTTAAATCAGGAACTGTAATCAATCGCGCTCACTTTGCACCGCCGCAGGGAATGCTATAAAATTGCGGCGTACCTTAAAGGAAAAGGTAGTATAGTTTTGGAAAAAAACGCTTCCGCCTTGCATTCGCGTAAGAGCTCAACTCGGAGCCAGCAATACGGTAAAGCGAAGGCCTATAGTATTCTCTTTCTTACTGGAGGGTTCGCGAAATAGTTTTTAGAAGTATCCAAACTAACCGCTTCAGGGAACTTTTCTCCCAATACTCTATGCGCCATCCAATCTTATTTCTACACTATCCTACATGATTCCGTGCCATAAATCAAGACAGGTGTAATGAGAGACTTACAGAGCGTGATCTCTGTGCAACGAGACAGGATTTCATTTCTAAATTGGCTATTCAGTCCAAAGTAGCGCCTTTGTTGCTAACTCTGGCTCCCAAATAGGCGAAGTCCCTCAAAGTTTCATATTTGTAACGATCAACAGTAACCCTAGGTGCGTAGGAGTGTCGTGATGCTCTGCCCGATGATAGACTTACCAAGCCTAAAGAAGCTAATACTGATACGGTCCAATCAATTTGTCGACAGTGAAATTCAGTCTTTCGCATAACAAAACCTTATATGCGATATTTAAGAAACTGATTGCACCCCTTTTTTGAGCCTCTCATAGCTCAATAATATTAAGTCTGGAGAGCTTCCGAAATATTTCAAGTCAATGAGATTGATTTAGTGTAACAAGATTCTCCGTCTAGTTAACTCACAAGTTGCGACAAAAACATAAGCGCTATTTGAAGAAAATGTGGACTCGCCACAGTATCTAACCAAGCAACCTCTATCGAGGAAACTCTACAAGTCTCTTACCATGCCATTTTTATATATCAGCATTGCATGAGTACTCAGTAGAAAAGCTTTGTAGAATATTTGTGTGCCTTTGCATTGTGCCAATGTCGAGTCTGGACGGCGAGTCCACTGGACTTGTTAAAAAAATGGTTTAAAATCGGCACTCTCAATATCGAACAGACGGTAAAAATATTACGGTGGTTTGTTTAAAAAAAAATGTTTTTTCTCTTAGCATACTTGTAAGATTTGTATTTTATAAAAATAAAATTTAAAAATCCCTTGTGTAACACAGTACGCTGGACTTTTCGGGATGGTTTTCAAAACTTTTCGAATTTGTTTAAGGGATATTTCGTGATTTTTTGATCAAGAACTGATCCTAAAATCATCTCAAAAGATATACAAAATTTGTCCTAAAAAAGGTAGGAAACCAGTCCCGAATTTACCCTGAAATAATCTCGAAAAAATCCGAAAACAATCCCGAAAAAGTCTCGAAAATATCCCAAAAAAAGTTCAAAAAAGTTTTGCAATGCTTCTGAAACAGTCGAGAAAATCCCGAAATAGTCACGAAAAAGTCCGAAAATCATACCCAAAAAGTCCCCAAAACCATACCGAAATATCCGACCCCCAAGTAATTCTGCTAGAATAAGAATTTCCTAAATTCTATATTACCTAAATTCTACTACAATGCCCTGCTACAATTTTTTGTTTTCGTTGCATCAATAAAAAAATGTCGATTTTGCTCGCCGCCTAAAAAGTTAACTTCGAAAATATTTCTTTCGAATTTTAAATAAATAGAATTCGTTGCCCTCAAAATCGTAAAAAGCATCCAAAATTGTCGATTGTAATTTTTTCACTCTCTTTGGCATTTTATTTTTACATTCAATTACGCAAAAAAAAAGTTTAGCTTCTAACTCTCTTCTCTTTTGAGGGGACACCCAACATTTTTTTTTAGTTACAAATCTTTATACCTAACCCTGGTTTTACCACTTCTTTTTAACGAATTTTAAGATTTGTTGTTGTTTTCTTTTGTCAAGTACTTTGAAATCTTATTGTTGTTCATATACCCATATTTCATTGAGCGTTTTTTTAACAATCATCGTATATATGCAAAAAAGCAATAACAAACATTTAAAAAAAACTTCATACAAAACCTTCGCCGGTCACTCAAATTCGATTAATTTTTTTTTGGCATGGATTGGTAATGGTTTGACGCCGATGTCAAGGCCCCCACGCACTCATTTTTATGTATGTATGCTTACTATAAGCGGGTGTATGACAAAAGAAATGTACAGACAAAGAGCTGCACTATATCGAGAGTTTACGCACGGACGTTAGGGTTGCTACGGAACTGGGTTAACCGCAACCGGAGACGGATTTTTCAAATTTTCTCTTATAGAAAACGAAATCGGAAGTCGCAGAAGAATATCCACAGGAAACACGTCTATATTAAAAACATTTAGGAATGTCGAATAAAATAATACAATAATGTTGAAACTTGCTTTGATTAGTTGTTAAGGCTGGCCCAGCAAATGAATGAGCCAAGAGAAGCCTTCTAAAGTTACCTTTCAAGAGTCGCTTTCTCAATCGCTCTAACAGAAATCGACGAATGTAAAGCCAGCTGGGGTAATGCTCAGCCTATCCAGAGTCGAGTAGAGGTCCCACTTCCTTTACTAATAAGAACACGGTGATTTGATGGTGTTATTTCAGTCGGGCACACACACACACAGGGGTATCTACTCGGCTACGATGAATAGGATGGGTCAGTAGCGACGTATAACATGGCTGGTAGGGTGAATCGGTGCTAATCACGGATGGCGGGTTGGTGGATCGGTATTAATTACCGATGACGTGTTGGTTGATCGGTATGAATCACCGATGACGGGTTGGTGAATGCCGGTGGATCGGTGCCTGGTTACCAATGACCGGTGGATCGGTGCAAGTCACCAACGACGGGTTGGTGGATGCCGGTGAATCGGTGCCAGGTTACCGATGAGTTGCCGGTTGGTGTAAGGCGATGGCCCGTGAGTATACACCGGTAAATGTATTTAGTGGTCCCGAAGGACTCGCCACTGGTCTTGGGAGCGCAGGTGCAACCGTTAGGGTGCTTCTCTACGTCCCGTAGGTAGACGCAACCAAAACGTTGATCGATAGCGGAGGGTTGTGCAGGGTAAGGGTGGAAGCTTCTCACGATATGTTGTGGTACTTGCCGTCTCACTTACCGAAACCACACCGTCGACCATTACTGCAGCGCGAATAATCTTCTTATACATAAGGTAGGATGAACTAATTGCGAATTACAGCTGCGCATAAGCATTTGATCTCGCATGAGCGAAATCATGTTAGGCGCTCACTTGCTTTGTGCTTTCTGCTTTGCTTACTCTTGCATTCGCAGTGGGCGCGTGTGTGGTAGTAGGGTAGAGTGTAGGTGTGAAATATTGTAATGCTTCTTAAAGCGGCATTACAAATTCACCTCACAACGGTCAAAAGTTTCCAATAGAAAGTAATTTGCCACCGTTTGACACAGGCCATCTATTGATCACCTTCTGTTATAACTTTCATTCTTAACAGTCGAAATCGGAGTCTGAATGAAACGGATGTTTCAACTCTTCGAAAATGGAATCGTAGCTCCGTAGCATGCCTAACCAGCACATTAATTAATTAATTAATTTTCCAGAAACCATGTATAATAGCCAGTTAGTTACCATGTCTTTCCTTTTCGTATCCCCTTTCCACTCACACTTCGCACTACCTCAACCTCCAGCTCTCACTATTCCTTTACCACTCCTTCTACCTTTCGCCACCTTAGTGAACCCCAGTAGTTCCGTCATCGATAGCATCGATAACTATTTCGACTACTGGAAAATGTGGTGTCCGCCCAGCGCTTGAATTGTGGACCCTGAGCCCACCCTTTCAGAAGTAGAAGGGTAAGAGACAGTCGCTTAACTAACTAGCCTAAAAATTATGTGGGTCCCACAGTGGTGTACCAGGGAACTGCTCCGCTAACGAGTTGTCGAGGAAAACCAGTTAAAGTACATTTCTACTCCTCTTGCCACGAGTAAACAGAGACCCCTCTCGCTTATCACCGAAAGCGCTACAGCGATTTTTATACTGGAACCTATATATGAGGTGTCTAGGCAGACTTTACCTGAAGTGACAGTCCGTTGCCGGTACGCACCGGTACTCCCTTGCCCGACTGTCATAGGTGAGAAGCATCATATCCGTAGATCAACCATTAAGTTGTCCGTCATTACCCTTTGTGGATTTTAGTCGCCTCTTATAACCGGCATACCTACCTTAGGCATATTATAACTCCTAACCCGCAGGGTTAGCGGTCATATACCTTGCAGACTATACCTAGTATGGAACATAAATGAGTCCCAAACAAGGTTTATCATCAATCTTAGTCGCCACTCCCTAGGTCCACTGATCGGAATACTAACGTGGTGCTGTATGATGGGGGTACTGTTTAAAGCATGGGAATTCCGACCAATGACTTCTTTCGCAGCTGTAGAGTCGTAGAGACTAGGCTCTGCTGAAATAGAGGGCATACTAAGCTACATCAAAAAGACGAAATGGTTCAGGTTTTGCAAATCTAGAGGCAGGGCTTGAGACCAAACGAGTGGTACCACAATGGGCTTGCCGGCCTAAGAGAACCCCTAAATATTTCTGACAGGTCCAACGCTAGACAGCATCCCATCTACTGAGACCTAAATCACGGTGACCTCCTAGAGGGTTGAGCTGTGCTACTTAACAGTCTGATCAAGTTTTATAAATATTGGTGGATATGATAATGTTGCTGAACGGCTTTTATACAGCCAAAGTATTAGTTATGCGATGAAGAAAAAGGCAAAGTTAGGCGACAGGAGCTTACGAATTGAGCTCTCAAACTTTAGTGGCATTTCCAAAAGCTATTTTGGTTTTGTTTCGGGAAAACATGCTCGACCACTGGGCCAAACAACTCAAGGTAAAACTATAACTGTCTAATGACCTGCGTGTGGCTACATAATTGTGTGTGCATCTATATGTAGGCACATTAGGGTGCTTCTCATTGTTATGGGGACACATTTGGGTAGCGGCGAGTTATAAATGATCTCAAGGTCATATCAACGTGGACAACCAAAGTGTTTTAGAAACGTGTAAGGAGGCTCATCACGAATGGCCATAAGTAATCTTAGGCTGATTGTGCAAAGATGATATTTTCGGGAACCAATAAACTGCTTAGCTTGGGAACGAAATTCGTAGCTTTTAAACTTTAGTTGTCCAAATCTGAAACAAAATGTTTAATACAATTTTCATACTCTCTTTTCAATGTGAAATAGTTATCGTATGTTGAAAAGGCTGCTGAGTAGACTGCATATGTCCATGGTGTTACCCGTAGTTTTTTACATGAGCACACTGAAAACCTATAGCAGAAATCAGAAGTTATGTTCTAAAATAACTCATAGACTAAAAGTTTTATCCCAACTGCTGCTTCGTTACCTTATAGGCATTCTGAAGCTCAGGTTATTTTTATACCTTTCATGAACATGAAATGGTATTATAACTTTGGTCCGATGTATGTAAGTATGAGAAGAAGAAGAGATAGACCCACCTATAAGTATACCGAAATGATCCGGGCAATGAGCTGAGTCGATTTAGCCATGCGTGTCTATCTGTTTGAATGCAAACTAGTCTCTCAGTTTTAGAGATATCTTGCTGAAATTTGCTAAGGGGCGGCCATTTTGTAAAACATTAATCATTTGTCGGAACCAACAAGATCGGACCAATGTAACGCATAGCTCCCATACAATCGATTGTTCCGATAAACGGGTTTTGACCTATAACTCTTGCATTTAAAAAGCTAGGAACGTAACATTTTGCAATTTTAGTGCTTTTTAGGTATGTAATGTGTGTAGTGAAAATCGCACAGTTCGGACCAACATAACATATGGCTCCAATACCATCGATAGTTTCGATAAATGGGGTTTGGGCTATAAATTTTGCATTGAAAAAGCTTGAAACGTAAAATTTTGCAGGTTTAATACTTATTATATGTGTAATGTGTGTAGTGAAAATCAGCCAGATCGGACCTACATAACATATTGCTCCCATACAATCGATTGTTCCGATAAATGGGGTTTGGGCTATGTATCTTTAAATTAACAGTTCTGCAGAGTTTGTACTAATTGTAAGTAAGGATCGGACACCTAAAATCGTGATGCATATTTATGAAAAGTATAAAGTCTTCGGCACAGTCGAAGACAGCCCTTTCCTTACTTGTTTTAGTATTTTTGTACTACCACATTCACCTGCAAACACTACAGTAATCTGGCAACTTGTATGGTCAGCTTGTTTCTAGGCCAGTTGTTTCCACTTTTCCTCCCATTCTCCTCCCTTACTGTGGCCATTTCGTTACAACATGCATGGAGCCAGGTAGTCCAGAACTCCGTTACTTTCTTATAAACCACTTGCAAACCTAGCAGACCTAGTGCTGTCGAAAAATTTGTGCTATCTCCCGATTTCATCTGTCACTTTCTTTTCAATAAAACGAGAGAAAAACATTTATTTCTATTTTGTATGTTTTCTTGCTGCTCTGTAAGCGCAAACGCTTGAATGGCATTGATAAACTTTATACTTCAACTTAAGATATTTGCTATCAACAATCGGCTCTAAAGGTACCCAAGTAGCATCAGAGAAATCTGCCAAGTAGTTCGGCTGTTTTGCTCTTTCGAAAATTTTGTTTTAATTTTATATACATACGTACATATATAGTATAGTTTTATCCGAATTTTTTTCAACCACCCTAGTACATATTTTAACATAAAAGTTATTCCAAATTCGAAAAACCAAAATATAAATGAGAGAGCAAAATCACACAATGCGCGCTAAACTACAACAATGACAAGAACCAACAACAAAAATTTAAGATAAATAGGAAAATCAAAAAAAAGATTAAAGAAATCAAAAATAAGCAAAAGTGCTAAAAATAAAATTTATTTAAAGAAATGAAACCATGAAATTTTTCGAAAAAGCGAAAAATGAGTGGAAAACTTTTGCAAGCAAATCGAAAAAGATTGACGGAGCAACATTTCTGTGGCAACAAGCAATAAAGGCCAAAGTCGTTTCCTTTAATTTTTAAGTAGAGTGCTTCTTTGAAAGTTTGAATTATTATCGTGAATTCATTTGTAGGTTTGAGAAGTGATTTTTTTTTCAGGGACTGAAAATAATTGTTATTTTTTTTTTATTGAGCAAAAACGTTAGGCAAAAATTACCTTTAAACTATTGTGGGAATTTTTAACAATTATCGTAAGAAATATTTTTTTTTTTTATCGCCATAACCAATATAAATGACAAATATTTTATTTTTTGGTTAAGAATTGGGTTATCAAATCCATTAAAAATAGTTGACAATTTTTACGAATAATTTTCCGTATTTCGTCATTAATACTACCTTCATTCAACTTTAATTTTATATATTCCTCGAAGAAAAGGTTTGGAGTAAAAAAAGGCAAAAAAAAGCCACTAAGCTAAAACCAAAACAATGAGGCTAAAGGACAAAAAAATGCTAAATCTAGCCTCGAAAAGCTAACCTGGTCACACTGCTGCCCACTGACCAAAACACTTGAAACAAAATTCATTGAGAAGTTTCCCACGATAAGGCAGTCTAATAATTTACTCATTACGTACCGCCTATGAGGACACTATACAGGTCACGGTCGACCGACGTATAGAGCATACTTCAGTTATTGAAGGAAAATACTAAAAGGTCTGGAAAGGATGGAATATTTGCAGAACTGTTTGGGCTGGGAGGCGAAGAGTTGTTGAAAAACGTATATCAATTCTTATCTCTACATATAATAAAATTGTAACAGGTCGGTGTCTGTACATTGCAGATATTCAAGAAAAATTTAAAGGCAATAGAAGCCAAATCAACAGTTTTTAGAACTTTTGTGGACCAAGGTGACCCAATATGTGTTAGTACAGGGTGTTTTTTTTACAGGTTTGTTTTTCGAATAGAGATAAAACTGGCATTTTGTGGTCAAATCTGGCAACTCTAATGTCATTTATGTTCAGTTTGGTTTGCCATTTCATCATGAACAGGTTGACAAAAGAACAACGCTTGCAAATCGTGCAAATTTATTTCGAAAATAATGGTTCAGTTCGCGAAGTTTACCGTGAGCTCCGTCCATTTTATGGTCGACATAATCGTCCATCAGAGCAATCAATTCGGTTAACCATGGATCGTTTTCGCACTACGTTTACTCTATGTGGTAATACGCATCCGCAGAGACGTCGAACAGTGCGCACCGAAGAAACAATTGCCGCTGTAGAGCAAAGTGTTGAAGAGGACCCGAATGAATCGATTCGCCACCGTGCACAGCAATTGGAGCTTTGTCCATCAACTTTATGGAAGATTTTGCGCAAAGATCTTGGCTTGCGACCTTACAAGATCCAGCTTGTGCAAGAATTAAAGCCGCGAGACCATGCAATGCGTCGTGATTTTGGTGTATGGGCCGAAAATGAGATTGATTTCGATGCTGATTTTCATCGCAAAATTTTGTTCAGTGATGAGGCTCATTTTTGGTTGAATGGCTACGTCAACAAGCAAAATTGCCGCATTTGGAGTGAAGAGAATCCACATGAGACCCTTGAAACGCCATTACATCCACAAAAACTGACTGTTTGGTGTGCTCTATGGGCTGGTGGAGTAATTGGGCCATACTTCTTCCGCAATAATGCTGGAGAGGCAGCTACCGTTAATGGAGACCGGTATAGAGCCATGATAACCGACTATTTTGTTCCCGAATTGGATGGCATGAATGTGGATGAGTTGTGGTTCCAACAAGACGGCGCTACATGCCACACAGCGCACGTCACAATCGATTTATTGAAGGAAACATTCGATGAGCGCATAATTTCGCGGAATGGACCTGTCAATTGGCCACCAAGGTCGTGTGATTTGACACCATTGGATTATTTTCTTTGGGGATATGTGAAGTCGCTCGTCTACACCAACAAACCAGAAACGTTAGGGGAATTGGAAGCCAACATTCGTGGCGTTATTGCCGACATACGGCCCCATATGCTCGAAAAAGTGGTTGAAAATTGGACCTGTAGAATTGGCTTTATTCGAGCCAGCCGCGGCGGCCACATGCCCGAAATCATATTTAAACATTAATGGCATAAAATTATCCTTCCAATAAAGCCAAATTGACGGACCTTAAAACGATTTTCTTGTGTTTTATTTCAATTCAAAGTTCTATACCCCTAAAAAAAACACCCTTTACAATATGGGTATTAAACGAAAGATGATAATGAAGGCTGCAATAAGCGATGTTATTAAGTTTCATATCCTATATGGCATGGAAGGTATAATTATTAAAATCGGATTCAGCCTATTATAAGTTCTGAGGCGCAGCGAAGCGTGGAAGATTTTAATAGCGCAGAATATGATCAGACGAGTGCATGCGTCAGCGTCGACAAGTTCATTAGACCTTATCAGTGCAGTTTCAGAACTGATAAATCTACCATCGAACAAATCTTTAATAAGTTGATTGGACCTTAACAGTACACTTTCATAGCATATCGACAAGATCTTCATGATATACTAAATCTAAGAAAGGACCCACGATAAGAGGACCTCTTCAAAACCCAATAAAGGCTTCAGATAGGACGATTTGCTATCGTCAGATTTATTTATCTTGCAGCTGGAGAAGGTAATTTAAGCAGCAGAGCATGCAATTGCTGATAATATTTATACCGTTGACCTTAACAAGCGAGGTGTAGGTTCTGATTTCTCTGGTCTGGGCAGTGAAGCGAAGAAAGTGGATAAAGTGGTGTGAAGGAGGACAAGACTGAGTATTTTGCTGTTATCAAATATAGAATCGGAGTACCGGTGGCTTAGCAGCCATGTCACTGTTGATAGTTAGAACTTTGAAAGTGTGATGCACTTTGCCTAAATGGAAGATAGCGTTAATAGACATTCAATGGATAATCACACTTGCCAAAAAGTACTACTTTGGACTGAGTAGGCGGCTAAGAAGTAAAGCCCTCTCGACGAAAAAGTTCACGCTCTATAATGTCTCTCGGCATGCCTGTCCTGATGCTTGGCTTGAAAGCATGGACAGTGTCGAAAGAAGAGGTTATGTCCCTTAGGGTACTCAAGTCCATTCGTACAAAATAGCCCAGCCAGCGAAATCTTTGGGCTTTAATTCGTTGCACCATGGTCATGTCTGCGTAAAGCTTTTCGTGCTTTGAAACGCAATTGCCAAGATCGCTTATGCGGCTAAGCACCAGTAAATGATGAATGTCATTGTTTCATATTGCTTAAGGTCAACTGTTTTTGTTTTTTCTTTTAATTTTTTTGCTCTTAACTGAAAGGCTTTCCACCACATTTGTTTTTGCAGTAGCCATTTCAAAATAATTTTTTTTTTATTTTCATTTTTCTCGCATTCAATATTCAAACTTGTTTTTTCATACCTTATTTGTATATTTTTTCCGTAGAGTGATCAACACCGGCAAATTATTTTCTGCACAATTTGTTATGCTAGGTATATTGTTGTTGTTACTGCTACTTTGCTTTTGTAGTATAAGCAATGGCCTTTTGTTGTTGTTGTTGTTAATATATGTATGTAGCTGCTTATATTTGTTGTTTGTTTCACTCGTTTTATAAATTAGTGTGAACGCGCTATTATCCAGATGTTATTTACCACTTGGTGACACTTTTCTATTTATTTAAATTAGTAACTTCTTTTAGATTCCACTTAAAAAACGTAGCTTCACTCCTATTAAACTAAAAAAAAAAATATTGAAATTTAAAAATTTTTAATTTTTCAATAAAAAAATGCGCTGTGGGCTAACACGATTACAGCGTTCGAAAACTGCCTTTTTTACTATACTCAATTTTCCTTATTTATGAATTTAATATATTTTATTATTTATTTTATTGCTAGTTTATGTACAGATGTATGTATGTATATATATTTCCACTTAATATTTTTCACAAACACTTTTCACATGGATATCGACCGTTTTGTCTGCTTTAAGCGCTTCAATCACGTTCACGTTATGTGGACTCGTTCGACCGATCGTTCACTCGTCGCGCTTATTATTCAACAGCGTCAATGTACAACTAAAATTTGGCCGAAATAATTACGTACGTACTAGCTGGCCAACCAACCCAACAAACGACAGATATCAAGTTAGATCAGATACTATTCGTATATTTTTCTGAGATCTTTCGCTTCAGCTTGTTTTGTGAGAGCGTGCGCCTATCGGTAGCTTTTAGTGGGCTTTTGAAGAGTGTGTTTTCATGAGCGTATACAGTGGGGAGCCAATAGGGACAACTGGCCTGCAAAACAAGGTGAGGTTAGATTATAAATCGTTAGTAAGAGTGTGACACAATTCCACACACCGATGCTCCAACAATCGAGTACACCAACAAAAGTGTTCTGCAGAAGTCGTCAGAAGGAGGAGTAGTCGATTTATCACTTCTTTTGTTGATGTCGATTACAAATCTTGCAGAAAATTCGACAATTTTAGCACTAGCCTATAGTAAAAACATTTGACACCATTACTAGTTCAAGCTAAAACCCAAGCTTTCTTCAAACTGTCCACTTTTACATGCCGATGCCATTGGTGGTGGCAATTTTAGTCCAGTGTATGACTTAATCAATGAGGACACTTCTAAGGCAAATAGCTTTTCATGGCTAATTCTCAATCGGTTTCATATCTGGTTGTAGAGGAGTGAATATAGATTCAAAAGAATGTCGATCCAAGACTGTCTTCTATGGACGTTGCTTGACTGCAGACTTTCAGTGTGTCGATTTGTAGGGAAAATTCAAATCGGCACACCACAAATTGGAAGAGAAGATTGGCGCAAAAATCTCTTAGGAGGTTTATGATGATATACCTGTTGTATATCGCGCCATAGAGAGAGAGAAGGTTAAGAAACTTCACATTTCTCCCCTTCTCAAGTTCGTTTAGGAACGTGATTTGGTGAGAACAGGAATGGGTAATAAGGATTTCAATTACAAGAAAATTTTTTTAAAATTACGATTAGTGTAATTATAGCCCCACAAACCAGGTTTAAGATCACAGAAATCGGTATTTAATAAAACTCTAAATTACAAATACTGTAACTAAATTAAAGATTAAAGCATTCGTAATTTGAAAAAAGTGAAACTACGTTTACAGTAATCGTTACATTAATCGACTGCGATTACCGTAATCTTAATTACAACTTTTATAAAGTTATGATTGCAGTAATCATTATTTAAATTACAATAACTGCAATCATAATCACCTGAATTCAAATTAAATATGACAGCAATCTTAATTGAAAAGAATGTGAAAATTCGATTAAAGTAATCGTAATCGTAGGTTCAATCGATTTCACATATAATCGTTATTGCTCAGCTCTGCCGAAATTACCTTCGCACAGCAATTTAGCCTGAAATATGTGAGTGGTCAGTGGGACGTTTCAGGCATTTTAGGTATTTCACCTAATTCCCTGCCAACCACCAACGGGTAAAAATCTGGATAAACAACGAGGCACTCGCACCAAAAATGTAGATAAAAAAGTACGAAATTTTGTTAGAAGAGCTCCACATTTTCACCACGTTAAAAATGCTTCTTCGTATAGGTTTGATAGTCTGCATACTTTTAGGCATCTGCTTTTCATACAAATTCCATGCATATACAAGGTGGCCCAAAAGTAATCCTCCTATCAAAAAATGCTATAAATTTTGCGATTGGCCCCTAAAGTCAGTTCTGTTTTGACATTTGTGTAGTAAACACAATCGAAATACACTTTAATAAACAATGTTACGCTACACGCGGAATATTGCTGACTATTTATTTGACCAATAATCGGTCGGGGCCAAACGGTTACTGTGAATGGTGAACGCTACAGAGCAATGATCAACGAGTTCTTTTTGCCGCAACTTGATGAATTGGGATTGGAAAACATGTGGTTCCAACAAGACGGTGCAACAGCACACACTGCACGTGCCACAACCGATATGCTGAACATCGGAAGCTTACTTTTGCGCCACCTTGTACGTTGGACTTAGTAAAAATGTGTGATTATTTGGAATCAGAGTTGCACCATGGTTAGCAATGGTTAGTGAGTGGAATTCGGAGAAAAATATTGTGATGGTGTTAAAATCCAAGTTTTCACCTAAGTCGAAGTGTTTGGAAGTGAAATTCTACAACGCCTGAAAGCACAAGCGGTTAGATGTGGGGGTTGTAACTTTACTGATGGAAGTAGAGGCAGTCCCACTCTTGGTAGTAGACTGGCTACGCCCCTAACAATATTATTTCTATACTTTTTTCTTCTTTTTAATTGTTCGTTTTCAAGTTTTATGCTTTGCCATAAATTTTTACCACATATGGCACATGAAACGATCAGTTTAGGTAGTGAGAGCGCGAAACGCTCTTTATCTCTCTTATTTTGTATGGAAACGAAAAAAAAAAATCTATAAAAAATTAGTTAATAAAGCACACTCCACGTATTGTTATTTGCTGTTTTGACTCCGCTTAGTGAACAAATATTAAAATGTATCTGAACTTCTTAACGCTTTCTTCTCCACTTTTTTGTTTTGGCCCATTAAAGACATAGGGCAATGCCGTTTAAGGTTCAGTGATCATTTGGGGCGTTTTGGCGCAGATTTATTACTGCGTTGATGGATGTTAATGTATGTGTCAGTACAAAACTACTCCAAGAAACACAAAAGCACGGTCACTCTCTCTCACTTTCACATGAACGCATTGATCGCGAATCAATCAAAATAACATTCAAGAAAATCTCTGCATATACATACATATATGGGATGGATTAGTCAATTCACTCAAGAGCGGAAAGCCAGTCAGAATCGACTCCATACGAATTTCGTGCGTCTCACAACAAACCTATCTATACATTTTTCGCGTACGCGTCGTTCATCAACAGCAGCTGATTGGGCACTGACTAAGAGCTCTCGACTTCAGAAGCGTATGGAAACTTTTCACGTTTTCAGTGTCTCATATTAAACCAAAAAGGTGCCCAAACAAATTTCTGAAAAACACATGGAAGATTTTTTAGCTTCGCTTTTTTTCATTGAAGACAATGCCGTTAACCAAGAGTGCGTCATTTAGGCGGTCTTTATATTTGTAACTTTTTAGCTTTATCTCTTCTAAATCTAAAATGCGACTGAACACAACAGAAGCTTCTGCATCATAGCAACAATGGTCCGAGGCTTTATTAACATTATGTTGCAGTAGCGATTTGGTATGTCCAGTGGAATCTCTAGGTCATCTCACCCCCTCCTTTCGGAAGGAAGAAGTTTGGTATTGAGAAGTGTGAGGCATATGTATATCCTTAAATCAATGATCAACGACGTGCAACGTTACCTTTGTGCCTCTTACGACAAGCATGTCTACCTTGGGCATATTCTAACCCCCTAACCCACCTTGGGTCTGAATCTTATGGCGATACACATTGGGCTCGAAAGGTTCAAAATCACCTAGTATCTATGTATATAAAAAACTTTACCTTTTTCTTAGACGGGGATTTAATTAGCTGAATAAAATGCAAGGTTTTCGCCGAAATGTTTTTTTTTAATTATTTGTATTAAAAAATTTGACTGTGGAACAAATTTAAAAATTATATTCTCGATGATCATATTTTATGGACCTTATCAAACATACAAAATCTGCATACTCAGAACTTCGAATGCCTACTCAAAAGTGCGTAGCCGTTAAGAATGCAGACTATACATTCGTTATTTTAGTTGTTTTCGTTTAGATCTCGTAAATTTTCAGGAAATTTAAAAATTTGGAACTTTTGGGACTTTTTCTTTTAAATATCAACATGAAAAACAGTATCAACATAGCAAGAGGGCAGTGGCAACAGTTGATCGTAGAGTGGTAACCAAAACTAACAACACTGTGGCAGAGTTGCACAAAAACTCTGCATTTACGAACGAACCCCTGTAGTCAGTTTTCGACTTGATATAGTCGTTTGAATTGACAAGGATACGGTCGTGCCAAAACCTACATAATTTACAGTTGTAGCGATCGTTGCCATGTCCAATGGGTTCTGCCCATTTCATCTGTTTATTTTTGTATTTTTCGCAGACTATTTTGTATTTAAATGAAATCCAAAGCGATTTATTTATGACTATGATTTATTATAGTTTTTGTTTAATATTCATTTAATTATTAACTGAATATTGTACACATACTCAACAATGATGTAGTGAAATAACTTTATGCTCTATGACACCAAAATATAATCCAATTAAAGACCTTTTTATAAACAATTAGGTTTTTCTAAAATGCCTTCATCTATTTAAACACGCGTTCTTTTTAACATAAAGTGATTTGATAAAAACTAATAATAATAATCACGCAAAACTATAATACATTACGTAAAAAATAAATGCTTAAGCAAAAGAATCAAACTGACTCATAGCGTGATTTCATCATTTTCTTTATATAGGTTTTGTAGTCTTCGCCAGGTGTAATGCCAGCTTTGTTTCCCAATCCTACAGTAGATATACGTGTTTCGGCCTGAAAACAAAAAACAATAACATATATTGCTTAAAATTGAATCAATAATATAAAAATGTAAGCTAACTTCTATAATGCTTGTACGTCCTTGGTTTTTACGTCCAAGCCCTTGTCCTTCAGACCAACCCATTTTTTGCAACAAACGACTGCCAACATTAGTGGAGCTTATGGGCATTGGTGGCGCTTCAGCGTGCGTTTGACGTGCTGATATTGACTTCATTTCCATTGCAAAACGTTCACGGCTACGATTCGTAACAGGTGGATCGCTTTCACCATATTTTTGACGACGTTCTTTGGCACGATCACGATAACTAATGTTTGAAAATAAGTTGAAATGTTTAACAAAACTACTTATATAAATAAACTAGCGCAAAAAATACTCACGATAAAGCTGCATTCAAGGTATCAGCGGAAGCGCTGGCTGCTGCAGCTGCACGCGACATATTGAATTTTTGCAAATTTTCTTTATGCAAATTTGACATTTTCAAATGTTTTTGTAATATATCCAGCGATTGAAAAGCTCGTTTGCACAGCAGACATGTAAGTTTCTGAAAATCAATGTAATCCTTTTCACTAGCCTCACCGAAACCAGATCCACCCCCCGCCGAAGCTGCAGGACCAGCATGCTCATCATCGGAATCAGAAGCATATGCAGTTAGTTTGTTACCATCTGACGTGGCTGGCAAATACTCCACTGCCTTAGGACGGTCTTTCTTCTCTAAAATTGAAAAGCCAACATCAGCATAACCACTCGATGACTGACCGCTACAGCTGGCACCGCCTGTTGCACGACCGGGAATGTCATCTCCACGCGCAGGCAATATAGGTTGTGGTGTTGCCACAACTGTGTAATCTTTCTTTTGGTTCAATTGCTTTGCCCACTTTTCCATATCCTTAACTATTTTTTTAGCAACTTTGACTTTATCGTGCTTATTCGTTGAATCCTTTTTTTCTTTTTTCTCTTCCTCCACAGTCGGCGCAGCAGTAGCAGCAACAGTTGCAGGGGCTGCAGTGCCATCTTCTCCCGCTTCTCCCTTTGCAGGAGCCGCTCCAGAAGCAGTTGTTGCACCGGGTGTTGCCAACACATATGTACTTTTTCGTTGGTCCCAATATAGATAAGCACCCGTTTCACTATTATAGTAATATTGGGAATGTGCATCGTAGTAGAGACCAGTTGTGGGATCGTAATAATAACCCGAAGTTTCATCATACTGATACAAAGAGACATCGGGTGTAGCTGAGTACCAAAAAAAAACCAAAAAAAAAGTTTTTAGTAATCTTAATTAAAAAGAAATTAAGCAACATTTTCTTACGATAAGTCTTGCCATCGTTTCCTTTTGGTGTTACGATACTCTTCAGTGCTAGACTAACTTTTGCCGCCGCTGCGGCTGCAGCTGCAGCAGCTGCCGCTTGTGTGGCTGTCGTTTCAATGGTGCTCATTTTCTTTTGTTTACGTTGTATGGCCGAGAGCGCTACAGCTGCACCTGAATTTGCGGATGTTTCAGGTACTTGGGAAGAGCTTGGCAAATTGCCGTAATGACCCTTACTAATTTCACCTATATAATACTCGGTATAGTATTGTAAATATTGAGCATGTTCAGCCGGTGTGGAAGCATATATCGAGGCACTGTATTCAGCTAAACGCGGCACATCGGCCATTGTGTATTCAGAGCCTGTAGTAACACCTGAAGTAGCCATCATTTCAGCAGCTGTCATAGGGCCTATTGATGGCGGCGGAGGAGCAGTCGGTATTGATTCCGTTTTCTTGGGCACAATTTGTCGATTCTCATGATCAACACAATAGGTGACGATTACTGAAAAATTAAAGAAATTAATAGCTAATAACGGTTACGGTTTCGGTTTTCAAATATTAAACAATTACGATCTCGGCATCGAGAAATGAAACGATTTAATAACTTCCTTGTGTAGTGAATCGTATATGACAAGCAAGTGTATTGTAATAAGTTTTATGATGGTATAAGGACAGGGAAGTTGTTAATACGAATACGGTTTCATTGTCGAAAATGGAAAGGTTGCAGACGCTTCTTTTGAAAACTTAAACGCCAATTCTGAAAACTTAAACGTTCTAAACTGTTACCATTTCGGCATCCAAAAATAAAATAGTCCCTGTTTCCTTTTAAAAAAAAAACAGAAAGGTTTCAAACAATTAAGGTGGTTTTAAAATATAGAAAGGTTTCAAACGATTAAGGTGGTTTTAAAAAATAGAAAGGTTTCAAACAGTTCAACGATGTCATTGGTTTTCGTAACGAAGCGGTTTCAAAAAATTCAAGTTATGTACGGTTTCTTTTAAAAAACGGGTCGGCTGATTCTGAAGACATACCTAATCTAATATTCACAAAAAAATCCGTGTGCTCGACCGGACACAGCTCAATGTATTTTTCTTACGATGCTTATAATTTTAATATACGCTAGCCTTTAACTACTTAACACTTTTATGGACTTGAGTAATTAAGCATCAACTTACATGGTCGGCTATCAATTTCCAAGGGAGGATCCAACGTTTTCAAAGCCGTATACAAATTCATCGAATCAATTAAGCTATCAAAATTTAAGTAACAAATACCCCGTGATGTCTGCGTTAATGTGTCACGACTAACGAGTATTTTTGTGATTTTGCCAGCCAAATCCGGGACATGCTCTTGCATTGCAGTGAGTACAGACTCTTCTGTAGTTAATGCATCCAAATTACGCAGCATGATCTCTGCATTGAAATATTGAACCGTCAGAGTAGAATTTCAATTCAATACAATATTAAATGGAAATGTATGCGTTTAAAATTTTAAATCATTACAATGTTAAGGATTTGAACACTTAGTTTGTATTTAAGTATAACGTATATGTACTTTTCGTTAGGATGTTGCTAACTTCATCGCTACCCTCGCCAATTTTTTCGCAATCCTCACGTGTTGCATAGCATTTAAAACACACATCACGACGCTTGAAATTCAAAACGCCACACTATAAGTTTATAAAATGAAAAGAAGAAGAATGTAATTTTAAGTTAAAAAATCCTATGCCAAATTATGCGCAAACAAACCTTGCCGCAGTGCCAATCAGTTATCACACCTTTCTGTTTAGGTGAAAGGCTGTATTGTAGACTGACAGATGATTGATCCGGTAAAATAAGTGTACCCTAATAAGTATAAAAAAGGAAGAGAATGAAAAGAAAAAAGAATATATTAGTAACTATTTTATTGTAAAGTTCCCACAGACTACACAGTCACCGATTGGTTGCTTTGTTGCAGTGATTTTGCCATGTTGCAGGTTGCGCTCGCGTTGAACTAAAATTCGAACATGACTCAACTAGTTGCCTTTGTTTTTATCTTTCTTACAATATTTATGCCTACTTATGCCATTTTGATCAATTACAAAATATAAGGCAAATGGTATAATCTGTCATACATTAATTTATATACATTATCTACTCTGTATTTAACACTTTTCAGTATCAACTGCGTTCATGAATGAAGTGTGTGTGCCTAATAGGCACTGCCATCATTGTACTTAAATGCCCTAATTTCTGTAATCTGTTAAGCTGTTTTTTTCTTTACTATGAAATATCTTCATGCTCTACATTACATTGCAAATTTACCAATAGATAGAATCGGGGTCTCTTGATTTCGATACATTTTAATCACCATTTTTTATTTTTTTTTGAACATTTTGTTTTGCTTACAATTTTCACTCTCTAACTATCAAAAATTTCTATTCAGCGGAAACTTCCTTTATATTACGTCGGCTGATTGGAAGATCACCCTATTTCAAAAACGCCCTATCTCAGAATTTCTTTGAAGAACGCCCCCACCTCAACATTTTTTTTAATAACGCCCTATTTCAGAATTTGGTTAAACAACGCCGTATATCAGAATGAGTTTCAAAAACGCCCTATCTGAACGAAAACTCAACACAATTTCAGCTAAGAGAGGGCGTTTTTAAACCAAATTATCAGATAGGGCGTTGTTGAAAAAAATTCTGAGATAGGGCGTTTTTAAATCAAATTTTGAAATAGGCCGTTATTGAAAATTATAAAAAATAAAAACAATAATAATTTTCATAAAAATTCAAAAAGTGAAAAATTATTATTCTTGGCATTGAGCTCGTTTCATTAATCTTTAATTTTTTTTTAATGCTTTGTAAAATATAAATTAAACAATATTTTTAAATTATTTTTTTGCAAACATATATCAACGACTGAGTGGAAGATCAGCATACGACAAAAAATTAAAAAAGAAACACCCCCGGGCGTTCTTCAAACAAATTATCAAATAGGGTACTCTTCCATCCAACCGTCGACATTATAAAAAAAACGGTAGCTGGCTCTCACTTAAACTCTGAACAATGTACTCATTACTAATAACCTCCCATACATAAAATTGTATCAATAAACCAAAATTTCGTTACATATCCACCTATATTAAGTAGTTTTGCGATTCTTGAGTGTCGCTCTTTTAGATTTTTCAACATATCTCCGGCATTTGGTTGACACATTAGATAACTAGTATAATTCTCAAGAGAAAGATAGTAGACCTTCAGAGTTCATCAAATGTACTTCAAAAACCGTAAAATTAATTTGAGGGTAAATAACTTAGATCAGAAGTTATAATTGCTGCACTTCAGAAACTAAAAAATGTACTTCAAATTAATCAAATATACTTCAGAAATCCAAAATTGTACTTCAGTGCCGTAAAATGTAGTTCACAATATAAATTCTTAGATTTTGGGTTTAACTCCCGTTTTGTTTGAGAATACTGTTTCTTCAGCGTTTCTCTAACGTTAAACACTTTAGGAAGCTAGTTATCTAATCTTCCTCTAAACGATGTCTAGCTTTAGTGTTTGTTGTGGTCTTAAAGCTTAATACATCAATAGTTATTATTGTTCTTGGTAAAAAAAAAATTGAATTATAACTATGCAATTTTGTATGTTATAAATTTCAAAGACAAAATTTGGAAAATAATATAAAATTTGTAAAAAAAAAAATGTTCAAATTTACAAATTTGCGATTTTAACGTGAACAAAATATTCCCAAAATTTATAAATCAAAACAAAAACAAACAGGGTATTCGTTTATATGCCTCGTAAATTGTGTAAAGCTCGTACATATGTCATTTTTTATACAAGTTTACGAGGTTTACATTGAATACAAGCTTTTCAAACCATATAAGAAATTAAACGAATGAAAGTGTGAAACATGTTATTGTTTTACTTTATATTTTTTTGGGAATATTCGGTTCACAAGAAATGCGGGACAGAGCCAAATTGTTCATAACGAAACTCCATAAATAACTTAATATTGGTGCTTGTAAGACGAGCTTTAGCTATTTTTGTTACAATCCTTTATTATAGATATAAGCAAAATAGTTTGTTTCACTAGATCTTAGATTTTTAATGGTTGTGTGTAGAGATGGTTGAGCAACATGTTGTGATACCTGGTTTAATTCCATCCAACGTACAGCTTCATCAACGGTACTAAACTCGACGAATGCGAAGCCTCGTGATGCACCTAAATTTTAGATAGAAGCAAATACAAAATATTTACGTCAAAAAATAATGTATTGTTGTTGTTGTTGAAAATAGTTGAGTTTGAGGTTGTTTTTTATTTTTTTAAAGAAGAATTGCAACATATGAATATCGTTCGCTGTTGTTAACACAATTACTACAAGCAATATAGGATGGATATAATTGTTTGTAGAATTTATTTATTTATATTTTTTACTTTATTTTATTTCAAGTTGCTGCCGTTGTAATTGATGGTATGTGGTCCCATTTGTTAAATTTCTATTGCATTAGAAAGCTTGTAAAGGCTTAAGCCCGATACTTACGTGCCATCATTGTCCTGATTACATTTCAATTTTTAAACACTTACATGCATACTTAAGACGAATTGAACTTAACTAGAACTATACATTTATAAGACAAACAACACATGTGACACCCACCTGTTTGACGTTTGCGTATAAGCCGTATTGAAGCTGTCATGCCTTTTTGTATTAACGTGCTCATTAACTGTGTGAAGAGTGCTTTTTAGTAAATAGAATTTATGATATTTATATGTAAGAAACCAACTCACATCAGCTTCGGTTATATGTGACTGCAGTCCCAATACAATAATCGTATTCGACGGTATTTTATTATTGCAGTGTTTATGTATGCTGTCATCGCTATCATCGCTTTCTTCATAACGGCGGCTGTATCTAACACTATGTCTAACGTCTCTGAGAAAAACATAATTAAAAAAAAGTAAGTAGTTACTCTAAGCTAGTGAATATCAGTTTTGATAAACCCTAAACACTAATTGCAAAAAAAGTTGTATTTTGGAAAAACTATGCTTAGTAATCTAAACAAACTTGGAGGTAGACTGATATTTAGTGTTTTAGTGAACCTGTTTATAAATTTTGAATTCAAGTTTTGAACACATACGCACCTCCTATCACGTTCACGCTCAAAATCACGTTCCCGGTCACGTTCTCTTTCACGTTCGTAGTCGCGTCCCTTATCCCTAGCACGTTCATTCCAAAATCGCTCACGTTCATCAGCAAACTCGTCATCGCCAATAGCGTTACAGCTACGACCAGCACGATGACCACGACTGTTATAATTTTTATCATCTTGATAGTCATCATAGATTATATCGCGATATAGATCTTTTTCTATGCTTCCACCACGCCGGTGGGGAATAACGCGATCTCTTGATCTAGAACGTGTATTACGATTGCGAAAATTTTGATCGCGTCCACGTTCACTAAAAATAAAAAATTAATAGTAAATATTAAGTTAGTAAGAATTTTCCCTTATTTTAGTATCAAAATATGTCAAAAACGTACGCCATTGGAAACATGCTTTAAATCCGCTTTCTTGTTATTTTAGTCTACTTTATTTTACTAACGCCATTAAGCACAATTTTATTTACAAAGACGTGTTTTTTTTTGTATATTTTTAAATTTTTAATATTTTAAAAAAAGACGATATTTGACTTTTGTGTCAATGAAAATCAAGAGTACTTATCGAAACTTTTTTTTTTCATACAGGGTTGGATCAAAATGTATTGACGGGGTTGTAGGGCGCGAGGCGAATACGCATGGGTTAGGGTACCTTGGATATAGCCGTGGTAAGTTATGCCTATCATAAGAGGCGAATTTTCTCAACTCCCTGCAGGTTCGGGGGCGTACAGCTCAACCAAATATAAAATGTAAAAATGCAATCATACAACTTGTATGAGAGCAACCAAAATTTAATTCCGTGCGTTAAAAGCTAACTCAAAACCAGAAACTTATTTTGTGTAAGAATTTTTTTTAAGTTTGTTATTGTGATGATCCGTTGTTTGGATATTTTTATTATTTAAACGAATTGTTTAATGCAAATTAATTTATTTAAGACGTGTGCTAAGTGGATTAGTTATAAATTGAACCTGACATTTATATAAAAACCAGACACAGAAAAATTAACAGAGAGCCATAATTGAGCCTTAAGGGACAACTCTTACAATATTTAGGAAATCGGATTCTTGCTACCCACATTTACTGCTTGAGTTCTGTCAAGGAGACTAGCATCAACATTAGCACGACCCCTATCTGACTAGATTGGCAGGCTTATAGAAGTAGTACAGAAAGGAGTTCCAAGTTGCCCACGAACTCAGAGCGAAACTGAATTTATCTTTAAAAAAGTTTACTTTAGCTAATGGCTTTCTTACTGTTCGAGGGCAAGGTTACGCATTTGAATTAAGCTCCATCATTCCCACAACAGCCGGTTCTATCGCACCGGAATGACCCGGGTTTTTTCACACGGCCAAGGGCTGTTATTTCAGTGTAACCCTGTCCAATCTGGGGCAGGGCGAAGCACTGTTAACAATAACAACAACAACAACAATTAAGCTCCATAAACTAGCATTAAACCAGTGGTGATGGATATTACATACTACCTATTTATGTGATACTGTAAGAACACCCTCGATTTGACAGACTCCACAGCTGTAGAAAGAGAACTGTAGCATATAATTATAAGGTCGCGATACGTGAAAGAGCACGGACGTATAGCAGTTTAAAAGTCGTAACATTGAAAGATGAGATCAAGTTTTTAAAAACAGGATGCGAACTGTAATGGAGCGATTTCTGGGGAAAGTTCACAAAGAATCAATCGAGAAGGGAAGAACTTGAGCTTGCGGAGTGTGTTGGTATGAGGAGTTCGTTGGAAAAAGGTCAAGAGATGTCATCAAAAAAATATAATAAATAAATATTTGGCGCGATACCAATTTGAGGTGTGCTGTTTCTAACTTTTAATTGGTGGGACCTACAGTTTCTAACTGACTCCGAGCGGCATTTGCAAAGATGAATTTTTGCTGAGAAGCCTTCCATGGCAAAAATACACTCGGAGGTTTGCCAAACCACTGCCGAGTCGGCGACCCCGTCTTGAAAAAACTTTTTAAAACCACTTTTGACGTTACCTGTCCAGGGACTCAAACCTTGGACCTTCGATGTTGTTGTTGTTGTTGTTGTTGTTGTTAACAGTGCTTCGCCCTGCCCAATGGGCTCGATCACTCTAAATTGTCATCAGGCTCTTCTAACGGAAGTCCGAGGAAACGCGCAGTTTCCACAGGGTTGGACCACAGTGATGTAGGTGTTAGAAGAGTAGGTTCAATTAAACAGGAAAAATAGATGTTTAGTATCAGAGAACATACCACATGCAGGGCAAGTATTTGGTATGTTGGGGTTCAGTCTGGATAAGTAAGAGTTTAACCTATTACAATATCCAGAGCGAAGTTGTGCTAGTATGACTCTAGTCTCCCTCGGAAGTACACGCTCCTCTTCAGCCAATTCAGGTGGTTGAGTATTAATAACGGGATTCACAGGCCGAAATCTGAGAGATCTGTCTACCGACTCGGTGTGGAGGTCATTTAGAGCCCGTCTATGGTTCCGCAGATCAAACGGCAAAGAGATATGATGCCGGATCTCATCGTAATGCTTACGGAGATGTCTCCTTATGTCTCTGGGGGCGGTGCTACATCCAAAAGATGTCGGTTTGGATGACTAGGTTTATGACAGTTCAGAAGGAACTGTCTACTCAAGAGTTCCGCGTGCTCTTGAACATTGAGCAATTTTGCCTCTTGATGGAGGTGAGACTCAGATGACATAAGTAGGCATCCCGTAGCAGTTCTGATGGCGGTGTTTTGGCAGACTTACAATTTCCTCCAGTTAGTGTCAGAAAGATTGGGCGACCATATAAGCGCAGCATAGTCAATAACCGGCCGGCCAATAGCCTTATATGTAGCAAGCAATGTTTCTTTGTCTTTTCCCCAAGTACTGCCGGCCAGTGACTTGAGGATCTTATTGCGGCTCTGTACCTTTGAGGCTATTGCGGTGGCATGACCAGCGAAGGTAAGGCCGTTGTCAAATGTCACACCCAAGATTTTTGGGTGGTTGACAGTAGGTAGAGGTACTCCGTCTACGTGGACATTTAACTCTTGCCCCATCTGCGCATTCTATGTAGTAAACAGGGTCGCCGTCGATTTAGTCGGAGATAGGGTCAGATTACGCTCGGTGAAGAAGCTGGAAAGGTCATGGAGGTAACTGTTGATTCTAATACAGAGTTCGTCAATGGAGGGACCCTTGCCCGAGGCCATTATCGTGCAGTCGTCAGTGTAGGAAACAATGGAGACTCCCTCTGGTGAGGGGGGAAGTCTCGAAATATAGAAATTAAACAAAAGGGGAGAGAGAACACCACCTTGCGGGACCCCTTGTTTTATTCTTCGTGGTCTAGATTTCTTGTTCCTGAATTTGACTGTTGCCTGTCGACCATTGAGGTAATTAGCGGTCCACCTCTTAAGGCCGGCAGGGAGCGGTGTCTCGTCCAGATCTCGGAGGAGTGCGGCGTGATTGACCGTGTCAAATGCATTTGACAGGTCAAGTGCCACGAGAACCGTCCTATGGTTTGGTGGGTGTTGATTCAAACCGTTGTTAATCTGCGTTGTAATGGCGTTCAAAGCGGATGTCGTGCTGTGATTTTTGCGGAAACCATGTTGATGATCGGCCAATTTTAGATTTGTAATGAAGTAAGGAAGCAGAATGGACTCTAGTAATTTCACTACCGGCGAAAGGAGGAATATCGGGCGATAAGACTCTCCTAGGTTCGCCTGCTTCCCTGGTTTTAGTAGGGTAACTACAATCGCTTGTTTCCATATCTCAGGTATAACGAAGGTAGTTAGAGAGAGATTAAAGAGAGCCGCTAAATAACTCTGTCCCTCGTGGCCAAGGTGTTTGACCATCTTCTTGGGGATTCCGTCGGGTCCGATTGATTTAGAGGGTTTGGCGATCATTATGGCTTCCTTAACCTCTGCGACTGAGACGGCAATGGGCGCAGTAGAGTGTTTGTGTTTGCTCCACGTCGGAAGGCTCTTCTCTTAGTCCTATCTGCAGGTGGATGCATTATAAACAGCCACCAAAAGGAGCTCGCGCATTTCATGGCGTCCGATTTGACGCTGTCGCCGAAAGCAATGGCGACCTTGTCTTTGTGTTTGGTCGCATTGGATAGGGCCTTGACAGTCGACCATAATTTGCCGACTCCGCCGGAGAGGTTGCATGTCTCAAGGTGTTGTTTCCACTTGGTCAGCTTGTGTTCGTTAACAGTCCTACGGATTTCCGCATTGAGATCTTTTATTCTGGGATCTGCGGGATTGATGAGTCTCACTTGGTCACGTTCTCTTGCCATCGCCGCAGCTTCTGCCGGGAAATTCGGACGAATTTCTGGTATTCTGCCAGCAGGAATAAAGCGCCAAGAGGCTGAATCAATGATCTTGGGAAACTCTCTTTCCTTTGCGTACGTCCGTAGAAGTGGGTAAGGCAGCGAAGGAGCGCTCTGTATATTCAGTAAAGCGGTCCCAGTCCGCTTTGGTGAAGTTGATGTATCTTATTTTATCAGTCGTTATGAAGTCGGTCGGTCGTTCAACAGAGAGTAAGATGGGTAGGTGGTCTGAAGCTAATGTAAGCATCGGTCGCCAGATGACAAAGTTAACAAGGCCCGCGCTCGTTATGGAGATGTCTGGCGAACTGTGGCAGCTACCTGCCACCCTGGTGGTGGCATCTCCATTGACTGTACAGAATACTGAGTTATCTATTTGGTCTGCAATTGCGTGCCCTCTGCTGTCTGCTGGCAAGTTGGAGTGCCAGAGATCGTGATGCGCGTTGAAGTCGCCTAGGATTAGACGGTTATCGCCCCTTAGCAACGCACTAATGTCGGGATGATAATCTCCAGGACAACACGTGACAGGAGGAATATAGATGTTTATGATTTGCAGGTCGGCGTCTCCTGGCCGGACTGCTATGCCTTGGCATTCTAAGGTAGAGTCCCTGGGGTCGACGTCAGGGGAAAATAGATTATATTGTACAGAGTGATGTGTAATGAACGCAAGGCCACCCCCAAGACCGCTGGGACGGTCTTTTCGATGTACATTATACCCATCACAAGTTCGTAAGTCCGATCTCGTGTTCAATTTTGTCTCTTGTATCGCGGCGATTTTGATGTTGTGCGTCTTCACAAAGTCAGTTATCTCCGTGATCTTTCCAGCTAATCCGTTACAGTTCAGCTGCAAAATTTTGAAGTGTGTAGGAGGGGAGACGGGGACGGATGCGTTTGCCTAGGTGGAGGTATGTAGGCTAAGGCCTAAACTATGTCGCAGTCTAGAGTTGCCAGCGCCATGGCCGATGTTGTCTGGCGTGGAAGGCGGCTGTGTACTGCAACAGGGGGCTATGAAAGAATCCGTCCAAAGGTTACCGTTTGCGAGCCCAGAGCACATAAGGGTGTGACACAGGCCAAGGCAATTGTTGCACTTGACCGATGTCGCAGGCGTATATAATCTTTGCCGACAAACGGTGCACGTAGTGAAAGGTACTAGGAGGTGGTGTTCCTGACCCACCTTCGATGTGGCAGGCCAGCAACACTACCGCCACAACACGGGTTCTGTCATGCTTAGCTTTAAGTTAGAAACCACGAGTAGTCTTGTGCAATGATAATATTTTCGTAAAGCAGGAGTACTTTATCTGCCGATTAGGTCTATATGCACAGCCAATCAGAAGTTTTTATGGTTTCCGGACAATACATCAACGAATACTTACACAATTGTGTCACTAGGACTAGAACTACAACAGAGTTTACAAGACAAACTAGTTTTAACATACCACAACCATGACCACTTCTGTCTGCCGTGTACAGTTTATAGCTGTTTAACTTCACCAAGTCATTGTTTAGGGATAAGGAAAACTAGGGTTTAGAAATGGATATCATATCAATATCAGAACTTTAATACATCTTAAATCACCTTCTTTTTATAAAGGCTTTGAGCATTGAAATTAATGATTTTTAGCGCTTTAACTCGTTTAGTGACTATGCGAAACATAGTACGAAGGCAGTCTTTGGCACTAGACAACCAGTGATCTGAGACCATCATTAAAAAAAGGAATGGAAAAAATGCCTTGCCCTCCATTTAACTGACAGAGTACTGAGTGCAAATGGATATCAAGTAGAAATAGGAAACTAGACATAGTGAACAAATTGTTCTTCGCGTCCATCCGGGAGATTATCCTCAAGCTTTATGTGCACAAAGCCAAAACGCTGTTCAGAGTCCTTAATTTTGTTCACGTAGCAGTTTTTTTTTGTTTGGAAAAGCGCTAATCCATACTGACTATGTAATTGGGAGAGTAATCACTGATTGGCTGATTCTCTCTCATTTCACCTCAACGCTTTCCAGAACCGGAGACATTGTGATAAGAAAAATGGTCCAAATTCGCTTCAAAAATAAGGTTAAAACAAAATTTGCCAGCAACGCGCCTCTTCATCGATCAATGCTAGAATTTACTATTCCATCTCAAAATGTTGTCATCGATTTTTCAATAACCAAAGAAGCTTTTCTGATTATTTTACGATCATTATATATTGATATGTAGAGTGTGAATATATAAATTTAATTTTACTAATTTTAGTACGTATATTCATATGCTAATTTACATATTGTTATTAGTCTGTAAGAAATATTGTTTCATAGACCGTATTAAATAAATAAAGAAATAAAAATATTTGTCAATTAGTCAATTTATATCCGAGTGTAGCTAAAAAAAAGGTCAGTTCATGGTAAATTTAAAGGTAGAATTCCACCCAGGATACGTTGAAGAGAAACCGAAATGGCATCATACGGTATATCCTCAACTTATATACTTGATGTTAGCATGTTAGTATACATGATGATAACATTCGATGAACAACTAAAGATTCGTTGTTGTTGTTGTTGTTGTAGCGACTACTTAACCTGCCTAGGATGTCACCCCCCATCCAACATTGTCATCAGGCTCTTCTAACGGAAGTCCAAGAAACCTCGCGGCTTCAACAGGGGTGGACCAGAGTGAAATTGGTGTTAGAAGAGTGGGCTCAGTTGAGCAGATGAACAGATGGTTAGTATCGTGGGGAGACACGCCGCATGCCGGGCAGACATTTGGCATGTCAGGGTTCAGTCTGGATAGGTAAGAGTTTAGTCTGTTACAGTATCCAGAACGAAGTTGGGCCAGCGTGACTCTTGTCTCCCTGGGCAGTTCGCGTTCCTCGTCGGCAACAGGTAGAGCTTGTGCCTGTAGGACTGCATTCACTGGGCGTGACCTGACAAAGGAGTTTACCGACTCCGTGTGGATGAGGTTGAGGGCCCGTCGGTGCACCTTTGGATCAAACGGCGAGAAGATGTGGTGCCGGATCTCGTCATAGTGCTTACGGAGGTGACTCCTTATTCTCCTGGGAGGCGGATTTTCGTTGAGCAGGTTCCTGTTCGGGTGCTGCGGTTTATAGCAGTTGAACAGGAATTGTCTGGTCAACATCTCGCAATGCTCTTTGACATCGAGCATTTTTGCCTCATTATGAAGATGGTGTTCAGGAGACATAAGGAGGCACCCCGTGGCAGTTCTGAGTGCGGTGTTTTGGCAGGCCTGCAACCTCCTCCAATGTGTGTCTGCTAACCCCGGCGACAATATTGGCGTCGCGTAGCTCAGAACCGGCTGGCCGATTGCCTTGTACGTTGCCAGTAACGTTTCTTTGTCTTTACCCCAAGTACTGCCAGCTAGTGACTTGAGGATTTTGTTACGGCTTTGTACTTTGGTGGCAATCGCGGCTACATGAGCACCGTATTTGAACATGTTATCAAACGTGACCCCTAAGATTTTGGGGTGTGTGACAGTCGGAAGCTTAATGCCGTCGACGTAGACGTCTAATTCCATGTTCGCCTGCGCTGTCCACGTCGTAAATAAGGTGGCCGAGGATTTGGTCGGTGACAATGTCAGGTTCCGTGCAGCGAAGAAACTGGAAAGGGTTGGCAGGTAAGAATTAATTCTCGAGCAGAGCTCATCGACGAAGGGTCCAGTCGCCAGGATCGTGCAGTCATCGGCGTAGGAGACGATCGAGACGCCTTCTGGTGGGGAAGGGAGCCTCGATATGTAATAATTAAACAGAAGCGGGGATAGGACACCACCCTGTGGCACCCCTTGCTTAATTATACGTGGTTTTGATCTTTCGCCTCTAAATTCCACCGATGACTGCCGACCACTCAGGTAGTTGGCGGTCCAACGTTTTAGACAGGGGGGAAGGTTTGAATCTTCCAGGTCGTTAATGAGTTGCGCGTGATTAACAGTGTCAAAAGCTTTCGACAAGTCAAGCGCAACTAGCACGGTCCTGTCATTTGGGCGAGATTGGTTGAGACCGACACCTATCTGTGTGGTGATGGCGTTTAGCGCGGTGTTAGTGCTATGCATTTTGCGGAATCCATGCTGATGTTCGGTTAAACGTAGGTTAGCGGTGTAGTGAGGTAGCAAGACCGACTCCAGAGTCTTCACTACTGGCGAGAGGAGTGATATCGGTCGATATGACTCCCCCACGTTAGCCGGCTTGCCGGGCTTTAGTAGTGGCACCACCTTGGCCTGTTTCCATCTTTCTGGAATGACAAAGGTGGTCATGGACAGATTGAAGACGGTTGTTAGGTACCTTATTCCCTCGTCACCGAGATGTTTTAGCATCAGCATGGATATACCGTCTGGGCCAATAGATTTGGAGTTTTTGGACCCCCGTATGGCCTCCCGAACCTCTGTGGTGGTGATGGCAATGGGCGCTTGGTTGTTTTTGCGTTTGTGCGCTTCCCTGATGGCGCGCCTGATTTCCTTGTCAACCGGAGGATGCAGTACAAACTGCCGGCAGAAAGCGCTCGCGCATCTCTTTGGTTTCGACTGTACCTTATCACCAAAGGTGATGGATATTTTGTCGTTCGGTTTGGTCGGATTAGACAAGGATTTTACAGTGGACCATAGTTTGCCAACACCAGCAGAGAGGTTACAGGTCCTTAGGTGCTCCTCCCACTTGGCGCGTTTGTGTTGATCAACTAGTCGTCTGATTTCCGCATTGAGATCTTGAATTTGAGGATCCGTAGGGTTCAAGCGTCGCACGTGGTCACGTTCATTAGCCAGGGCCGCTGGCTCTGCGGGGAAGTACGGACGTATCTCCTTAATTCTACCTGACGGAATATATTGATTGGAGGCTGAGGCTATGACCAAGCGAAACGCTTTTTCCCCTTCTCGTACGTCAGACGGGATGGGAAGAGCAGCGAAGGTGCTCTCAGTGAAATTAAGAAAACCAACCCAGTCAGCTTTACTGAAGTTAGTGAAGGTGCGCCTCTCAGAGGTAACGAAGTCATTGGGGCGATCGATTGAGAGGATTATCGGCAAATGGTCAGATGCAAGAGTAAGCATTGGTCGCCATTCAACGCAGTTTATGAGACCTGCGCTGACAATTGTGAGGTCTGGCGAACTGGAACAATTTACCGCAACTCTCGTGGGGCGTCCCCGTTCACAGTGCAAAACGTCGAATCGTCTATTTGTTCCGCCAATTCCTGTCCCCTGCCATCGGCCTGTAGGCTTGAGTGCCACAGATCGTGGTGTGCGTTGAAGTCTCCGAGGATTACACGATTATCGCCTCTGAGTAACGCACTGATGTCAGGGTGGTAATCTGATGTTAATGATTTCGAGGTCGACGTCGCCCGTCCGGGGTACCATTCCTTGACGTTCCAGGAGGTTGTCCCTCGGGTCGACGTCGGGCTGAAATGGACGATATTGCACGGATTGGTGTGTGATGAAGGCGAGACCGCCCCCAAGACCTCTTTCTCGATCACGTCGGTGGATGTTATAGCCGTCACAAGTCCGAAGATTTGATCGGGCGTTTAACTTCGTCTCCTGAATGGCAGCGATCTCGATGTTCTGTCGCTTCATGAAGTTCACTATTTCACTCACTTTCCCGGTTAAGCCGTTGCAGTTTAACTGTAGGACGCGAAAGTGCGAAGGGGGAGAAGTGTTCACGCTGGGGGTCAGGGACTGGTGCGTATGCCTTGGTGGAAGCAGGCTGGGTCGCACACTGCGTCGCACTCTAGAAGACGAGGGATCCGGGGCACCAGAAGGTGGCGAATCGGTCGACGTTGTAGGTTGCGTAGCTCGACAACATAGTGCAACGTACATATCAGTCCATAGGTTCCTGTTTCCAAGTTGAGAACATATAAGCAAGTGACACAGGCCATGGCAGGAATTGCATTTGACTGATGTCGCAGGTGTATATAGTCTCAGCCGACAAACAGAGAACAAGGTGTAAGGGACCAGGAGCTGGTGGCTTTGACTTACATTTGTGCTACTGCTGGTAGAAGAAGGGGAAGTTGAAAGTGGGAGGGGGGTGGGCTGTCGCTCGGCATTGCTCACATCTGAGACAGAGGTAATACGTAAGAAGTAGCTGTGAGCGGCTGTGTGAGGTGTTGGCGCCTGTGGGCGTGAGCGGCAGCGGGTGTTACACACTTCTTGCTGGGCGTTATTGGTGCTATTAGTCGTGGAGACTATTTCAGAAGCTTGTGACGGTGCGATACTAGATCGTCGTTGGCCACGGGACGTCCTGGGGCGTGAGCAGCAAGGGGCCACGAAAGTTTTGTAGAAACTAGGAGGCCTATGTGTGGAGGGATTTAGCCCGGAGCACCTGGTTTTGTACAGCCATCTTTTACAAGAATTACATTGGACGGAATGTGAACGCTTAACGTAAATCTTCTTCCAGCAGACGCAGCAGATCCATTCTCCTGGACCCGGGTTGGATTCAACCCCAGCCCGGAGCAGGAGAGTTTTGAGCAGCCCTAATGCAAGGAGCTGCTCGGAGGATGGCAGTATTAGTGGAAAAGGTGACAGGTCAGACAGGGTAGAGTCGAAATAACAGCCCTTGGTCGGATGTAAAAATCCGAGTCATTCCGGTACGTAGAACCGGCTGTTGTGGGAATGACTAAAGATTCGTCCAATGATTTGGCTTATTCAGAATGTAAAAGTGCATGGTATTATAATCCCGGCGGTAAAGGCTGCTAACTCCGCTTAGCAAAAATTTTCAATAGAACGAAAAACCTCAATGGAATGAAAACCATACCCGAACTTAAAAATTTCAAAATGTACAAGACATTTATGGAGTTAGCCGCTTGTGAGATTTTCTTTTTAAAATTTAAAGCTCATCTGAACATTGAACTCATCATTTGCTCTCACCACCAAAAGCAGAAACGTTACATCTTTTGAGCGTTTCAGTTTGAGCGAAATGTGGACTTAGTACCTTTTACCGTCGGAACAATATACTGGAAACTATTTTGTAAACAAACACTTAAAAAGTCTAGGTATGTATGTAGAAATATGGCACACGTATAATTGTTGCAAACTTACCGTGATCTTGAGCGAGAGCGCGATCTACTGAAACGTCGGTAATCCCGGCGAGAACTCCCACCCATTACACCACCCATGTTACCGACACCATTTCGAAATCGGCGACCACCTGGAGATCGTGAACCTAAATATAAGCACAGAAGTGGTGCAAACAAATATGAAGAAAAAGTTATTATTTCACAAAATTTAAAACAAAATTAATTTACAAGCAAAAACTCACTTCTGTCCATTATCTTTTGGTATAGTATCTTTCACACACAACCAACGAGTCAAAAGCAAAAGTGTGCTTGCCTTGCACCTGCAGTGGTACAAATCCAATAAGTCAATTAGTGAAGAAAAGCGCAAATTTCAACGGCTATGAATAGTTTTGTATACGTTAGGTAATTCCTGTAGTCTAATTATTTCACTTTATATTGAATTTTTTGCAAGTAATATACTTAAAAATACAGAAAATCCACCGCTTTAAAAATCACACGATAAAGCTGGATCGATTTTTCACTTTTGACAATTTCAGAAGCAACGAGTAGCGATTAGTTATGTGAATGCCAGCTTGATTCGATAATGGGGGTAGTGCCAGCAAATTTGTTGATTCGGTTAAACACTCTCAGGTCCGTCTTTCAACGTTGTTAATAATTATCCCTACCACAAATTTCATGTTTTGCTTCATAAACTTTTGGGAATATTTTGTTTCCGTCAAACAAAACTAGTTTACAATATATACATAAACGCATGGCGCAAAGAAGCCTACCCGCAAAAATAAATGAGTTAGCGAGGCTGGGCGGAAACACTCAGGTAATAGCCAGACACTTAGGCCACCAATGGGCCCGTTGCGATACCATATACAATCTCTGGCCCCTTACATGCCTAAAGCGGATAGTCTAACCACTTCTTGGGGGCAATAAATTTCGCTTACCTAGAATAGCCAACCGCCGTCTACTGAGTGCTGGACATTGGAAAAAGCAGGTGCTGGAAGTTTTCTTCCTCTTCGGTACATAGGAGGATATCCCCATTCTATCTATGTTTTGCCAGAAAAAGACTACTAAACCCAGATCCAGTGAAAGATTCCCCCTCCCAAATTGTCATCAAGGTTAGAGCCATCGGTGAATATGTTGATGGCACCCGGGACCGTATGTTGTCTATTATTCCATTCTTGTCGTTCTTGTATGTCCACTACATAATATTAGAACTGGGGCGTTAGTGCTCAAGATTGTGCCATGCCCACCAGCTCCATTTACCAAGAAACTGACTTCTTTAATAAGCAGCGCCGCGGTGACAAATATTTCCTTCGCCACCAGGTCAAGTGTTGGTAGGTACAGTATTGGGCTAAGTGCTTCAGTCGGAGTAGAACAAAGAGCCCCGTTCATGCAGAGCTCCGAACTCCTTTGGAATTTTTGCAGCAGTTTGAGGTAAGTTTCCCGCATAATGACAGATGTTATCAGCATATGCAATCACTTGGTAACCATCTGCTTCCATGAGGCGTAAAATTTGGTTGACAGTAATCACCCAAAGCAGAGAGAACGCCTCCCTGCGGGGTGCCTCTGTATATAGTCCTCCAGAAGTCTTTCTAGAGTTTTAGAAAAAAAAAGAAGATAGGCTTATAGGCCTAAAATCATTTGGTTTCGAGTGAAAGGTTTTCTTTGCTTTCGGGATAAAACCCACTTGGACCTCTATCCATGATGCTGCTACGTAATTGAGCCTTAAGGCAGGTTTCTACCTTGTTGGCCAGAAAACCTGAATTTTTTGTTGTTGATCCAAGTAAAGGGGGGAGGGCGGTACCGAAAAAGGCGGCAGGTCGGCGGCGACTCTTCCTCAAGGTGAAAGTCCTATCGTCCGTAAATAAAATCTGATACGCAAACAAAAAATATTTTCTTAATCTGTACACTTTTCCGCATCCGTGGAACTAGAACATAAAAGAAAACATGAAAAATTCAAAAATTATGAGATTTTGAAAAAAAATAGATTTTTTGCTGTTTTTTTGTTACTAATATTTTTTTTTGGATGAACAATTTTCAATATTTCTGGAAAATCCTAGTTGCACGGATGCACAAGCTTCTGATAAACTTGTAAAAAAGATTTCATCGCGATTGCTCAATCTTTGCGCCATGCAGGACTTCCACCAACTCGGAAAATGTGATTTAGAGAAAAACGCGTTTGAAAATTTGAATTCTAATTGCAACAATTTATGTTGAATTCCAGGGATGTCAATTAATGTATTCATTTTATTCCATGTTTTAGGGGTCGTTGATTACGAATCTGCCATCAAATTTGCAAAATGAATGGTGGTTCATGAAATCTTGACACTTACGCCTAGTCTGCTATGCCAGGTCCGTACAAGCCACCTTCCTCCTTTTCGAAAAATTCATCTTCTGCGCTCGAATATATATGTGACATATATATTGCCAACATATATGTTCACATATATTTCGAGCGTCAAAAAGTTCTATATTTCACATATATTTTTGACATATATTTTTTTTCGTAAGGGGAAAAACAGCCTCAAATCGTACCGGTTTCGCCGCCGCAGTGCGCCAGTCTCACAAGGTAGAAACCTGCACTAAGCAACTCCTTTAGCCACTGCTTTATAAGTTCGGCAGTATGGTGCAGCTGAGCCGGGAATATTCCGTCCTGGCCCGGCGACTTATAGGGCAGACACACTCGTTCAAGGTATCCGTGCTTGAATCTGTGCGACTTCTGGACGTAGCGTTGGAGATTTCGAGATCATCCTCCCCAAACGAAAGGCGCCGAATGTGGAATCAATCTTGCAGCATACATCCACCTAATAGGACCGTTTTTCCTCTTATAGTGCTTTTTATATGTGTTGAGTTTCGTTTTATAAATATCCCATGATGATTCGTGTCCTTTCAGTTTCGCATTATTAAAGGCCGCCCTGCAAGCCTTCTTGAACTTATCAAGATCAGACGATCACCATGGTGGTTTGTGGGTTTCTGTTATCCTCTTTCTCGGGCAAGCCGTATCTAAAGGAATCCTACATTGCTGACTGAAAGTGTTGACGATCCCGTCCAGCTGATTTTCATTCGTTGGGGTTCGGGCCCCTTTAGATACATTTTTACTCATGAGCTTCTTGGAAGGGTGCGCTTACACCGCTGCTATGTATATCATGCTAACTGCCGTGGTCCAACCAACAGTTTGTAGCAGCTCGACAGACATACAGACCCACATACATTTTCTATGTATTTTGTTTTGGTAAATCATAGGTTTAATGTCAAAATTGCACTGAGAAATGACTGCACTGTCAAAATTCGAGAAAAAAGTAGAAACCCGCTGGTCTAATGCTACCACCTGTCATTTGGACCACGCTAACCGCTTGATAGCGTTCTTGGAGGGTATATTTCACATGTAGGAATTCACACTCGTGGAGAAATATGCTTCGTATTGTGAATGGTTAAACAAACAATGGATGTGACACACGTTTGTTTTGGTTTCTTGCCTTAAAAAGAAGTTAATTGTATTTAGTAGTAAACTTGCTTTTATATACTTTATTAAATGGGCGGCAAGAGTTATTATTGTGATTATTGTTTTTGTTTCCTTAAGAATGACATAAATGTGCGCAAAATACACAACTCTGGCTTAATTCATAAAATGGCCAAATTACGCTACATGCGGCGCTTCGAGGGTGAGCTTACAATGATATGCCAAAGAATTTTTAATTATTATTTTTATATTTTTGAAAGATCCCAGAAAGCTGTTGAAGGAAGAGTGTGAAAAAGAGCCATGTACCCGCTATTTAAATGGCAGATATTGTAAATTTGATTTGTTCTGCAAATCAACACATTTCAATCAACACCAGCTAGAACGCTTGCGAAAAATTGGTTTGTGTAAATGCCTCGACTGTTAAGATTACATTTTTGAAAGTTTCCCTTTTATTTTCTAGCCGAGAAACATGAGAAATCTCAAGCCCGAAAAAGTGCAACGAATTTGTTAAAACAAAACAAAACCATCACACTGCCCTGGCTAACAAGCGGTAAAAGGGGAGACAATAAAAAAAGGCGTCATAAAATCAAGGGTTTACCGGAATCCGTAAACTCTATCAATTTTAATCGTATGAGTAATGATTTTGTTTATCTCGAGTGGGGTTAAATTGAAAGGTAGAGCGGTTAAATACATAATTTAAAAGTCAATTTTATTTCCATAATTTGGTTTATCTGTTCTAAATAAACTATCTGCAAACTCTAAGAATTTAATTGAAGAACGCTGTATTCCCAAAAACATCTTTCTCCCTGCCTCAAGATAAATTTAATACATTTTTGTCTCAAATAGTAGATAGTTTTTAAAATAAATATCGCCTAAGAACGTTTGTGAACGAGCAGCCTAAATAAGTATCTGCCTTTCAGCCGGCGACGTGTATTATAGTTTATATTTGTATTAGGTGCATTAGAGATGATGAAGGACCGCCTTCAACTAAGATTTCGGTGTAGACTGTTTTCAGATTTGAATAAATCCACAATTGCAACCACAACATTCCACATGTTCATTACGGTTATTGTAAACAGTTTTTGTTTTATATGAAGCTTGCAATGCACTAATTGTCTAAAAAAAATACAACGCTTTCCATTGCACTATCTACCTTCAAACTTAAATTGAGCGTTTTGCCAAATTCCGAATAATAGGATTTCGCATCCTGCCCGCTAAAATTCATAACACGCGGGTCGGTTAGATGCGCCAATAGGAAAAATACAAAATGCTCTGCAAAAAACAATTGGTTATAGTGAGAGATGTAATTTAAATCACACTAATACCACTTATTACCTAATTTATTTTCTACAGCAAAAAATAATGCTGTGTTTCCACTTTTTCGATCGCCTACTTCCAATAGCTTTTTCTTTAGTTTTGGTTGTGCATTTCTTCTTGTGTCGTCAGTATATCTTTTTTCTAACATTTTACATATGTCTTCGTAATATTTATGAAATTCGTCTTTTGTTATTGTTTTTGTGGTATGCCCACTATTGCGTGTAAATAATGGTTTTGTCTTAAGACGTTCGTCGAGTGTATTTATTATAATTTCAGCACGTAAATAGCTATCTATGCGTACTGCAATATGTAGTGGAGTATAGCCGTCATCGTTGAGTTGTAATAGTAATTTTAGATCAATTTTTTGCATAAGCAAGCGCATCGATTCAAGTTCAATTTCATTGAGTATTGCCAAATGTATGCACGTATTAGAATGATAATCAATTTCGTTGACGTTTAAACCCTCATTGAGTAGAATGTCGATTACTTTGGGAAAACAATCCTCTATAATAGCCAGCTGCAAACAATTCTTAAAAAAAAAACATTGCGAATGTTAGGATATTTCATTGTTGTAACGGCTAAACTATTAACTGAACCGGATATAAACCCGGTTTTACGGTGCTTGGCCCGACTGCCCTATGAACAATTAAACTCACTTCATCCTCATCAGTTAATAGGTCATTTAAATCATCCACTTGCCGCAACTTTTTCCACACAAAAATTTGTCTACGTAATGCATAAAAGTCGTTCGCCACAATGCTACGGTGTATAGGTCTACAAAAATCAAAGATAAACCACATAACCATTTACTTCAACACTTATCTTACAGTAATCCATCCGTACGTTTTTCAGCATCTAAACATTCTTTTGCCATAATTCGCATAATATGCTCTTCTTTGGATTTATGTTCATTTGGCTCTTTAAATAATTCTTCCATCCAAGCATCGAGTGGTACGGGACCGATAGAGTCACGACGATCAAAAATACTATCTACAGTGTTGTCATTTGCCTGCATCTGACCAAACACTGGGTTCTTGCTCTGAAAGGAAAATCATAACAAAAACCGTTTACTGACAAATCTTTAATAATCTAAGAATATTTTTTAGAGCTGATGATCGCTGGTTCATCCGGGTTTTTAATCTTATTGCCGTTTGCAAATCCTCTTCTTAAAGTTAACCAGCAGTGTAATTTCAAAAATCGTTACTACATAGTGCTCTGAATGATGAGTCAGAGAAATTAAAGGTTCAACATAGTTTTACTTTTCTGGTTTATTTATCTCATTTTATTAAGTACTACCTTACCCGTTCGGACTATTTTTGGATTACCCGCGGAGTAACCGCGTATTCGACATCCTCACTCTCTGTCTGGGCCAAATCATCAGCCCTAATTGTTTTCAATAACTTACTTCCACTTTCTTTATTTTTAGCTTAGGCTGGAGCTGCACCTGTACCATTTGCGCATGTGATCTCTTCACCACTTGTGGCAGGCAAACTTTTCTTTTACGTTTCCGTTTCAATGGTTGGTTAGTTTCTGTTGTTGTTGCATTTCTAGTTGGCTCATCTTCTAGCAGTGCGATTAACGGGTGCTGTGATTGTGTTGGATTAGATGATGTTTTAGCTGGAAGAGGTGCCGTTCTAAAGTTTTTAGTTACTGCTGTAGATTCCACCGATTTTTGTAGTATTGGTGAATGTTGATCACAACTCTCATCGCGAGTTGTCTCCGAAATCGTAGTACTAGGTATCGTTTCGACTGGTAGTGCTATAATCCTGAATGCTTGATTATTTATGAGCGAAACAACCTCATTAATATCAGTTTGTGTTGATATAGTTTTGCGGGATTCTGATTGTGTTTCAAAAGTTTGTTTGCAATTTGGGCACATTGCATGTATAATCTGTGCCGTGGATGATTTTCCATTAACTGCATCGAGAATACGTATTTGTACATCTTTTTCGGGTATTTGTAGGACTGCCCGAAAGAGTTCTGCATATGCTAATTTTGATTTCGGGGTATCTGGACTGGTTATTTTTATTGCACTTCCACTGTGTTTGCTGACGATTTTCGTTAAAATGGCTTTTTTCATAATTTTATATATCCCTCAAAAAACTTTTTTAATTGTATGTTAAAAGATACTCTCAACGTTCATATGTTTTTGCTTAGTTCTTAATTAATGGTTCATGCTGATTTTAGTTGGGGAAATACCATTTTTATCAATACACAATTTGCTTCTTCTTCATGAACGCGTTCAAAATTTGCACCTGTGTCAGTGTTGCAAATAACGCTAAGAAATCCCGTTTCGGTCGATGTGGTGTGGCGGTAGTGTTGCTGACCTGCCACACGAAGGTTTAAGGTTCGAGTCCTGGTACAGGTAACATCAAAAGTGGGTATAAAAATTTTTTTCAAGACGGGGTCGCCGAGTCGGCAGTTGTTGTTGTTGTAGCGACTACTTAACCTGCCTAGGATGTCACCCCCCATCCAACATTGTCATCAGGCTCTTCTAACGGAAGTCCAAGAAACCTCGCGGCTTCAACAGGGGTGGACCAGAGTGAGATTGGTGTTAGAAGAGTGGGCTCAGTTGAGCAGATGAACAGATGGTTAGTATCGTGGGGAGACACGCCGCATGCCGGGCAGACATTTGGCATGTCAGGGTTCAGTCTGGATAGGTAAGAGTTTAGTCTGTTACAGTATCCAGAACGAAGTTGGGCCAGCGTGACTCTTGTCTCCCTGGGCAGTTCGCGTTCCTCGTCGGCAACAGGTGGAGCTTGTACCTGTAGGACTGCATTCACTGGGCGTGACCTGACAAAGGAGTTTACCGACTCCGTGTGGATGAGGTTGAGGGCCCGTCGGTGCACCTTTGCATCAAACGGCGAGAAGATGTGGTGCCGGATCTCGTCATAGTGCTTACGGAGGTGACTCCTTATTCTCCTGGGAGGCGGATTTTCGTTGAGCAGTCTACCCGAGTCGGCAGTGGTTTGGCAAACCTCCGAGTGTATTTCTGCCATGGTAGGCTTCTTAGCAAAAATTCATCTGCTTTGCAGAAGCCGTTCGGTACACACCACAAATTGGTTGAGAAGCTCGGCCTTGATCTCCCCAGGAGATATACATAACGCCAATTATTTAATCCCCTTTTAAGTATTTCCCTGTAAAAAACGGAAATACTCCGTTCCATCATCCAAAGAATACTCCTTAAGGAGTATCAGAGTACTCCAACACTTATTCTCATTCATACAAAAAAGGTGGACCAACTTACATGGCGATGTCCGCGATTGGATCACCTAATCCATCTCAGAGTACTCCATTTCTTTGCTTTTGAATACTCCATAAATAAATAAATATACCCACTCAACTTATTTAAAAGCAACAACTTAATATAGTAATTACAGGTTATTTCAACTTTATTATGAAAATTTAAAAAGGATTTTTAGATATTTTTGTAAAACAACTGCAAACAAGCCATAACCAGCATACAAACGTATGAATAGGCAACACTGTCATATGAGAGAGCAATTGGCTGGCAAGTGTTTACGGAAAAAAATCCAAACTTGTTTGCTTTCTACGCAACGTTCTACGTACACGGAAAAATTTACCGTCGGTGAGTGTTCAGGTAGTACTTGTCATCTGACACGACCTGTCTTATGAAAGTGCCACGTAAACGAACACTCACCGACGTTGATTTTTTCCATAAGAACGTGTCAGCTGATTGCTCTCTTATATGACAGTGTTGCCTATTCATACGTGTGTATGCTGGTTATGGATCGTTTGCAGTTGCTTTACAAAAACACCTTAAAATACCTTTTAAATTTTCGTAATAATGTTGAAATAACCTGAAACTACGATATTAAGTTATTGCTTTTAAATAACTCTGGGGGAATTTCACTTAGTAAAACTTGTAAGTGAAAAACAGCTGGGCCCTTACTCTGTAGTTCTATTCGAAACAAAATTTGTTCGCTTTCGAGTGATTCGAACTCTGTAAGAAACTTTCGAGTAGAACGCATTCATTGTTCGAGTTCCATCTGTTCCCTTCGGATTTGATTTATCCCCTTTCGATTGTAGAAAATTTGGTACTCAGTATTTCGAAAGCATATGCCAATATGGTCGAAAGTTAGAAAGTCCTATTCTACAACAATTTAGTAAACGGAAATCCACAAAAGAGAAAACCCAATTTTTACAGATTAGAAGTATTTACATATTAAAAAAATTAAATAATTAAAATTACTTGTGTAAGCACTTACGTTCGAACCTGCAACCGCACGCATGGTAGTAGGGATTCTTATCATCTGCGCTACTGCGACATGTTAAACTGCGCTGCCTAATACTGCACTTGAGATTTATGCAAAGTGTTTTTGTATTTTGCCTTGCGCTTGAAATTTGTGAAACAGTGATGCCTACTATTATGGAATATTTTCTAAAGTAAATTCTAACGAACTACAGAGTGCCTATGTGTATTAGAACAAAGTCTACCCTCATAACGAAAAAAAGGTGTTCAATTTACCCTTATATGAGTCAAAATCTTTTTTGAGTAAACAACATCATAATGACAGGTTAGCTTTTTCGAGGCTAGATTTAGCCTTTTTTTTTGTCCTCTAGCCTCATAATTTTGGTTTTAGCTTCGTGGCTTTTTTAAGGTCCCAACACCATATTTTTCATACAACTTTGAGGAATATATAAATTTAAAGTAAAATAAAGCTAGTAGTGAGGACGAAATACAGAAAATTATTCGTAAAAATGGTCAACTATTATATATTTAATTAGTTTTTAGTGATTTTTCTATAGCATGTATTTCTTTGGAAAAATTCCTAGTCAAGGAAAATGTGCCTGCTATGTGGTGAAACAAGAATAGTTCCTTCCATTATGTCTACAGCTCTATATACAAATAGTTCAAACTAAAATAAAAGATTTGAAATGGATTTCGTAAAAAAATTGCTTCCTTATTTTCTTTTTTTCTTAATTTTAGCCTTTTCTATGGTTTTTTTTGCCGATTTAGCCTCTGGTCACACTGCCGAAAATTATTCGTAAAAATGGTCAACTATTATATATATAATTAGTTTTTAGTGATTTTTCTATAGCATGTGTTTCTTTGGAAAAATTCCTAGTCAAGGAAAATGTGCCTGCTATGTGGTGAAACAAGAATAGTTCCTTCCATTATGTCTACAGCTCTATATACAAATAGTTCAAACTAAAATAAAAAATTTTAAATGGATTTCGTAAAAAAATTGCTTCCTTATTTTCTTTTTTTCTTAATTTTAGCCTTTTCTAGGGTTTTTTTTTGCCGATTTAGCCTCTTTTTAGCCTCTGGTAACACTGCTAGTAGAATAGCATTTCGAATAGAATTACAGAGTAAAGGCCCTGATCGTGACATAGGAAAGCAACAACAAAAATTTTTTAATTTGAGCTATTAAGCAGTCAAAAAAGCAACAGCTGTTTACTGACTCTTCTTTGCAAGTTTTGCCACCGAACACAGCCATCACTAGTAGTGTTTTGGGAGGGAAAGAACAATGACATGTCAGTTATGTGACAATATATTTTTTATATCCGACACTGATTGGAAGTAGTATTTCCTATTTTGGTATAGAACTGGCAGTTTTTATTAGGTTTTCGGTGGCAACTTTACTAGGCGAAAACACTGGTTTCGGGAAAGGTATCAAAAGAGGACTCGGTAAAGTGTTTTTCCGATAATTTGTTTCAGTGAAAAAGTTATTGGCAAAAAACAGAACACCTTTCTGAGCAGGCGCCTTCGGCTGCCTAAAAAGAAATAACCCTTAGCCAGTCCAACAACCGCTACGCGATTCTCAGTATTTCTGCGCGGAACACATTTCTGCACTTTTCGGAACACCCATTATGTGGGATTACAACAACCATATGAAATTGACAGAAAGTTTTCAACTCTAATTGAAAATATCCCGACATAAATAAGAAATCGAAAATGCGTTTTCTGGTTATTGATAACGAGGTCGAAAAGCGTCTTTTAATACCTTTCCCGACACTTTTGGACGTGTCGAAAATGAGAATAAGCGCCAAATTACGACACTGCGACTCTGTGTACATAGTATTACTCCCTCATTACAACCGTTACCGGTTATGACGTGCAACTCGATGGTTGATCTACGGATATGATGACTCTCACCTCTCATTACCCATCTTATCCTTCCTTACTGAAGGAGGGATGACATGACCTAGAAAGTTTCACTGGTCATAAATCGCTACCACAACAGTCGGGCAGTACCGCTAGGGAGTACTGTAGAGTACCGGGTTCAAATCCGGCCAGGGACTGTTAATACGACAACATTCCCCAAAACCTTCGGGGAGTGTTTTTGTCGTTACCACAACAACAACAACAGCTTAGGGGCCTGTTTTTGCGGACCTTTGGCGTCTTACGGAAAATTGCGACTATTGAAGAGCTGCAACTAAAAGTGCCATTTAACTTCACCGATTCGTGATCTGGTAGCAACACATTGCTGCTGCACATTTCGAGTTCACCATACCTTTCACACGCCGTCCGTTAATATTTTTTTGGGTTATTATTGAAAAACTGCAGAAATTTATGAATACACAAAAGGAGATTGAGTAAATGTTAAGTTTAAAGGAATATTTCTCTTAAAAGCATTTGATGGAGGAAAATACTACTGAAAATAAAAATCGGTCTATTAGAGTAACAACCGCAGCAGTTGTTGACGTTAATACAATGGGCGGCGAAGAGCCATCACCCTTAACTGATTTACCTCCAATAGATTTTAGGAATGATCGTTATCCTTATTGTATTGTTTGGACACCCATACCTGTGCTGACTTGGCTTCTACCAATGATTGGTCATATGGGCATTTGTACCTCAACTGGTGTTATACGTGATTTTGCTGGATCCTATTTTGTATCTGAAGATAATATGGGCTTTGGTAAGCCTACTAGGTATATACGTATGCATCCGAAAAATGTCGATGGCGGAAAAGATGCTTGGGATGAAGCGGTGGCCAAAGCATCTGTAATCTACGGTACACGAATGCATAATCTCTTTTTAGACAATTGTCATTCGCATGTAGCCACAGCACTTTGTGGTATGCGATACAATGGACGGACCAATTGGAATATGATGAGATTGTCATTTACTGTGTTCTTTTTTGGTAAATATGTGGGATTTTTCGGTTTTATGAAAACATGGCTACCATTTGTTATCGCGATATCATTATGTGTATTCTTTGCATTATTTCTTTGAAAGCCATAGCACATAGGATCAATTGTTTTAAGAGCAACAAGGAGTTGTTATTGAATACTTTTTTTAAATGTATGGATTTACTTTTGTCAAATTTCATTATACAAATAGTTGTTTATTTTAGTTAATATAAATAGTCGAATTAAAGAGAAATGTTTAATAAAATGTCTTAAACCGTCGGATAATGCTTAGCAATCAGTACAAATGCAGATTTCACGACTTATCTTTAACATATGGAGAATTCCGTGGAAGATCAACACAAGGGACTTTAGCTACAACATTCTGGACAGACTACTAATTCGTTGGCGAGTGTTAAAACAACAATCCTAATCCGAGTATTTAAATAAAAATATGTTAACCGAACATTGAAAACGGATTTCAGTTGTTGTTCTAACGACAAAAACACTACCCGAAGGTTTTGGGGAGTACTGTCGAACTGACAGTCCTTGGCCGGATATGAATCCGGTACTCGCTTGCGGTACTGCCCGACTGTCGTGGTAGCGATTTCGTATGACCAGTGGAAACTTCTAGGTCATGCCACCCCTTCTTTCGTAAGGAAGGAGAGATGGGTAATAAGAGGTGAGAGGCATCATATCCGTAGATCATCCATCAAGTTGCACGCATCTTACGACCGGTGGCATACCTCGGGCATATTGTAAACCACTCATCCGCAGGGGCAAGGGATTTTAGTAGTCGTGATGTGAACTCAATAGGTAATTTAGGCGTTTGACGCTTTCCCATAACAGTATCGATATCCGGCGTTTTCTTAACGGATAGTCAAGGTGAGACCACATAGAAAATCCGGCCAGGGACTGTTAATTCGACAACATTCCCCAAAACCTTTGGGGAGTGTTTTTGTCGTTAACAACAACAATTTAGGGGCCTGTTTTTGCGGTCACAACAGTTGCAGTACCTGAGCGTTCTTTATTTATATCCGCAAAGAATACTAGTGCAACAAGACAAGCGATTAAAGCCGTTAGAAGAGATTGACAAGAATGTTCGGTAAAGAACATGACCATTCGGCAGGGCGAGATATCGCTACATTGAAAAAAAAAAACAATGTCTCAATTGGCGCGGAACGACTCATATTCACACGATGCGAAAATCTTATCTACATATATAAAAAAAAGTCAATCCATCAATACAAATTACGAATAACATGATAAATAGAAAATCGACATCTTCAGACTTCGATTGATTTATTGTTCATATGTAAAAAAAATAAAACAAAAAAAATTTTACATAAATACTAGTCACGCTTCAGCTGTTTGACTTAATCGCCTAATGCTTTAGTTATTTCAGGTGCAAGTTCAAGCAACTTTTTCCATTGATTCGGATGTAATGATATGCCCTTTTTACCTGGTAAGATTTCACCATCTTTTTCATAAAATTCTCGTATATCGACCATCCGGCGCCCTCTAAATTCATTTATGCGCACTTGTCGCAATTTTTCAAGTGTCCATGGTCCATTTGGATTATCTCCGCTAGATCCACTTGCACCCTTTCCATTACCACTTTTGGACTTTTTTGCCGGCGTTTTCTATTGGGAAAGGAAATACAGATTATAAGTATGAATACGTGCCACAGCTGGCTAAAATATATTATTCTAGAAAGTGTAACACTGCATAACTTACATCATCTGGTCCCGAATCGCTATCAGAGCTACTTGAATCCTTCTTTGTTTTAGGCATTGCTATTTTTGTAGATACTTAATTATTTGATATTCAGAATTAGAACAAAATTAGCAAAAAGCTGTCAAAATTTGTTCTGGCGGGAGCGAAGCGAAAGTAAGGCCATAGTATATGTAAACAATGGTAACGCTGTGTAACGCTGTCCGGATGAATGCATTTGCGCCATTAAGGCCGGAGGCAAATACTATGTTTATACGCATACATACGTCGTTTTCAATTTGTACGCCTTCACTCAAAAAGCATGTATGTATAAACAAAATTTCAGCTCCCATTAAACGTACAAAGTCTTTTGACTTAAACTAATTTTCAAATCGGTTGCTAATATCTCCATACGCATTCAAAGAGTGTATAAGCCCCTCTCATATTCCAAGCAAATTGAAAAATATATTCCATTTAAATATATTGGTCCACAATCATAGTCGTTGCTTAACACGCGTTTTAATTAAAACGGCGGTACCGTTTATGAGGGAGAAGTGGCTAAATGCATGCATGCGAACGACGCCAACTAAGAAGTTTGTTCTGCACATAAAAAGTGTGGATCACGCCCTAGATTTGGGATCAGCCTATGGTAATTTTTCGGTTTTTGCAAATATTTTCGAAAATAAATAAAATCTTTGTTCTCCGGAGGCGGATTCTTCTTATGGGACCAAAACGCATCTTTTGATACCCATATCACCATTTTTGGATGCATATTAGCACTCGGTGGCGGTCGTAAACAATTACCGAAAGCTTTCTTTGAAAACTTCGTTCGTGAACGAAAATCGACACTGATGATGGCACAACGCCGAAACCGGTTTGTCCCAAACCCAAATTTGACAAGGGATGACGAAAAATCATTCCTATATACATCAATCATTCACCCTGTCGGAAAAACAACAAAACAAAATACAACTTTGTATAGGCTTACATTTATAAGCGTTTAATCAAGGTGCCATTTTGATTATAAAATTCTTATATATATTTATAAAAAAGAGGCATTTATTTCTGAAAGCTTTTTAAAAATGTATTTTAAGTTTACCTTGGTTTGTTGGTTATTACCTCAAATCAAGACCAATGTTGTCGTCGTTTAATCCTTATGTCAAAATGTACATGTGAGAGGAAACAATAACGATCAGCCTATTTTTTAAGCTTTCCACCTATAACACACACACATAAATTACAAAATTTCTTAAAATGTTAACACAGAGCACTCGTTAAATATCAATTCACAGCGAATTTTTATTAAAAAATAGATAAAACCGAAGCGAACTCAATAGCATTGCCATGAACTCTAAACAAAGAGTGTAAACAGAAAGTAAAGATATTGTGGCGATTATTCCGAAGTATGTACCATCCCTAACTCAATAACACTCCCACCACTAGTTAAACACAACAGCCACTTCGCTTATAGACGTCGTCGCGTAGAGTCGGCAAAAATATCCCTGCATCTCAACCAAATAAAAAAAAAAACAGACTGTACTTTTGGTTGAGATGTAATTTTTGGACTTGAGGGATTTTTTTTTTTGCTTTCTACAAAAAGTATTTTCGTTATACTACTCAAGATAAACAACTCAACATAAGAAATTAATCCTATATTTTACAAAAAAAAAAAAAAAACTTCGACTTAAATAAAAATTATGACAAAACTGCATATCTGAGATAACGGATCTCAGCAATAAACGGGAATCTTCAAACGGAACAAATTATATGGGGTGATCGCTTCCATAAACGCATGGAATACATATAACCAAATATATTTTGGTGTCGTTTTAAAATTAAATAACGGTTCAACACAAATAAAGAATTATCTAAAATACTTTGAAAAAAATACATTTCAAAAACTGCTACCTGGCTAATAATAATTATTGAACATAACCTGGCTAATACAAATGGAGAATCTATGACATTAAAATTTTCATGTTGATTGTGTGCGAAAGCCAAGTTAAATATTTTACAAACATAACTTGGCATATAAAAAAAGAAAGAACTACAAACAAACTAAACATGTTACAAGACAAAAAACTATAGTGTATGATATAACCGGCATTTTGAGGGACAAGAGAATACCCCTGCCTAAAAATAAAATAACATTAATTTTTCATGTTGATTGTGTGCGAAACCCAATTTAAATATTTTACTAACATAACTTGGCATATATAAAATAAAGAACTACAAACAAATTAAACATTTTACAAGACAAAAAAGTATAGTGTATGATATAACCGGCACTTTGAGGGACAAGAGAATATCCCCGCCTAAAAAGTACGTCACGTGGAAGTACTCAAAGCCACAAAAAAAAAAAACACAACAGGGATAGCGATGGATACGCTTATACATGCCAGCATGTACCAAGCAAGAGAAAGAGAGATCACGCGAGTGTGTGCGAATACGATGCAAAGAGAAAATGCCAATAAATAACACGGATCCTTCGAGAACACGAAGAGCGAACAACTAATGCTATGTACACACTAGCTTAATTTCGAAGCAAATCATGTTGAAAACAAGTAATTTCGCCTTGTAAAATCTGTCACCGAAAACAAGATGAAAACACTTAATTTAACCGAAATCAAGAGCGAAAACAAGTTCCAATGAGTGTCGGCACTAAATTTTATCGATAATAATCGAAAAGCATGTTGTCACATAACTGATGTGTCATCTAATTGTCGCAAATAAACAAAAAATAAAAATAGCAAAAAGAAATTACAAAAAACGTAATTCATGGGGAGAAGGAAGTGAACGCCTTCTTATTGATATTTGGAGCTCGAAAATTGATGAATTGCGAGGTGCGCGAAAAAATAGCCACATTATCCAAACAATGGTGGTGGAATTGGAGAAGAATGGAGTTTCGTGCCCTCCAGACGAAATTATAACGAAGATGCACAATCTGTCGTCGAGATATAGGTGAGTTTTCCATAATTTATTGTTGAACTAATATATATTTTTGAACTATTCGATATTGTACTAATATAGAAAGGAGAAGAAACAAATCGGACCATCTGGCGGCGCAATTTCAAACCCATGGGCTAATTCCGCAATTTTTTGCCTCGTTAACGAAAAACTTGTCATGTATAAAGGACTTAAAACGTTCTAAACCAGAGTACAAAACTCAAGAACTATTCCGCATACCGTGAATTTTCCAACTCCAAACATATTCCCAGCAGTACGATATTCCTATGATGACCCTAATGCATACAATGCAATAGCTACCCGCTTGTGCAACGATATTGCTTCCGTAAAGGTGTGTCTGCTTTTTCCAAATCTCGTAAATATTCACATAGCTCAAGAAATGTACTCCTTTTCATGCGAAAATTACTTTTAAACAAGTTATCATCGTTGACTTGGCAGTCTATTTCCCAAAATGTTTGGGAACGATCCTTTGGAAATTAAAAGTTGTTAGCTTAGTATATAGGTGCGCAATCATACTCACTTTTGTCCAACATATCCGAGATTGCTTGGAAAGATATTGTGCAGCCGCCAACAACATAAAATACTGTTTTCTCAACAATATCATCTTTTTTATCATTATGGAACGTCGCCTTTGCAATTTATGTAAAAAATGTATGTTGGGCGTTGCATGGTCGATGATTGACAATCCTTCTTACCATTACCAGCTCCAAAAGTTTTTTAGCTTGTACACCCATCTTTAATTAAATAAAATGTAATTTAAATAGAAATATTTCAATTTTTTAAATTTACATACATTTGCGCTCTCCGTTGGTTGAATTATTTTTTATGCAGGGTTGCCAAATCGCTGTGAAGTGAAATTAGAAATCGCAAGTATGAACGCACTTGTTTTGTGTGGAGTAATTTATACGAAATTACTTGTTTTCAGCTCTAGTGTGTACATAGTATAAGAAAGTTGTCGGTGCGTAGGGAAGCACCTTGTTGGACTATACAAGGCAGTGACCAAGCAAGGCAGGTTGATCAGTTTATTTTCAACTTTTGTTCAGTGAACTACTGCGAAGTTACCAAACTCTTAAATTTGTATTGCGTTTATTACTAGTAAATAAAACGAGTTATTAAAAACAATATCTGTGCGTGTGTTTATTTGACTTTATAGTGATCGAACCCAGGATTGATAATCAAGGAATCATCGAATTCGACACAATATGATAGTTTGACAAAAAGCTGAAGTTATTGGTGCGTTTGTCGTATCGCTGTAGTCGTATCTTTAAGGTAAGAGAAAAACCAACATGCAATTGGTCGGTAAGGTTACGTTACGGATAGCGTATTACGATTAGCACCAATAATCGATTGCATTGTTTCTCATAAGGTTGGTCGAATCAGCTGTTTTAAAAGGCTACCGATAACGCACTAATAACTGCATCTTAAGGTGTAGATGAGGAAAAAGAAGACGCTGTCGTCGGCGTCAACCATATAAATCATTTAACCATGGACTAGGTCACCTGTGTTTCTATATTGGATGTTGGCCTCATCCTGAATCTCTTTCTATCATTCTTTCTTAGAAGATAGGCGGATACGCCGCCATATTGAACTGCCTTAAATGCAAACGATGCCTTCATGTTGATGGGCATGTTGAATGACGTGCAACTCAATGGTTGATCTACGGATATCATGCCAACAACAACAAACAACGTCATTACCCCCCTGCTGGATCTTATATTTCCTTAAGAGTTTTCATGGAAATTCATAGGTACCTATCTTGTAAAAATAAATTAAAAGCAAATTGGTTATTTTTCCGCCAACACTTTATTTTCTTATTTTAGTGAAAGCATTCCGTCTTCTTTTTTGGGTTAGGAAGCAGGACTAAGTATTATTTACTAACTTTCAAAATAATTTGCTTCTACAAACTACAAACGTGTACTTATTTCATTACAATCTACGTAAAAACTAATAGAACTGAAAACAAAACCAGCTTGTGAGGAATTTTTCGAAAATGTAGGAAATTGTAATATGTATATAGGTTTATAAAATTAAGATTTTAACTTATTGAATGTAATGAGCTCATACGCGAAGTCGTGGTTTACGTCAAGCTTTTCTAAAAATATCACCTGACCCATATGAGTATCGTCGATCCTTAGTAGGATCTGAGACCAAAATCTCTTCATCATATTGTGCTAACCTATGAACTTTTGGACGCATTATATTACGTACATCGTTCAACGTAATATCTAGATCTTTGAAAGCATTTAACATGAATACCGCTAAGATTACAACAAAAAATCCGCAAATATCCCCTAAAACATCTTCGAAGCGCATATGTGTAAATTCTTTAAAGAGTATAGCTGATGCTGTTATAACAAGTGACGTAAACATAACATAATAAACTGGCGTAACGATGCCTGTATTAAATGTGTCCAATGCTTTGTTTAAATAATTCATTTGTATAGCAATGAATGTTATGGTAACACAAATTAGAAACCATGGCATCCATGTGGCAAAATCATTACCAGCACCATTAATCGTATCTCGTATAGCCAATCCAAGTGCTTTACATGACATTACAGTTAATGAGCCAATTCCCGAGCAGAGATAAATATATACCGCAACATTTGTAGGTCCATATTGTGGTGCTATAAATAGTGCCACATATACTGTCGACCCAAGTATGCATAGTACGTAGAAAAGAAATCCAGGATCCTGTAATTTATCAAAAAGTGATGCTAAATCTTCAACTTCTTTTTCTTTTGGTGAATGAATAACAATTATAGTTGAGCCTAATATACATAGGAGACAACCAAGCTTCCCCAGAAGATTTAGTTTTTCATTTAAGAATCTCGAGGCCATCACTGCCGATATGATTACACTAAGTGCGCCCAAAGGTGTAACAAGCGATGCGGGAGCAAAGGCATAGGCAGCGAAGTTCGCACCTTCACCTGCGGCCACTGGATCAAGAATAGGAAAAAGTTTATATAAATGATATGTTTAATCTGCATGTTGAACTTACTTGTTAATAATCCTGCCCACCAAATCCATTCTTTCAAATATCCATAACCGCCAGCTGAAGCACGCATTTCCCCTTGCCTGTTTAGACGCATTAGAGCTTTCTTCTTGATAATAAAACTGGAGCCAATAAAAAAGCAGGAACTTATAGCCAGCCCCACACCAATGTAAAAGTCGACCTGAGAATACAAATCGACCATTGACGGTGCAAGAGTCGTTGCAGCAACATTGCCGTTGCCGGTGCTACTGATTATTTCCATGCCTGTAATGGCCCTTGGTTCGCTACTCTTTAACTGATATTCTCTTTATATTTTTTCTAGGATAGTTATTCAAAAGAAAGGTTTGTCACTGCCAGAAAATATATTTATTAAAACACCAAAATAAATATCAGCAAAATGTTGTAATGTAAGCGAATGACTCAGAAATGGACAACAATAAAAAATCGATAAATATCCGATTTTCGTTATGTTATCAATCGACGAAGCACTGTCACCAGATAACCATGATCCAATAATACACGTCGTATTATTAGACCAGCTGATTTTTACTTTTTTCTTGAATTTTGACAGTACACTCATTTCTCAGTGCGATTTTGACATCAAACTCACAAATTACAAAAATAAAACACATGCAAAGTTTATTTATGGATGTATGTATGTCGCAATGCTTCCAGCAACAATGCTGAGTTTTCTAGCCAAAGAAGGCTATCAAGTACATGCAAAAGGGGTCTGCCAAAAAACGTAAAAACCAAAGAAGGTTTAACGCGACGAATACACAACACAAAAACACTGCACAAAATTTATTTCTGATCTAGCGGAGGAAAAGAAACACGTGCTCTAATTGTATTAAAAAAGTAAGTGTGGCTTTGCTTTTTGCTTTTTTTAAATAAAAGCCCTACTAGACGGACCTAACCACACTCACTAATACATGCAAGCGAAAATTGTAAATTACTAACACACACAAAGCCTTCTGTCAAGTTTTTCTTTTTCTTTGTGTATCTTCTTCTTTGGTATTGTGAGCGAAATGTTAGTGCGTCGTTAAAAAATGCATAAAATATTTAATAAGAAGTTTTGCAGAGAAATTGCAACTAAAACGCCTAGATAAGGCAAGTATATAGTGCTAATTATTGTTATTAAACAAGTCAAGTCCTGGTTTATATATTTATGCACCAAAAATTTCATATTTTCAGGTGGACGAGCAAATGAATTTTCAACTTGAAATAATATTTTGTAAATGTTTAGTGATATGAATATGTTTGTATTTATAGATCTTATTGACTATTGTTAACGTGAAAATTGTGCAATTTTAAACTATACTAAACATTAAAAACCAAATCTAATAATACAAACAATTGTATTTTCATTGTTAGCTAAATATGAAGTTTCTGCCATTAGTAACCATTAAGCCTGGCGCATGTTTGCCGTACACATAACCATAAGCGGTGGCGTGCGTTTGCATTATACCTGACTGGTAGCGCTAGCCCAACTTTTCATTATGGATAATGAGAGTGAAGAGTGCAGGCAGATGTGATTTTACATGCACAAGAAAGGGATGCCGTATACTGTACGTGTGCACACGGATAGCAAACACATGGTTAGATTTGGCACACTGCTCTTCAGAAACTAATTGAGAAAAATAAGCAAAAATAACGCAAACGCAAGTCAGGCCGAGAGGTTATCTGACCAACGATTTAACTGGAACCTGTCTAGTAGGGAGATGATACCGCTTCCCCTACACAAGTTTATGGTACCGATAGCAATGTTTTATTCTCAGCAAATACAGGTGAACTGAGTAATAATATTATCACCACACACGAAGAAAAAGCATGAACAATGTTCTTTTGATTTTAAGCTGCCTGGCGACACGCAAGCATATGCTGCTGGTAGCCATAGCAACGGGTGGTTACCATAGCAATCGGCGCGAACGACGGGTAGTCGTGCTCACACGTACTTGTTGTCGGCTTTCGTTGATGAAAATCAAAAATTTTAGATTTTTTCGCTTGGCAGCTGGTCTATTTGATCGTTGCCAACGTGTTTGACAAGTATTAGTGTGTTAGTTTTGTGAGAACGTGAAATGAGCAAGCTCGCGGAAGAAAAAGATTTTACGTTGCGGTTTATTGAAACCTACGAGTGCATGATGATTTTAACTCTTTTAAGAGGTTCTCATGCGTAAACTGTTTATGTTTTGCATACAAACTTTTCATCCACAATTTTTTTTTAATTTTTTCCGCCAAAACAACTGCAGTTACAAGCAATAAAAAATCGTCAACCACGACATACACCAAGCAAATCCTTGTGCAAATCAGTCATTGGCGCAAGTAAATTTGAGTGATGTATTTGGCGTCTTACTCTCGATTCGTTGCAGGTGGAGATGCCATAGATATGAGATAATTATTTGACCCAATCGAAAAATTATACCGCCATCACTAATTATAAACCATATGTGCTTTATTATGACATTTCCATAATTATACACTTGTAGTGTTGCGATAATTATATACTTAAGTTGCAGTCCAATTTCTTAACTACCAGAATCAGAGGTAGTTCACATAACAGCTAAAAGTATAAGCAATTTCATTAGGGTTTTCATTTTATGCTCTATTTCTACTTTTTTTGTTTCTGACAGCATTTCTATGTTTGCCAGAGTCGCGTTTTGAAATCTACATCATCGGCGGTCACGGTTTTTGGTTAGATAATCTTCCGGACATAAAAAAACGGGTTCAGTTAGACCAGGTAGGACCGTTTTCAAAATCAAAGCTTCATCTAAATTTAAATCATATTTAATAATACATTTACACTGCAGGATATGAGTAATTTTGGCCGAAAAAATCCAAATGCGTTGCATTTCATATACAAATAGCATTTCCCAAATGACTGATTTCATGGCATTTGGGCCGCTACAACATGACATTTTTTTCGAACGCATTGCGTTTGAAGTTTCGCATATTGGAAATGTCAAACAAAATGCAAATGAGCTAATGTAAATGGGTTTGAAATTACTCATTAGAATTTTCCAAATGTGGTGCAGTGTAAATGTGGTATAACTTTGACTATGACTGTCCCATAATAATTTGACATAAACGATTATGAGGTAGAACAAGGTTGATGGTGCTATTATCAGCTTGCTTGTCATCTACAGGGTGTTTTTTTTACAGGTTTGTTTTTCGAATAGAGATAAAACTGGCATTTTGTGGTCAAATCTGGCAACTCTAATGTCATTTATGTTCAGTTTGGTTTGCCATTTCATCATGAACAGGTTGACAAAAGAACAACGCTTGCAAATCGTGCAAATTTATTTCGAAAATAATGGTTCAGTTCGCGAAGTTTACCGTGAGCTCCGTCCATTTTATGGTCGACATAATCGTCCATCAGAGCAAATAATTCGGTTAACCATGGATCGTTTTCGCACTACGTTTACTCTATGTGATAATACGCATCCGCAGAGACGTCGAACAGTGCGCACCGAAGAAACAATTGCCGCTGTAGAGCAAAGTGTTGAAGAGGACCCGAATGAATCGATTCGCCACCGTGCACAGCAATTGGAGCTTTGTCCATCAACTTTATGGAAGATTTTGCGCAAAGATCTTGGCTTGCGACCTTACAAGATCCAGCTTGTGCAAGAATTAAAGCCGCGAGACCATGCAATGCGTCGTGATTTTGGTGTATGGGCCGAAAATGAGATTGATTTCGATGCTGATTTTCATCGCAAAATTTTGTTCAGTGATGAGGCTCATTTTTGGATGAATGGCTACGTCAACAAGCAAAATTGCCGCATTTGGAGTGAAGAGAATCCACATGAGACCCTTGAAACGCCATTACATCCACAAAAACTGACTGTTTAGTGTGCTCTATGGGCCATACTTCTTCCGCAATAATGCTGGAGAGGCAGCTACCGTTAATGGAGACCGGTATAGAGCCATGATAACCGACTATTTTGTTCCCGAATTAGATGGCATGAATGTGGATGAGTTGTAGTTCCAACAAGACGGCGCTACATGCCACACAGCGCACGTCACAATCGATTTATTGAAGGAAACATTCGATGAGCGCATAATTTCGCGGAATGGACCTGTCAATTGGCCACCAAGGTCGTGTGATTTGACACCATTGGATTATTTTCTTTGGGGATATGTGAAGTCGCTCGTCTACACCAACAAACCAGAAACGTTAGGGGAATTGGAAGCCAACATTCGTGGCGTTATTGCCGACATACGGCCCCATATGCTCGAAAAAGTGGTTGAAAATTGGACCTGTAGAATTGGCTTTATTCGAGCCAGCCGCGGCGGCCACATGCCCGAAATCATATTTAAACATTAATGGCATAAAATTATCCTTCCAATAAAGCCAAATTGATGGACCTTAAAACGATTTTCTTGTATTTTATTTCAATTCGAAGTTCTATACCCCTAAAAAAAACACCCTTTACAAACGAGGTAGGGACAGCTGCAATGACTATTGCAAATCATAGGAAGAAGTGGAATTGGCTATAACAATTGTCCGTAGGCATGGTGACAAACTGCCTCATAATGGGCAATGAATGCCCAACTTTGAGCTGGCAACTCTAGTTTTATGTCGATATTTCATTACTATCTCTTCTGCAGTTTTAGCAATTGTTAGAATTTTATTTGCGCGTCATAAAATTTCTTCGAATAAGCCTCTGATGTGCTCTGATGCAAATGTGAAAAAACAAAGCAATGAATTTTCAAGCTACTAACTGTTGTCGTATCTGTTTAAAAAGTGAATTGTTAATGTCTATTTACCTTTACAGTCCAACATTTCCGTTGAGACCAATTGAAATAATCGAAAAGCTGAATATTTTTAAGGTTAGTGATACATTTTCCATATTCATTCATAAAAACCATGGTTTATGCAAATTATCAATGTTCTTTCATAGTACGACGAAAGTTTACCCACTCTTTTGTGCCAGTCATGTCTTTATCGGCTATTAGATGCATATAATTTGCAACAATTAGCTGAAGCGTCTGAAAGGCGTTTACGGGAATACATTGGAAATGGTTGTGGTCTTTCTGGCTTATGTGGCTTGAGCAATAATTCAATGTGAGATTAAATTGATTACATATCATATTTGATTATTGATAAATTCAATTTAATTTCAACAGCGATCAAGAATCGTCAAGTTTTTCCTCAACTGCGGCTATTGGTGATACAAGAGGAAAGGATAAAGGTGTTACAGCAACTATATATGGAAATATTTGCGATATGTTTGAGCGCAATAATCTGCAAAGTAATGTAGCAATTGCGGAGAAAGGATGCATTGGGGTGACTGCGGGAGATGATATGTTAAACGATATTGAAATTGATGTTAGCAGTTTGACACGATCGGAAGCAAATGATGATACATTAAATGAAGTTCTTGCTAATAAACATACACATTTTGACTTTAATCGAATAAGTAATATGGATTCTGTTGCTATGATTGCAAAGAATATGGATAATCATTTGGTAATTGGAACATTAATTTGAATGTAAGCTAGATATCTAAGGTTGAGTTACGGGCTATCTCAGCTGGGTACAAGATATCTGAATAAGCCCAGAGCAAAGCGAATTTTATATAAAAAAGATTAGAGAGATTATCTCTTATATCCTCACCTTATATCTCAGTATTTTCTTCTTACAAAAATGGCCTATCTCAACCTAAAATATATTTCCCTTGTCGAGTCCTCCCGCAAATTTGGTCTTAACAACAGATATCGGTTATTCTGTGTTTTTAAACCATTTCATCAAATGTCACAATTTTGACGGCTGTCGTGGGAATTTCAACCGTAGTAAGTACCATTTCAAAGATAAACCAAAAGCAATTATGATGTAAGGGAAATTTTCTATTGAACTAATTTGACGTGGGTGATCTAAAAAAGCTGTAAGTTTTTAATTGTATTCTCTCTATGGCGCGATATACAACAGGTATATCATCATAAACCTCCTAAGAGATTTTTGCGCCAAGCTTCTCTTCCAATTTGTGGTGTGCCGATTTGAATTTTCCCTACAAATTGGTGGGACCTACAGTTTTTTGCCGACTCCGAACGGCATCTACAAAGGAGACGAATTTTTGCTGAGAAGCCTGTCATGGCAGAAATACACTCGGAGAGTTTGCCAAACCACTGCCGAGGGGCGACCCCGTTTTGAAAAACTTTTCAAATCACTTTTGATGTTACCTGTACCAGGGCTCGAACCATGGACCTTCGGTGTGGTAGGCCGGCAACACTACCTTCACACCACGGCGGCCGCCAATTAATTGTATTGTTTACACTAAAAATGCTGTTAGGGCTCGTTATGTTGAATTAGGCCGTTTTTTAAAACACATCTGAAATAAGCTGCTCAGAATACTGAGATAAGGAGGTTTTAAAAACCATTTATTGAGATAGTAAGTTTTTTAGAAAAAAATCTTAAGTCCGTTCTTAACTCAGTATTCGATATATGTATTCAGCATTGCCGTCGGTGAAGTGTATGCAATATCTTTTCTTTCATTAGTGTCAGGCTGGTTGCTTTTAGGGTATTTGTGTCGGTCTGATTTTTTTGCTTGAGTAACGGAAAAAACATTGCCGGAAGGTTTTGGTAAGTATTACCGGTGTTAATTTTTCCTATGACGGATATGAATCCGGTACTATCCCGACTGCCGTGGTAGCGAAATATTTAACCCAATGAACATTTGTGGTATATTCTAAGCCCCTAACCCTGTGTCTTTAAAATTAATAAATTATCGGTAAACGCCAAGACGCAGGAATTATTTCCAAAAACTCAGCCAAAGCTCTGTGACGTGCAACTTAAAGGCCTTTAAACTTTCAGTAATACTCTGGTTTTTCCTACACGTTAGTTGGCACTACCTCCAAACATTTTTTGGAGAACAGAAAAGCCACTAAGACGACGAACTTTACTCATACGCAAAAGGGCTACCCCAGTAGTAATTCACAAAACATTCGGGGATTGTTTTTTTCGTTGTAAAATATATTGGGCTTTTTCAAGAAAAATCATAAAAGAAGGAAAGCCTCAGCAGTTATGAATAATAACAATGCTGTGTGAGAGCTAAAGTGATGGACTGTTGTCGATGTTGTTACAACTTCGAGTGGAATGTGATGCAGCACAATTATTATTGATGTTTAGACAAAGATTGTCTAGTAAGTTAGACAGGGTTAAAGTGTAATTTCCGAGGGAGACCAGACTCATACTAGCACAACTTCGTTCTGGATATTGTAACAGGCTAAACTCTTACCTTTCCAGACTGAGCCCTACCATACCAAATACGTGCCCTGCATGTGGTGTGTCCACTCAGGATACTAAACCTTTCCTTTCCTGTTCAATTGAACTTACCCTTCTAACACCAATATCACTCTGCTCCAACCCTGTTGAAACTGCGCGTTTTCTTGGACTCCCATTAGAAGAACTTTTAAAAACAACAACAGCCAAAACAAATCTTTTGAAAGTAAAAAAATCATCATTCATACTCTACTTCCTCTAGCAAAGCTGACTACATACGAATATTCCAATTTTGTTTGCATTTATTTATTCAAGAATTTAAAATGAATTCCAGACAATAACCAAGGATGTTAATGGTATTGTATCTCAGGATGTACATGTCGAAAAATGCTCAGAATGTGGAAAAGCTTTCAGAAATTCAATTTATCTTCAAACACACTTGCGCACACATGCAAAGGAAAAACTATTTCAATGCAAGGTAATATTTTTATTATGTATTACGAGAATTTGACACTGTAACTTAATTTTAAGTACTTACATAAGCCCTGTTTTTTATAGCGAGTTTAAACAATGTTTAAAATTCAACTAAGGTTAAACTCTCTGAAAATAAAAAGGCTCCGTAACTTAGTATTGATATTAAAAATACCTGATCTGTCGACTTCCATTCTAAGCGAATCCAGTTATCTACACCGGTTGTGAGGAGTTAATCTGTTAAACCAATCTTTTCAGAATAATTTAGAGTGATCGAGCCCATTGGGCAGGGCGAAGCACTGGTAACAACAACAACAACCAATCTTTTCAGAATAATCATAACTTTTAGCTACAAATATAGTTGCGTTCTTGAAAGTTCTTTGTCCGGATATCTATTGTTGTTTGTAACGACAAAAACATTCCGCGGAGGTATATGAAGTCTAAATTTGGCGAGAAACTTCTAGGTATGATGATACACACTTTGTTTATTTTGAACTATTCATTAAATACTCCTTATCCTCATTATTAAAAATATTTAACGCCTAAGAGGTTAGTCATCCAGTTCTGGCTGAAAGGGAAGGCTTAAGCAGCCTCTCTTTTGCTTTTCAGGCATTCTAAACGTCACGTAATTTTTTAACTATATCATTTACACAAGTAAAAAACGAGGTGAAGTCTAAAACTTCAACTGTAGCCGAGTCGAGTTTCGCAAAACAGCGCTTTATTCACTGCTGTCATATCGTGCAATTCGTTTTATTTGTTCCGTGAACAGATCATTTGAAAGTAGAACAGTTTTTCTAAAAATTATTTTCATTTCATTTAGCTATCATCACATAAACCTGAGATATTGTCGTTTGAAATGTATATTTGTTCGTATACCTCATATTATTATTATTATTGTTGCAGCACTTCGCCCTGCCTTGTTCTCTCATGCTTTCATGGAATGGGATATGATGGATCAAGCCTGGTTATACTGAAGTTGACATTCCTTTCCCGGAAATGAATTCGGTACGCTCCGGCACAAGCACCTTTTGGCACCAGCCCGACTGCCGTGGTAGCGATTTCGTAGATTTTAGTAGCCTCTTGCGACAGGCATACCTACCTCGGGCATATTCTCATAACATTTAACCCGCAGGCTCCTTATAAACGGCAACATTCGCCAAATTCATCAACTTTTATTAGGGATAGTACGTAGCTTTGATTGCGAAAATCCACAGAATGATATATACTTTCTGTCTAATCTGTTCTTTAATAAATATAAAACATATTTTCCGTTTTCAGTTGCCACTGTTTGGAATCGGGGTTATAATGGAAGTCGACAATCCTACGGGTTAGGGGGTTAGAATATGCCCGAAGTAGGTACGCATGTCGTAAGAGGCGATTAAACTCCACATCGAACCCGGTTTAGGGGGTTAACGAAATCGCAACCAAGGCAGTCGGGCTGGTGTTACAAGGAGCTTGTACTGTAACGTACCGGATTTATATCTGGCAAAGGATTGCCAACATCAGTATAACCAAGTTTGGTTCATCACTTCCCATTCCATGAACGAATGCGCCGCCTAAGCAGGACGAAGTACTGCTACAATAATAATAATCAGTAAAAATTGTATCTGCCCAACGATAACAAGATAAATTCGATTGGAATTTTTTTAGGTGAATATAATTAAATTTTTTCTTTAAATTTTATTTAAATTTTTATTGAAAGAATAGATCCTTTAAGGTTAAAAGAGATTACAAATCCAGTAAACGCATGAACTGAAAAAGTTCATATTCATTCTTGCATGTAAAAAGTGCGACAAGGACTCAGATGCCTAATACAAATTAATTGAGCTCATACTTTATAGGCGTTTTTTTACAGCGAAATTCAATATTTGAAAACAAACAAAAACAGTTCTTTTAATAAATTTAGTAGTAAATACTAGCTTACACATTTACAAGGGTATCTAAGTTTTTCATATAAAATATGTATACAAACAGCAACAAAATACATAATTGCCAATGCAATAAAATAGCCACCATAAACAAGAAATTGTTGGCGTGGTCCCAACCCATAGCCGGTATCAGTAACAACTATTAGTGTGACAATGACTTGTAATATAAGTGCTACCAATTGATTTATACCAAAAATTAAACCAAAGCTATCTTCACATAAATTCTCCGCTACAATGGAGTTTGCTGTTGTTATAATAAAAAAATAAAAAATACCAAATAATATATACATAGTATAGGCGATCCAAAGTGATTTCGTCAATGCTGAGACTATAATAAAAAAACCCATAAAAAGTGAACAAATTGTTAATATCCACATATGCCACTTCTTATGTTGACTAGAATTTGATATGCCGGCTAACATAGCACTACCAGCACCCAAGAGGGTTGCAACCGCTTCAACGGCACCATTGTAAAAGCTTTCATTATTGTCATCTATATCCTTCCAAAGAAATTGTACATAGGAAATGATTTGCGCTTGACCACATGTTGCTAAAGCCCACCAAAAACTCCAACGTATAACTGTACGATTTGTAAAGGCGCTTACAATGTGTTTGATTAGTAATTGGTAGGCATTACGCCAAGAAAATTGTGGTGATTCCAATGAATCGTTGTCATATTGTTTATGAGAATAGGTGACCGTGTTGGTAGTAGCAGGGTTTCCATTTTGTGTTAAAACTGAAACTAAATAAATACATCGATATAAACAAAATAAAAATTACTATAATCGGGAGTGTATGTATGTAGCACTGTTATAAAAAAAATAATATAAGAAGAATAAAGGATGTAATAATGAAAAGTCTTGTTAGACACTTCATTTTAATACAAAACGTGATCAAAAATTATTCAATGTACTATTAATGCTTTAACTTAGCCCTCATAGTAAACAATGCGTCCCGAAACAAATTTTTAATAAAAAGTTAATAATAAGCCTTTAAAAAAATTAAATATCTCCCATCTTGTAGTGGGAATATTTTCGAATAAATACTATTCGAATGAACGGATAAAAATGTTCGTTTCAAAAAATTCGAATAGTATTTATTCGAATAATTTATCCGTTTATTCGAATAGTTGTATTGAAATGCGAGAGATGTCGGAAGCGAAATTCACTGTCTTCATTGCTTGTACCTATGAGCATGCATTCACGGTATGTATGTATGAATGTATGTTTGCGTGTACAATTGTGTGCATAAGCTGTAGTGATATTTAACTATTCGAATAGTCGTCATTTATTCGAAAAACACTATTCAAATAGTTGTCATTTATTCAAATAAAAGTACAAATTTTTCGAATAAATGGATTTTTTATTCGAATAATTTTTATTCGTATAGTCCCATGCCCCCATTTGTTTATGCTAATAGTTTGTAATGGAATGCCCAAGAACACTATTCTAAAGCGCGATCTTACAGCGATGAAGAAGTCACAAATATTTAAAAATTTGCAAATTTGCTGCAAAAAAAAGAAATAAATATGCCAAAGAAATAAATAGAAGATGGTATCGTCTATGTTTCGAAAATGAGTGAAATCGGTTCGACGAATCGCGGGAAAATTGGCAAAAACTATAGAGCGTCGAAAAAAGGTTTATAGCTGTAACTTTGAAAATAATTCGAATTTCGAAAAATTTACCAAAACTTTTTTTGTTGTTCCTATGACTATATAAACAAGTTTCAGAAAGAAAGTCGAATTTCAAAAAAAGTGGGCCACTTCACAATTTTTTACCCATATGACCAAACAAAATTTGGAAGTCGGAGCAGTTAATTGAAAGTTTTGGTGTATACTTGAAAAGAGTATTAAAACTTTTATCACAGCTGTTAGCGTTGTTTGTTAAGTGTCAGAACCAGTGACTCTCAAACTGTTCGCTCCTTTTACTTGCTTTCTAAACTTTAAGAGTTGCATTTTATTTACCTGCTCTCCAGACTCTTAGAGTTAGCTTTTATTTTAACTAGCTGCTCTTATTAACTTACTAACTACAGTTTTTGTTTTTTGACTGTTAATTAAATTTTATTTTTTTGAGCATTTATATATATTCTTTTTCAAAAAAATTAAAATGTTTTGTATTTACGTCAATTGCCAAATAGAAACGAATCCGAACGCTACTTGTCTTGCTGGCTCTGTGATAGGCTTGCTCATATGAAATGTGCTGGTTTGACGGGTAGAGTTGTGGACTACATAAATGATGACAAGGGCTTGCGCTGGTCCTGCTTAAAATGTAGATCTACTGAGGTTGACCTTTTTAGGCTTTTCAGAGAAACTCGAAACGCGTTTTCTGAAATAGGTAAAGAAATTTCTATACTTAATAACAGATAAGTTCAAACATTATGAAGACTTGTTCAAGTCTTTTAAGTGTGTGGACGACTCATCTGCTAGTATCAATTCCAACAAAGGCAATCTTGGTGGTGGTTCGCCTAGTGCTTTAACCCTTAACCCCTACTCAGAACAGTCATGCACCTCAAGCGTTGAAGTTGATAAACTTGGCTTCACCGAATCCGGACGCAGTGGTTCCATCCACTTCAAAGGCTCCGAAAAGAAACCTTGCAGCTCCGCCTCGCTCAATTTCGACTCAATCAACAGTTAAGAAGCTGGTTGTGTTCCCCCCGAAAAAATCTATTTTTGTGTCAAGATTTGAGAAGGACACTTCCGTTGACGACCTTAAGTCATATATTAAATCGAAAATTAAAGCTGACGGTATAGTAATAAATTAATTTAAATTTAATTATGATAGAAATACATATATCATCATTTAGGATTAATGTTTTTCAAACCGATTTTGATACAATTTTGAATAGCTCTTTCTGGCCGCCTGGGGCTCTAGTTCGTGTATTTTTGTTTAAACAAAATGTTCCAACTGCCGCAAAAATCCCTAGTCAAAATACCGATCCAAAAAACTTATTATGAATTCTGCCTTAAACATTTATTATCAGAATGTCAGAGGTTTGAATACTAAGGTAACAGATTTCTATCTTAAAACGATCCATTGCAACTACGATGTTATTGCTTTCATCGAAACTTGGTTAAAACCGCACGTCTTTGATTCCGAAATGTTTTGTCACGGATATCTACTATATAACTTACCGAAACGATCGCTTAAACAGAACCGGGGGCGGGGTCCTGTTGGATGTAAATTCTTCAATACCATCTGAAGCTGTAAGCATACCCTCTATTGATAACATTGAGTTTAAGTCCATCCGAGCCCTGTTAGGGAGGGGCCATATTTACATAGCTCTTTGCTACATTCCCCCTTTATTTGATCTATCCGTGTATATGCCCCACATTTCGTCGTTAAATGCTGTTCATTCTATGATAAAGCCCTTGGATTCCATGATTGTTTTAGGTGACTTTAACTTGCCATACATTTCGTGGAGCATAATAAATAATAGTATTGTGCCAGTTTCGTCTGAGTTAAGTAACAATGAGTTTTTGGATGAAATGACCAACCTTTGTGTTAGCCAGATCAATGTTATTCCGAATAAGTTTGGTAAAGTTTTAGACTTGGTCTTCGTTGATGACTTATCTAAATTCTTTTTAAATCGATGTGATCCCCTAGTTTTGCCTGCTCTTGAGATAGTTAACGAAACTATAAACAGTGAGCGGGAGTGCATTAAGAAACCATATGACTCTAATTAAATATTTGATTTTTCGAAAGTCAACTTCAAAAAGTTGAATAAAGAACTCTCTAAGTTTATCTGGCCTCGATACAAAGAGGGTGTTGCGCATAGCGTTTTGCATTTTAATAGTACTATTTATAACCTTTTTGATAAGTATATACCTAAGCGCACCTGTTTTTATGATGAGCGAGCGCAAGCATGGTTTACTAAAGAACTAAAAGTGTTAAAAAATAAAAAAATCGCGTTTTTTAAAACGTACCAGAAAACTGGTTTACACTTAAATTATATACAGTACTCTATGCTTCATAAATACTTAGAATTAAATAAAAAGTGTTACAAGGATTATATTTCTTTGCTCAATTCTTCAAGTCTAATTATTATTCTGCAATCAATTCATCACCTAACAACTACCCGTATCAATCACATTCAAGTAATTCAATCCATGTTCCGAATTTAAAGCCGGAAAATGTTCTTTTACATCTTAAGACCTTGAAGGAGTCATTCAAATACGGACCTGATTTAATACCGACATGCTTTCTTAAAAAGTGTGCTGAACACATATTCCAACCTCTGACCGATTTGTTTAATCTTTCTTTACAATGTGGCGTTTTCCCGACTCCATGTAAAGAGTATTTTATCATACCTCTGTATAAAAGCGTGAGTAAGTCGTCTATAGAAAACTACCGTGGAATAGTAAAGCTCTCCGCTGTTCCCAAAGCTATCGTTAGTAATCACCTAACATTTTCTACCTCAACACTGATTGCGGATTTTCAGCATGGATTTTGTAAGGCTAAATCGACCACAACCAATTTACTTGAATTTACAACCCACGTGTCGAATGAATTTAGAGACAATCTTCCTTCACACTGACGTTATTTACACAGATTTTAGTAAGGCATTTGACAAAGTTTGCCACTCTTTACTCATTCACAAATTGGATCTTGTTGGCTTTCCACCTGGTCTCACCCGTTGGATCTCCTCCTATCTGTCTGGTAGAACGCAAAGTCATTTTTAAAAATTCAGTTCCTCAGGGCAGTCATCTGGGCTCGGTTCTGTTTTTGATTTTTATAAACGATACCTGTACTACAATAAGACATTCGAAAATCTTAATGTATGCTGACGACGTAAAACTATTTAAGTCATATGCTTCGATGGAAGAACGTTATTTCCTTCAAATGGATTTAGACAACTTAGTTACTTGGTGTAAAGTAAATTATATGCCGATTAATCTTGCTAAATGTAAATTCATGTGTTTTCACGTCGGTATTTACAACCAGCTTCTTATACAATTACCAACCACAATCTTGAACATGTAAATGTTTTTGTCGACTTGTGTGTAACGATGAGCTGAAAACTTAGTTTCAGCTCTCATATTGAGGCTACTGCCAACAAGGCTAGAGGTGTATTAGCTTTTGTGAAAAGGTGGTCAAAAGAATTTAACGACCATGTTACTAAGACTCTTTTTACTACATTAGTTAGGCCGATATTAGAATATGGCTCGATTGTATGGAATCCGCGTTATCAAGTTAATAAAGATAAGCTAGAATCAATTCAAAAACAATTTCTACTTTTTGCCCTGGGAAATTTTCAATGGGATTCGTTGTATAGTCTTCCACATTGTTGTTGTTGTTGTTGTTGTGGTAACGACAAAAATACTCCCCGAAGGTTTTAGGGAGTGTTGTCGAATTAACAGTCCTTGGCCGGATGTGAACCCGGCACGCTCCGGTACTCCCTTGCGGTACTGCCCGACTGTCGTGGTAGCGATTTATGACCAGTGAAACCTTCTAGGTCATGTCACCTCTCCTTCCGCAAGGACTTATAAGATGGGTAATGAGAGGTGAGAGTATCATATCCGTAGATCAACCATCGAGTTGCACATCATTACCTTTGTGCATATTAGTCGCCTCTTACGACCGGTATGCCTACCTCGGGCATATTCTAAACCCCTAACCCGCAGGGGTTTAGTCTTCCACCTTATACTAGCCGGTTAAAACTTGTCGATCTCCCAACCCTTGCAAGTCGTAGGGAAATGCTAGGCGTAATATTTATGGTCAAACTATTAAACGGATATATTTCAAGTCCATTTCTTTTAAACGAAGTTAACTTTAACATAACGTCCCGAGCTTCAAGACATTTCAAACCTATTCTTCTGAAGCAATGTAGGACCAATTTTCAATTACACGAACCTTATCAGTGTTGGTGCGAAAACTATAACTCTCTTTTAGGTAAATTTGATATTTCGAACTCGTTTTTTAAAAAAACTGTTCTCTCCTCTCTTAACAAATGATATATATATATATGTGTTTATGTAACTTAATCTCTTATGCATGCACCTTACTCAGCTGATGAAAATTTTTCTGTAGCTGAGCAGTTTAAGATCGACGCTTAACAAACCTCCGCCTTTCAAACAATCGGCAAATTTGATCCGCTCGTAATGCGGATGCGCCCCTCATGTCGGTTGGACGGGATGGTGGGTAATCCATTGGGCTTATTATTATTATAAATGGTTTCAAATTTATGCCAAAATTTTTTGCCATTTCTCGCCATACTCAACTGAAATCTGCTATGATTGAATCAAATTTGACCGAAACCTATATAAACTAATCTAATCAATCTTTTTTTTAGTTGTATTATTTGTGATCAAACATAAAGCTTATTTCTTGATCGGTATAAAATATGTTTTACGTTTTAACTTTCTTCACGCATAGAAGTACTCAAAAAGCCATGGAACTACAGCGGAATTCTGCTCAAGTTTAATCTCGATCGCCAAAAATCTCTAAATGCATTTGAGCAACATTTGGCGACTATTGCGATTACAGTGAATGACAATCTTCTAAAATCTCCATATTTTGGTTAATATTTTTGGCACATTTTAGCGATGAACACAAATGAACCAGAAGTGATCAGCTGTTTTTGGCAATTAATTTAGCTGAAATTGCAATTCTGGAATTTCATCATATCCTAAATCTCTATTTTTCTCCTAAAGGTAGCTTATTTTGGCAACTGAAAAAATCTGTTACTAACGTCCTAATTCTAGTGTGGTAACAACATTCGTTTTACCGGTAAATAAATAATTCGGAAATTTTACACCCTTTTGGTATCCTGGCGGCTTAAGTTGCAGTTCCATTTCGTAACCACCAAAATAGGTGGTAACGTGGCATAAAAGTTAAAAATTACACGTGTTTTGTCAATATTTTTGTGTACAGAAAGTATCACAAATTTTATACACAAACTAGTTCACCAGAATTAATAAACAATCTAAGCACTTTTTTACACGAAGTTTTGTTCGCGTTTGCATTTTATTCGCTATTGCGCATTGTTTGTTTTTGACAGCCTTGCCATGTACGCTAGAATCGCGGTTACATGAACTGCATTGCCAACGGTTATGATTTTCGGTTAGATAATCTTCCAGGTACAAAAATGTCGGTTACGCTCAGAATTGACCCGTAAAAGGCAAAATATATGATAAGAGGTTACAATTATATAGTTTTAAGTGATAAAAACACTCAAAAATAAAAAATATATGTAATTTATGCGAAAAATGGGAATTTTAAATATCTATCCAACAAGTATTTGTCCATCATGTTGGAAACCTCTAAAAACATCTATTAACGTAACTTGGGACTTACTTACTTCGTCAGAAAGGTGTTAACGTTCCTTGGCGCAGAGAAACTCAAAAACTATCTTCCAGTCTGCAAACTTCTAAGGGACGCCATACCTGAGATCATCAGCTTTGAGAAGAGATTCAAAATAAAACTTGAAGACTAAGTCGCCTAGAATGCATTCAAAGCAGGGTTGCGTGATTTCGAATCCTTTTTGATTTCAAACCCACTTTCAAATATGAAATCAATTTTATTTGTGATTTGAATAGTCAACCAAACCAAAAATACTTTTTGCTTGTGAATTGATATGTGTTGCAGATAAACTTTATTCATGATAAACGGTTTGTGGTACCCATGGTTCCAAAAGTCCTCTTGTTTTATAATAGCTGAAGGCTACAAAGCAAAGCAGCCTGAGTTCAGACACACTCGTATTTTTAATCAAAGCAACATTCACTCTCAAGAACGCATAAAAAATCGACATCGTTCACGTTCAATCAAAGTAAGAACACTCTTTCCAGAATGCATTCGCGAATCAATGTAGGACCGCTCTTCTCTTCATTCATCAACTTTAGAAACTAATGTACATGTTGCGTGGAATATTCACAGAAGGTTGGAGTAGTAAATTTGAAAAATGCTATTGCAGGTATACCAAAATATTGGTGAACCACAAGCTTGTTGACGACAGCGAGTACCGCAGAATATTTAATGATGAGCTGTACGCAGACGCCGACATGGTTCACCGAATTAAAACCCAGCGGCTTCGCTGGCTAGGTCACGTTGTGCGAATCAACGAAGATGCTCCGGACCAGAAGATATTCTTATCGACAACCGCGGCCTCTCACTTTGCACGAATCAATCACAAAAAAAATTTAGCTTTTATTTGAATGAGGAAACGAGTCACAAATAAAAAGTATCTTTGATTTGGGCGGTGATTCAAATCACAAATAAAAAGTATCTTTGATTTTGGCGGTGATTCAAATCACAAATAAAAAATATCTTGGATTTGAAAAAATTTTCAAATCAAAAATAAATTTTATTTTTGGATTCGTGATTCAAATCAAAATCACGCAATCCTGGTTCAAAGTTACAAAATTACATCAGAAAAGGGTACTAGTGCGGTATACGGATGACTCCAAAATCCCAGAAATTTTTGGAGCGACTATATTTGGCTCCAGTACCAATATGTCCATACCGTTTTTATATTTTTAGCGGCGGTGGTCCTTATAAGCAGTGGTTACTTTAACGAGAATACCAAGATACTGAGGAACATATGTTCTTGTCATACAAAATGTAACTAGTGCGTGTAGAGGGCAACGACAAATGGTGTGAGTCAGTCGGAGCAGCTGCGATAGAGACCAAGGCAGTGATGGGTGGTTATAACACTAAACGATGCAATAATCGGTATATCAGAGAAAAATCTTAGGTTCACATACAGGGTGGCTGATGAAAGCCGCTACCAAAAAAAAATTAAATAACTTTTTTTCTATTTAATGAATCTGGTTAATTTTTTTTTTATTTTGCAGATTGACTTTTACATTTAACAAAAATGGATAACTGGGACACTGAAACAAAAATTTGGATTGTCCGCCGCTATCACGCACTGGAGTCCGTAGTTTCGGTTCAAAGAGAGTATAGGCGCACGTTTGGCGGCAATCCTCCGAGCAGATGGACCATAATAAGACTTGTAAACCATTTTGCCGAGCATGGGACAGTCAACAGAAGACCTTACCATCGAAACCCTTCAGTTCGAACGGAGGAAACAATCGCTGCTGTAGCTGCTGCCATACAAAACAATCCACGTGTTTCCACAAGAAGCTTATCTGCTCAAATGGGTGTAAGCAGACAGTCATTACATTCAATTATGCACAAAGATTTGGACTTATTCCCATATAAAATTCAAATGGTCAACAAACTGAACGCTGCAGACTTGCCGATTCGCTTGGAATTTTGCCAGAAGATGCTTCAAATGGTGGAAGAGAATGGAAACATGTTGAACTGTCTTTTCATGTCTGACGAGGCCCATTTCGATTTAAACGGCAACATAAACAAACAAAATTGTCGAATATGGAGTGCTTCCAACCCACAGATACTCCATGAGACGGAATTGCATCCACTTCGTGTCACAGTGTGGTGTGCAGTTTCATCACGCTGCATTGTCGGGCCCTATTTCTTCGAAGAAAACGGTCACACCGTTACGGTTACTGGAGACCGTTACTTGAGGATGTTGAGAGAGTTTTTCTATCCATAATTACGCCGAATGAGAATTTTTTTCAACTCTGTGTGGTTTCAGCAAGATGGTGCAGCTCCTCATATAGCCCAACCTGTTATGACAGAATTCGACGAAAATTTCCCAATAAGCTGATATCCAGAAACTCCACATTCCGTTGGCCACCCAGGTCGCCTGACCTTACTGCACCTGACTTTTTCTTGTGGGGTTATTGCAAACAGGAAGTCTTCAAAGCAAAACCAACAAATTTGAATGAACTAAGGCAATCCATTCGAGAAACAATTGCGGCTATTCCTGTCTCAACTCTCCAAGCAGTAATGAGCAACTTTTTGGTAAGATGCCGCACATGCATCGACGAGCAGGGGGGGCATTTAAATTCCATTATTTTTAAAACTTATTAAGCTATATTTAATAAAATTTAATGAGCTTTAACATGAATAAAAGAAAAACTAATTCCATACACTGAAAAAAAAATTATTTGAGTTTCTTAATGTAGCAAAATTCATCAGCCACCCTGTAGGTGTTCTTACAATCCATTATAGGATCAAGGCCCTTTTGTGAGAATTATGAACAAAATGCGAAGGACATGCTCAAAACCTTCGAACTTCCTACACTACAGTGCAAGCGCATGCGTTATTTAACCGTTGAGTAAGCTCGAATTTAAGTTAAAAAAAATATCTCTTAACTTGTCAGTATCTCAACACCTAAATATTTAAGTTTTTATAGTTTCGAAATATTAGCATATATAGCGATGGCGATATCTGGAGTCCCGCTGCTGACCATACTAGCTTAAATTTACATTCCTCGTATCTAAGATATTATTTTATTGGTCGAATTTTATTTTATGTTTAAATTAAGGAGTACATACATACATACATATGTATGTTGACGAAATTTAAGTTTTTTTTTTATTTATGATCAATTACTTGTCGAAATGGCGCAGTGGCTTTTTGAGTTTTTCGATCAGCGAAAAAAGTTTAAACTTAAAAATTAATTTTTATTTTTGAAGAATAAAATATCGTTCAAGGAATAAGTTTTTTTTTTTTTATCGAAAATAAAAATAATTTTTGAGTATATATAATTAGTTATCCTTAATCGAAAAAATAAAACTTGAATATACTTAATATTGTTGATTTTTATTAAAACAAATCTGAAAATAATGATCCATTATCGAGTTTTGTAATAAAACTTATAACAGTTACGGTCCCTGCTCTCTTTGATGTTGCTATATTTTTACTATAAAAAACTCTGTTAAAATCGTTCGTTTCTATATTTTACTAACACATACATATGATACAGTTACATGCGGTGAACTGACTGCGGGCTCACGTTCAAATTTGCTAACATTATGTCTACGAGCTTTTGCGCGTTTTCATAAATTGGCAAATCGAACGTTCCTTAGCAGCAGCTACAACAACTACGAGTAACATGAGCGTCCAGATAGTTGGGGTAGATCATACATTAGGCTGGGTCGATTTATTAACCGATATCGCGCCATCGATTTTTCGATAGGTTTTGGGCTCAGGAAACAAAAGTTCCACTACGCATACCCAAAAAAAATAGTTTTCGAGCCTGCGAAATTTAATTTTTTTGACTTTGATTTTTAAGGTTTTTTGCATGACCTACTAAAAAAATTTCCATTCGATTTTAAAATTTTCATGTATACCCTGTCCGACCCAAAAATGTCCGCTAAAAACGTTGGCGATAACAGTTTTTTGAAAAAAAAAAATATTTTTTGGGTTTTGGGGAGTGTTTTGGTCAAAAAATTTACCCTTTCGCCATTTTTTAAGGGTTTTTCAGCATACATGCAAAAATGTTTTCGATGAAAACGAATTTGTCTCATATTTCCTGTTCCACTTGAAATTATGCCCTAAAAACGTTGGCGATAACGGTTTTTTGAAAAAAAAAATTTATTTTCGTGTTTTGAGACTTGTTTTGGTCGAAAAATCGACTGCTTCAATAAGCGATGTAATTAAGTTCCCTATCTTATCTGGTATGTGTGGGAGATATAAGGATTAAAATCGGACTCAGTATAATTTAAGTTCTGAGACACAGCGAAGCGGGGACGAGTTTACTAGTTAAAACTAAAAACAAAAAATCCTAACGCAAATACGTAAAGTTCCCGTTTAATTTATTACTCATATAATTTTTTTTTCTCATTGTGATTTGAGTATAAACGCTATTTCATAGCCAGCCATTATGCTTCGAAACTGCATTCAAATTCTTCTCTATAGATTGCACCAGCAAGTATTACTTCCCATTCTCGGCCCGAAACAACTTGTGGTGATGAGGAAATGGCGGGAAATTGATAATTACGACTAGGTATCGGTTAAAATACAAAAAAAAAAATCGGAAATGATTGCTCAATTTCCAGTAAACTTTAAAATGCATACAAGACGGTGGGGTAGGTGGTCCTTTTAAAGCTCAAATTTTAGAAATTTTGTTTCCAATTTTCAAGTGAAGTGATCATTTGACAGTGAAATTTTCTTACTAAAACTTGCAACTTCTGACTGAGAGAGAACACTCCCATTTTTTTTTTGCTCTCAGTAGTCAGAGAACCGTGTGCGGGAGTGACTTCCTGTAGTTTCTGACTGATTTCGACTTGTATGGCAATCCTGTGAAAAAATTTTGGGTGGCTCACTTCACAAAGTTTTAGTCATATGTAAAATACTTTTGTGAGCCACTTTATACAATATTTTCGCGATCGCTTTTAACACTCACCTGTGGTTTTGGCATCTAATGAGATCGCTGCCACTTTCGTTGCTGTCCCATTTGTTAATTCAACCTCTTTCTTTTCTTCTGCTGCATAAAAATACACACTCTTATGCACCGACGGCAAGAGTAAGGCAATAAAAAGCGATACTATTTGTGTTCCAAATGAAAAATAATGTAGACCCTTATAATCGACAATTTTCAATGAAGTAAGGGTTTGACCTAACGTGCCAGCTAAGAATCGTCCACATAAAATTGCAGAACGTATATGACCAGTAACAATTTGATAATTTTCCTTATCAACTTTTGCATAAATATATGTATAATAAGCAACCTCAGTTGCCATAAATGTTCCATAAAACACCTGACCGACTTGTAATTGCCATACTAGCTTTGCCCACGATAAAACGGCGAAAAGTATTATACCGGCACAAGCAGATAAAATAATAATCGGTTTATAACGTAAAATGTCTGTAATAAGAAAAACAACAACAAGTTGTGCTAACACAGCATAGGTACCAAGCGGATAAATTTCTCTATTAACTTGTTCGGCGGTAATATTATGCCATTGATCGCTTAAATATTCAGCAACAAATGGTTCAGATGGACGTAATTCGCGAAAAAAACCAAAAATCCATAAAAGCAAAGTTATTCGCAACCACGTTCGCATTTTGATTTATATTTATGTAGTATATATTTTTATAAAATTGTTAATACAAACGATAAATGTATGTATAAATCACTTGTCGATTAATAACAATAGATGTTTAGTTATCTTATAATAATAATAACTTTACACCGTTTGCACCGTTAATGCAATCACTTATCGTCATAAGCGAATGTAGTACAACTCAACAAGTGAGATAAATGTTAAAGTGACATCTGCACACGCCATGTGTCAAACCAATGAAGTATGTGTATACAGGTATACAGCAACGAATTCGCCGTGCTATCACCACCCCACAAACATTCTCGGAGTGCTAACAATTTGGAAGTCCGATTTGAGTCCTAAATATGAGCCTCAGAAATATGATAATTTTATAACTCCGATGTGATGAAAATTATTAGACGCACGCCGAGAGTGTACATTTAACAAAGTAACTTTGGAACAAATATGTTTCTTTTCGAAAAAAAAAAAACTTTGTTCATAAAAAATATTTGTAACAAGTCATGGTGTTCCTGACACATTTCTTGTCGTGGACGACATCTCAAGTCATATGCATCGTAAAAGTGTGTTAAAGATGTACGCACCTTTCAAGGATTTTTCCTTAATATATTTAAACAATATATTGCGAAACATAGCTTCAGACATTATTTACGAATTCACGTGCCTCAATTTCAATTAAAAAAGCGTCTTTTAAAGGCTCAAAAGGAGCAGATTCCAAGTCTTTTGTAGTGGGCGAGTATGGGACCAAAAATTTCGATATAGGACTCCTATTCAACCTCATATGGTATATGAAATCAGACTCCTATCGTAGGACTATCGCAAGAAGTGAAATGCCTACATTTCGGAATCATAAATGAGCTCATAAAGAGAGTATACGCTGGCACTTAGGATTGACTCATTCAGGACCCCGATTGTTTGCTGGGCTAGTATAAATTGCAATGTGTGCTCAGTTTGACAATTACTCAAATGGTGTAGTAATTTAGTTTGAAAACTATTTAGTTATTAGTTGAAGTGAGGATGCAGCGTTAATACATTTGCAACAAAGAAGTACAAATTCTTAAATAAACACTCGTTTAAATTGTTTTGAATATTTCAGATATTCTGGCAAAACTGTTATATTTATATATAAGATTTATATGCATTACCTTTTGCCTTGACCATTTTAAGGCAAAGTAAGGACAAATAGACTTGTATAAGAAAAAGGGCCAAAAGTCTTAAGAACTGAATATCTTAAAAAAATTGGGTTTGGGATGGGCTCTTAGAGGACCAAATTGCCACTTTAGTGACCCCAACGGCAAAACGGAGAAAAAACTTGGAATGATTGCGTAAAACTCTCGAAACAGCAAAAAGTAAAACGACTACGCCGAAAGGAATTTGTAAAAACTTGCAAGCAAAACAGCTGTTACTGTTTTCATTTGCCAATAACTTAAAGTTTGAAGTTTTGTTGTTGTTTTGCTAAATCACGATCAGCTGCTTTTACTTGCAAATATTACTGAGTGAAATTTCCGCAGAAGAAACTTGCAACTTCCTCTCTCAGTGAAATGTCAAAATGCACTCTCTCCCTGCAAATGTATTGCGTCTCCGAACACTTGTCAGTAAAAATTTTATAAAATTTATAAAAATATTATTGTCGCCGAACACAGCTTTTATAAAAAAAAATATTCTGTAAAAGTTTATGTTTAGAGGTCGTATCATTGCTAGTTAAGAGTTTTTAGACTGATCTCAAAATAGCTTTAAGACTGTCAAACTATTGAAGTGGAAATATTAAGCTGCATATATTTTGAAGAAAAATTAATTCCCCATAAAAAAGTTGGGAATGAAAACGTTCGTCATGCATGCCGTTCCATAGAAGTCAAGCTTTGCATGTTCTTCTGATTTCAGGTTCTGCTTTAAAAATTTGTCAAAAATCCATGTAGAAAAAGGATAAACACAAATTCTGAAAGCAGTCTAAAAACAGGTATCAAAACCTTCCTTTAATCAAATTACTATTCAAAAGTTGTTTACTATTGCAGTTAAAAAATTTTTTTTTGTTCTTACGCGCGGTTAAACTCTAGTTAACTCAATTTGAAAATTGAAAAGCCAGAGTTAACTGTGGAACTTAAGTTAACTCGCCACTGTGAAAATGGCCCTAAGCATATCTAATACATACATACATACATAAATATTGCACCGATTTCATATACATGTATATATAATATGAAACATAATAAAAAAAAATCTAAAGCAATAAAAAAAAAAAAGTTTTTCGATTATTTTGGATTTAAAAAAAAAAAATCATGATATAAAAAAAAAAATTTTTATCGTAATTTTCTTGATAAAAAAATTAAAATAATCATTATATGCTAAAAAAAAAAAGCTTGATTTCTTTCAAATATTACTTTCGTAAAGAAATTTCTTTTAAATAAATTTTTCATATTATTTACATATTTTTTGTGGTGTTTATTATTTATTTGACCAATAATTTATGGCGAGTCACTTGCTAAAATGGCTAAAAATCGCGGACGTCTTTTATTCGAATTATCAAAAATTAACTTTTTTTATTCAAAGTTTGAAATTTACTTTAAAAATCAAATGTAAACTTATTGCTATAACGACCAAAATAGTGAGCGCTTATAATTTATCTGCTTCGAGCAGATACAGAGTAATTTCATTAGAACAGAAAAACTTAAATAAAAGTAAATGAACAAAAATTGGTAAGCAAAAAGCAATTGAGACATTTCAAAAATTCATTTAAAAAATAACCACTTTATTTTTTGATTAGGAAAACAATTTTTACTTCTGGCACTGCGCTACGTTGTCTAGCAGCTTATTTCAGATCCTTTTAGGAATCTCGCCATGTTTTTTCTAGATATTCTCTTTGTTATCTTGATCAGATCATTTTGCTAGCTCTACTTTATCGATTTTACTATAATCTTTGCCCCAAATAGTTCTGAAAATTATGGCGTAATAACTCCTTCTTTACACGTACATAATTCAGTATTTAATTAATATTTTTTTCAGCAATGCTCACGTCAATTCAAACAATCCGGCAATTTATTAAATCATCAACGTACTCACACTGGGGAACGACGTTTTCAATGTGAAATTTGTGCAAATTTCTTCACAACGTCAAGCAATCTAAAGGCGCACAAAGCAATACATTTAGAACGTCGCGAATACCGTTGTTCGCAATGTGAACGCGACTTTAAGACGCTTCGTGAACTGCGACGTCACGAGCCTGTACATAAAACGGTAAGGGATAATATATGTGACATCTGTCAAAAAGCATTCAACAAACGTAGTTATTTGAGGGAACACATAACGGCAATGCATCGTAGTGGGGAACGGCGACATAAATGCGCCGAATGTGGTAAATTGTTTGGCAGACGGTCAAATTTGGTTTCACATATACGGTAGGGTTTATGAAATTTGAATAACATATAAGAAATTATGTAACTTTTAATCAATTATAATTCACTAACTTAAGCATTCACTCAGGAGACAAACCATTCCAATGTAAGCTATGTACGTGGAAATTTAATCAATCCTCAGCATTAGTGCGTCATATGAAAAAGCACTCAAAAAGGTTTGTACCCAGGAGCGCAGTTATTAATGTTAAAAAGAATAAAAAAAAAAAAACGACCATTTTGCTGTGAAAATATGTAATGGTGAGGTAAGGTTCGAAATTGTTTTTCAAAAATAACAGAAGTTTTCCAAATGTGGACTTTTATTGAAAACCTCACTTTTAAATGGTAGAAGTTTTTCAAATATGGAGTTTTATTGACAACCTAAAAGATTTTAAAATGTTCCATTCGTATGTGAAAAAAAATTTAATTTGTGCGAAATTTTGAAATGCTTTCTAAAAACTAGTTGATTGTTTTAAAATCTACGCTTTCCATAATTCAATTATTCGACCTTTTCTGAAAAACAACTGAGCGTTACTCTGTATTGCGATGGGAAAGAAATTATTTTCGCATTCGAATCACGATACAGAGTAACCCCCCTGTAAATGATGGTGGATGTTGAGACGACAAATTTCACAAAAATACCATATAACCTACCAACTAAATATGTACATCTACCTTCTTTTTCTTTATTTTGCTTGCAGTAAAACTATCAACTTTGATCTTAAAGTTACAGACGATGAAATTTTTAAAAATGCAACCATTAAGAATATTTTACAAACACCAGGGACAACATCTGTGGAAGTATATTCTGCTAATGACGACTGTCCCAACAACAATATGCTGCCACAAACTAGTTTCAATACGGTCGGCAAAATGTCCAATTTGCTTGATGAGGGCGTACGATCTTTGGCAGCAGCTAAGTGCCTAAACGCTAGACTAGAGAGTGTGACAACAAACGTCGATGGAGGTAAAGAACAGGAGGCAGACGCTTTGCAAAATAAAAATGTTGAGGATCGCATTGGTGACAGCGTCGGCTTTGATTTCACGACCAGAAATGGCACATTAGATTTCTCTGCAAGCCAACAAGTGAGTTGAAGTTTATTTAAACTATCTTTGGTGTCGGTAGTCATCGTAGAGCTTCAATAGTGCGGGGCTTGTACGTGGCTGTATAGCTTTTAAAGCATATTCAAAATGAGCCCATTTTACATGCACCGCCTCAAAACTCTCCTCCAAACATTTCAATGCGGCTTCTTGGCATACAGCTTGTATCTCTGCGCCTGAATAACCAGCGCTGCATTGGACAAGCACTTCCACATCTACCTCGTCGGCCAACGGCATCGGTTGTAGTTTAATGCGAAATATTTCACGTCGTGCGTCAGCATCTGGCAGACCAACATAAACGATACGATCGAAACGTCCTGGGCGTAAAAGTGCTTTATCAATCATATCCGGACGATTAGTTGCACCAACAATGGTAACATTTTCCAACTTCTCTACACCATCCATTTCGGTTAGTAGCTGTGTAAGAACACGCTCCTTAACAGACGTGCCTGCACCCGCACCGGAATCGATACGCTCGCCACCAATGGCATCGATTTCGTCAAAGAATACAATAGCTGGTGCTACTTGACGAGCTTTGCGAAATACCTCGCGTACACCGCGCTCGGACTCACCTACCCACATTGAGAACAATTCAGGACCTTTTATTGAGAGGAAATTCAATTGACTTTCAGTTGCTAGTGCTTTGGCGATCATTGTTTTCGAACAGCCTGGTGGGCCATACATTAAAATGCCCCGGGGTGGTTTCAAACCTAAACGCTCAAACTTATCCGTATGCAGTAGCGGCCATTCTATTGCTTGCCTCAATTTCAATTTCAAATCAGCCTGACCGCCAATATCACTCCAATGTACATTGGGATTTTCTATAAGAACTTCACGCATCGCCGAAGGTTTAATGTGTGTCAATGTTGCTTTTAAATCTTGTATACTCAATGAACCCGGCACTCCCGCCGCCGTGTCAGCTTTAAGTCCACGCAATGATGCAGCATAAACCAGGTTAGCCAAATCAGCTCCAACATACCCGTGCAACACCTGTGCGAAATCAAAAATTTGATCATATGAGAGTGTATGATCGGTATTGCGTAGCAAGCAATCAAGTATAGCAGCACGTTGCTGAGGTGTTGGTGCGCCTACTTCAACTTCACTGTCCAAACGACCGCAACGCCGTGCATTTGGATTAAGTGCATCGATTTGTGATGTTGTAGCTAAGAGAAAAATTCGTTGTGCTTCTCGTTTACGCCCATTCAACGTATCAAGTACACCGAGAAAAGCAGCGCCAACTCGTTTAGTCATTTCGTTCATTTCATTCTTTGTACAAAGATTATGCACGTCTTCAATAATGATTAGTGTGGATTTTGGGTAATTTTGATACGCCTTTTCAAAGTAACTTAATAAATTTTTCTCAGTTTCACCAAGAAATTTGCTGAATAATTCACTAGTATTAATACGTATTACATCAGTCGTTGATCTCGTATTCTGTATGGTTGAGCACATGGCCTCACATATCAAACTTTTGCCACAACCTGTTGGGCCATGTAATAGAAAACAACGTGCAACTTTTACACCTGTAAGAAAGAATAAAACAGTGCATGAGTTTCAAATAAATATGAAGTAAAGAAATGTGAAAAGAATATGTACAGAATTTCTTCACAGTAAGCAATATTATACAAATACACAAAATAAGACATACATTTTTGTCTACCTAGCTGAACATAATGCGGGATGACAACAGGTAATTATATAAACTGTTAATATTTATACTACTAGATAGTACGTTTACTACGGCTGGGCAATTTGTCGGACCCTGTCTAACTCGAACCCTAGTGAGTTAGCTCAGACCAATACCATAGTGGGAAATAGTAAACCATCAATTCGCGGGTAGTTAATTCCCAACTGAAAAAAAAATTGTTAAACTTGGTAAAATTAATCTAGTAGCACATTTATTTTCGTATAATATTCACAAGTAAACGTTTTTGTAACTATAGCTATAATTAAATGTGCCAAAAATAAACAAAAATTGCAAAGTCCGCTAATCTCGATTTATGCAAATTAAAGTTGTTACAATTGCGAATTCGGCAATACAGTTTCTAATAACTTTTCTATAAATATGCATACAAGAAAGCGGGTACATGAGTACTTTAGGAAATTCATAAATTTCAATTTTTTTTAGCTTGCTTCTGTGCGATATCTTCTATGAACATATTCCAAATGTCAGTCCCAGTATCCGACCCTTAAAGACTAACCTGCAGGCACAGGCTTGAATCCCAAAGCCATTTCCATAGCTTCCTCAATAACTTCAATTTGCTCTTCCAAGCCACCTATATCCAATTTAGTAACTACATTCACAGGTGCTGTTATTTCCGCCATCTTTAAACTTTTCTGCTGTCTGTCTATTTCAAAACAGGTGGCTCCGCTTACTTCGAAAAATGTATTGGTTGCCGGTACGCTATTCAATTTTAAATTGTCCAACTTTTCCTCCAACAAATTAACAACTTGGTCTTCAGTTACATCTTCAAAACTAGTCCATGAAATCACTTGCATAGTTAGATCTTTATTAAAAAAATCCATAAAGATTTGGCTGTCTTTTGTGAATATCATTTTCTTTAAATCAAACTTTAACAAACGTTCTACATCTTTAAGCTGAGCGTCAACAAGCTCTGTACTTTCACCATTAATCGCAGTTAAACGCAGCTCCACCGATTTGGCCACTTTTGTGCAGCCCAATGGTAACGCAAATATACGAAGTGGTTTACTTCTAAATTCACTCCAATATAATTTAAAATCTGTTATAAAAAATAAGGTAATTGTTTCCTTTAGGAGACAACTGCTAAAACACGTCCCAAATTATCGGGAAAGGTATCAAAAGACGCGCTTTGACCTCGGTAACAATAATCCGGAAGCGAATTTTCGAGTTTTTGTTTCAGTGAAGAGATATTTGCCATCAAAGTTGAAATTTTTCTGTCATTTTCATGTGGTTGTTGTAATCACAGATTAGGGTGGATCGAAAAGTGCAAAAAGTGTGTTCTGCGCAGAAAAACTGTGGACCGCGTAGCCGGTGTTGGACCGGCTGAGGGTTATTTTTTTTAAGCGCGGCCGAAGGCCGCCTACGCAGAAAGGTGTTCTGCACATAAATACCTTGGATCAAGCCCCCTATTTGGGATCGGACCTGGGTAATTTTTGGGTTTTTTGCGAATAACTTTTCACTGAAACAAAAAATTGAAAATCCGCTTTCGGATTGTTGATACCGAAGTCAAAACGCGTTGTTTGATACCTCTCCCGATATTTTTGGACGTATTTTAGCAGTTGTCTCCTAAAGGAAACAATTACCAAAAATAAATTAGTTAATATTATAATGTAGCCCTAGTTTTATATAGATATATACCTTCGTCACCCACATAAACGGTTGTTAAAAATCTATCAGGTATGGGCCAAACTAATCTCACCAATCCTCCCGCCTCGAGCTCTTTAGGACGTATTAATACTCTTTGGCCAATGTGCAGTTGTGTTAAACGCATTGCCCCTTCCGACATATATATCAAATTATTTATATATTTTGTTGTTACATCCTTTAATTCTTCGATGAGAAAAGTACGCCTTTGCACGCCTATTGTATATAAACAGTTGTTATAAATGCATTCCAATGGATCTCCAGTGTCTGCAGTAATGGGGCAATACTTGTCATGTGTTTCGCGATCTTTTGATGTAATATGCACATTGCATATTTCGCAATGATACCAAGTTGCAGCAGCGTTCACTGAAGATCTTTTATTTGAGTTCTTTGGTGGCATTTGTTAAGAATTGATTTCGTGCGTTTTTGTTTGCAAAATGTAGCACGTGCACCCAACAGGCAATTCGAAAGCAGCTGTGAACTGTGCAGTCTTTTATTCGAATTGTTGCGAGTAATTATCGATTTTTTCCACATCACCTTAGGGCCGCTTTATAAAAATCGGTTAACGCCAATCGAAGGTTAATTTGACAGCTAACCGATTGATTTACGTCAATTGAATCATGGTTAGCTTTAGCCCGAGATTGTGAAAACGAATGAAAGGCCGTTTTCTCGACCCTGTTAAAGGCAGGATTAGCCAACCGGCGAATAAAGTTGTCGCGAAGATAAATTCTACTTCATTTTCTCAACCTCCTGTTAAATACTTGTAAACAGTTTTTGAAAAGATGGCAGCTGTGAACGAAAGGAAAGGGAATGTTAAAAACAGCTGTAAAAATACAAAAATTTTACATTTGGGCAATTTTATTCGAAAAATAATTTGTTAAAATTTGTGTTTGTATTCTTAGGGCCGTTTTCTCAATATCCGGTTAACACTAACCGGTACTTTGTTTGACAGCCTGTCTACTAAATGGCGGTTAGAGTAAACCGTACATTAAGAAAACGGTCTTTAAAAGTAAAGGAAGTGGTTGCGAAAAGTCCTATTGGCTATACTGGACTCACTGGTTTCCTCAAATTCTCCTTCCAATGCACGCGTCCGTTTTTCCTAGGAATTATTAATTTTTCTTTGTTTTATAATTTTTTTGCCGAAATACTATCAGCTGCCTGTTAAATTTGTCGACGGGAAAACGCTATCGAGCACTAGAGAAAACAAAATTTTGTTTAAAGAGATACATTTTAGCACGCAACTGTATAAAATACGTCAATTAAATCCCGGTTAGCGTTAACCGGCTTTTATGAAAGCAGTCCTTAGGGCCGTTTACTCAATGTCTGATTAACTGCTTAATCAAGACTTTATCAGAGGTTGGTCCTAAAACCATTTACTCAATGTCTGACTACCACGATGCACTGATTATCTTCTGATAAAAGTTATCAAAGTTATGGTTATGTGCTTAGCAAAACAAAAAGTGACAGCTGAAACTAAAAGTCTGATTTTGTGATAAATTGTTTTGCTAACATGCTCTGCAAATAATAGAGTTTAAAAATATAATAACTTCCATATAAAGAAATATCACAGTCGAAATTTGTACGCCAAAATTGTTTGTTTAAAATTGAAAACAGAGCAGCTGTCACTTTTTATTCGTTCACAATGCAACTTTTGTGAATTTTTTTCCAAAAACGTTCACAATGACCAACTTTATCATGAGAACTTAATCAGACTTTTGTGTAAACGAAAATGAGGCAAGCCATGATTATCATGTGATAAAGTTTATCATAACCAGACATTGAATAAACGGGCCTTAGTGTGACTTATGGCACAACTAAGGTCGTGGCGTTCGACCAGTTTATTTATACTTTTTTCTCGAATTTTGACAGTATACCCATTTCTCTGTGGTTTTGGTATTAAAACTATGAATTACAAAAACAAAATACATGGGAAATATGTTTGTGTAAGTTTGTCGAACTACAATAACCTGATATTTGGCCCATGCGATTCAGTAACTGCCCACAAGAACACAACAAAGGTACAGAGCCCCAACCAGATTTTCAAGTCACTTGCCCGCTGCAATTAAGGAAAATATAAAGAAACGTTGCTTGCATCATCGGCCGGCCCATATGGCATCCCAATCCTTGCTGACACACTCTGGAGAAAGTTGCCGCTGTCAGGGTTGCCACGGAGAGGTCTTCTTATGTCACCAGAGTCTCACGTCCATCAAAAGACTAATAGCTGTATTCTGCAAGTCTGTCTCATCTCAAGTCACTAAATTTGAGAATTTTCATTAGAGACAATTTTTGTGACTTCAGATGATTCCGGTATTCTGAAAGAGAAAATCACTAAAAGTTCACCAAAGATATGTGGTGAAAACACACTTGCATACATCTCAAGTACAGCAATTGACACTCGATGTATACCCCTGCGGGTTAGGGGCTTAGAATATGCCCGAGGAAGGCATACCGGTCGTAAGAGGCGGCTAATATGCACAAAGGTAATGTCGTGCAACTCGATGGTTGATATACGGATATGTTGCCTCTCACCTCTCATTACTCATCTCTCCTTCCTTACGGAAGGAGGGGTCACATGACCTATAAGGTTCAACTGGTCATACCAAATCGCTACCACGACAGTCGGGCAGTACCGGATTTATATGAGGACTGTCAGTTCGCCAGCACCCCCCAAAACCTTCGGGGAGTGTTTTTGTTTTGTTACAACAACAATCGATGTATAGATATCGCGATAGCCTAGGTAGTAAGCGTCCCGAATACAGAGTGAGCGACGCAGGTTCGAGCCCAGGATCGCGGACAATTTATTATTTTTATTTTATTTTTTGTGGTTAAATATTTTTTTAAATATATAAATGTTTCTACACTCAAAATGTATTATTTTTTTAATTTCTTTAATTTCTAACCCAATATTTTACTGTTTGTGACCTGCCTAGAACCAGCTGACACGTAAGTGACTATTTTTTTGAGACTAGAGATGTGAGACAGCTTACTGAATGCCAAATTGTATCAAAATTGAAATTGACCACAAAATTTCTCTATTAGTCACTAGATACTAGTTACAGAACTCACCTATAAAATTCTCTATTTTAGAGACCACACAGAACAAATGAGACAGTTTTTACTGAACTGCTATAAACCCACCCAGATCCGCCACCTAGAGACCAAAGGCGATGTCTGATAAAACTTTGTCGAGTCGCTTGACATTTAAAACTTTGCTGGAAAAACGATAAACGTGAATGGTATGTCGCAATGAAGCGTGCAACCAAATTGTTTATTTGTAAAGTGTGCATCAAAAAAAAATTTTATAATGTACTAAGTATATGGAAATATGGTCGAAAGTTTCAACTTTAAAATTTTGCGAATTTCAATTAATAAAACGTACATTAATAAAAGCTCTAAGCACGCAAAGAGATAGGACTTGGGCAAGTCTCTGCGTTGACGCGCGTTTAAAAACGTTTATGAGCCATGTTGCTTTGAACTACTTACATTAAGCCTCAGCTGTCAAAAATGAAATGTCAGGCAACGCGCTACCAACGTTGTCACCCCTATTGCGAGTGTCGATTTGCAGTAGAAGAGAAATTTCTCGATTGAATCGATCGCATTTTATTTTGATATTGTGTAACTTGATCGAACAAAAACTGCACATTTTTAATGTTTATTTACAAATTTTATACCTTTTTTTTAATTATTTACTTTTTATCCATTTTATTAGCACTTCAAATCGCATCGACACGCCAGCGACTGCAAAATGGTAGTAGAAAGAAGATTGCTTAAGTATTCACAGTCGCTTATTAAGCGATCGGTTCGACACTCGCAATTTTCTTCCAGCAAACGCAGCAAACGCAGCAGATCCAGTCTCTTGGTCCAGGATTGGGTTCGACCCCAGCCAAGACAAGAGACAATGGAGCAACCCAGCTGCAAGGCTTTGCTCCGAGGATGACAATTTAAGGGTGGGACGGGACAGATTGGACAGGGTTCTCTGGTTCAACCCTGTGGAAACTGCGCGTTTCCTCGGACTTCCGTTAGAAGAGCCTGATGACAATTTAGAGTGATCGAGCCCATTGGGCAGGGCGAAGCACTCTTAACAACAACAAGAACAACACTCGCAATTGCTCGATGAGCGCTAATCGCTTAATAGTCGATTATCGATTCTTGTTCGACACTCACAATAGAGGTGTGTATGGCCAATTCTACACGTGCAATACTTATTGACAATATTTTTGGATCATGATATTTATTGAAAGTGTAGCATCAAATATTGATGGATCGCGAAAAATATCGCAAGATGTTTAGAAATCCACAAATCCGCGATCCAGATAAAAATATTGTCAATAAATATTGACGGTGTAGCGTCATTTTTTGCGACCCGTCAATACTGCCTGTATTTTGGTAGAACGGACACAAATCCAGAAATCCGCGATCCAGATGAAAATGCTGTCAATAAATAATAAACAAATTTATGCTTCTGTATTTGTTTCGCTCTTTATACCAATTTTTGCTCCAGTATCGTCTTATTATCTTTTTTTTTTAATATAGCTAAACACGCCCGTTTTGTATTTTCTTGCTCCATTCTTTACGAACCGCTTAGCATGAAAATTACGAAAGTAGTGACAATAAGTATTGAACGTGTAGCGTCAGTTTGCGATCCATCAATCCATCAGTATTTATCGTGATCCAAATATCGTGATATTTACTGACTGTGTAGCAGGCGCCTATCAGAAATGGTCTTAAAGGAAGCATCACCGTAAGCACTATGAAGAGATCCGGCACCACATTACCCAGCTCTGTAGGTCGATTCTGTAACTATTTTAACGCCAGGTTTTAGCGTTAACTTCGCCTTAATGTATTTAAAAGTTAGCGAATAAAACAAAGCGTTTAAAATGGTGTTAAGCGAAGTTAACGCTTTTCGTGTGGTTAGCTGTCGCGAATTATTTTCGAGGTGTTAACAATCTCGTTAATATATTTACAAGTGTTTTAGCGTTTGGAAAAAGTAAAAAAATCAGTTTTGAGTTTTTTGCATGTAATTTAGTGCAAAATACGGCGAAAAGTGAAGTATTGCCATATTTTATCACCATCAGGAGTCAGCTGTTTAGCGGCGTTAAAGGAGAGTTACAGAATCGCATTTTCATTAAGAACAAACGCCAAAATTTGGCGATAAGCTTAACGCTCGGCGCGTGGTTAAAAGTTACAGAATCGGGCTACTGGGTTAAATTATTAGAATGCGCCCACGGGAGGCGAATAAAATACGAAAAGGTAATGACGTACAACTTGATGGTTGATCTACGAAACCTTCGGAGTTTTTTTGTCGCTAAAAACAACAACGGCGAAAAAACGATACGGGTAAAATGATTAGTCAATTTACCCGGAGCCATACCGAAAGTATTTACCCCATCACGTTTTTAAGAGCATCGGTAGAATTTTTGACTGTTTCTTTCTTCGCGTTCCGGCAGGGTTGTTACTATGGCAACAATAGATATAAAAATCCAGAGCAAAACACAAGTTTTGAAACAGTTCAGCTAAGTGTATTCCCCTAAAATAAAATTGTGAACTATCCAAATGATGGATTGGGCAGAAGAACTAAAACTATCCATACGCAAGGTATGCAATAACTAACTTACAAATAAAGAATGACCTAACTTACCTCAAATATGCCCCTAACCTTTACATGCATACAGAAAACGGCACGAAAAGGTCGTCGATCCAAGAGCCGAGATCCAATTGTTGGTGCATCAACTAGTACTAGTAACACAACAAATCCCAGTCATACTGAAAAGGAAATATCAATTGATGTAATGTTGGATTTACATAAGAATCCCTCTGCGGCCACCACCACCAGCGAAGAAGCAGATACGACAAAGCGGCCACCTGTACGACGCATATCTGGGGGTTGGGCTGATGTTGGGATACTTAAAAGCTCTAAGTAAGATTGAGACAGAGCAAAGTGTGTCAAAACAAAGAAAAACTACCTGATCGATGATGCTATTTTCTTGTAGATCTAGTTGACTACAACAAGAACCGAAATACAGATTTACCAAACACCTGAAGTCATGTGTTACTTATAAAAACCGGACTTTTCGTCCCCTAACGGACATACAATTTTTGTATTATTAAGAAGTTGAAAGAAGATTTTGGAAGTGTTTGGATATTGTCTTATGTCAATTCTTTACATACACGACGAGACCTACAGAAAAATAGCATCACTTTCAACGATTTCTACCTTTGTCGGTTTTGTAGCTGCATATGCATGTATGTATGTAAACTATTTACTATTTTATTTTAGATCAAAAAAAGGAGCTTCATTTGATGAGTAAGTTTAAATACAATTTACTTATCCCTTGTTTTATAGCTGTCATGCATATGAAATGGTATATTTACTATAGTTCGCTGCTTCATATGCACTGTGGTGGAAGCGTAAACCGTATCAATTATCAGAAAGACCAACCACTATGACATGGCCAATTTTCATATGATTCATGATTGCTATAAAGCATTCGGTAAAGCCGAACTCTTTTCCCATCTCAATTGTTTAAACATAATGCATCTGTCGATTTAAACCCTATCTGGTATTTCAAGTGAACGTTTCCAAAATGTTTCAATTGCAAAATTGCCGATTGACTCACCACCCAGAGATGATATACCGACTATTCCAGATATGGAAGATTTAAAGGATGACATTTTACTTAACGAAATAGTAGAGCCGCAGACGTAAGCAACAAAAAAACATACATACATAACAGTCTGCAGATTTTAAAAGTTATCACTTTTTCAGAGCCAACTCTTTTCGTCCAAACACTCTAAGTGAACTCAATTCCGATTTGTTAAATCAACAAGCATTTGTCGCATTGGAAAATATAAATCTGTCGCTATTGACACGTTGCCTTAAATTACCTGAAACTTTAGATGAACCAGACGATGTATGGGAATGGGATAAGTTATTTACTGATGTTATTGCTGAAATACATTCGGATCAACAAAATTTTTCTGGTGGCCAGAAGAAAGAAATCGGTCCAGATGAAATACCACCGCCAATGTATGCTTAAACGTAGGTAGTACATTTGCAATGCTATCATTGTGGCAGTGCTTGGCCGTATATGACTCCGAGTCTTCAAGGTGCTTAGTCACGTTTTCGACGGGAACGGATATATTTTAGTAAAGTTGATAATATCTTCACTTTTGGAATAGCAATACATATGGAAAATGAGTTATTCCTCTTGAATATGCCTTAAAGTATATTAAATTAATTTCTTAAGCTAAATTTATCTGTATATATAAAAAGCAAATATTACAATAAGCTGGTATAAGAACATTTCTAATTTTAGTTCTTCGAAAGTTTTGAATAAAAATATTTGACTAGGCTAATATATGTACTTGTATTACTGCATCATTATTTACAGTAACTGCGCCTTCTGTTTCAGCTGCCGCTTTTGTTAACTCAGTAGGAGCTTCAGTATCCTTTGTACTCTCTTCACTAGTCGACATTTTATGTTTTTTCTGTATTAGCTGTTCAATATTATCTTCCTGCACCAAACCATATTCATCGGCTAATTGCATAAGATCACAAACTATTGGCGATTCGACAACTAGAATATATTGACATGTTTTCGGTTCTAATAAATAAATAGAAACTGTGCTCTGGGTACTACTTATTGGTGTACACATTAGTTTAACATCAACTTCACGTGGCGCGCCAGTACGATCACAATGTGTACCACGATCATAATGATGCCAAAGTGCAGTGGAATAACCCCCACGCTTGGGCATTTTATCCAAATTTTTTGACAGCCATTGACGATGGGAGCTTTCGGAGAAATAACCCAAAAAAAGTTCTGATTCTGAGTATTTATCCTTATGAAATTGACGTACATGTCGACCATAACAGAATTCATATTTCCACCAACCAGTGCCCTATTATAAAAAAAAAGGATAATAAAGTATAACGTAAAACAAATTTACAAAGTTGCAAGAGACGTGTAAGTGAACCGTTTCAATGTAAAATTTACAAAATTTGTATGCTATTACTACGATTCCATACCAATCCATATCTCTTTTTTTTACGTACATAATACTGCCTTTTAACAACATATTTTTTGTCATTTTATACTTACACCCGTCAAACAATTGCTGCCCGAAATGAAATCCTTTATAGGTGTTAAATCTGTAATGGGTGATTTAGGCATAAGGGGTAAAGCGTCATTGTTATTTCCCCCAGTTGGTGTTGAAGGCACATCAACACCTGCACCGATCATTATTTCAAGCACTAACTTGTCAACATCTTGACCGATTTTATTGAAGAAAGATATACGTTCAGCATTCGACGTAGTTGATCGTGACAATGCCAAAGCTGCAGCATTCGCATCTTTCGATATAGGTAATTCATCATCGGCTAATTGCATTTCATTGAGTTCTTGTCGCAACATGCTGAGTGGTTTGTGTATATCAGCGGGCGAATTGAAACACTTAATAGAAACCTCTTTGGATTCTTCAGGATGAAAAGCGGGTATCATGCATAATACTGATGTAATTATAATAACTTCATAGTGGCATGATGAGGTTTCCTTAAAGGAATATATCTCATTTTTGCTGTGTGGCAAACAAACATACCGTACATGTGTAACTCGTGGCGCATTTATTATGTCACATATAGTACCATCACTCATTTCCAACTCAAAATATGGATAGTTGGTGTTTTCAATTTTCGTAGTCTTATATTTTATGCCTGCTTTACGATCACTTTCCCATGCTTTTGCAAGTTTTTCGGTCTTTTCTTCTGACCATTTCCCCAAATAATATTCCTGCAATTTAACATTTTTACCTGAAAAGGGTAAACAATACATACAATATGCGAAAAGTTTTCACTTATTATGTACACATGCGTGTAGATACCTTCTCTATCCTCATGTGACTGTCTCACATGTTGTCCATGACAAACTTCATAAGACCAATACACATCTATTCTATACGAGCATGTTGAACTTGAGAATATTGGCTGAAGAAGGGTTAATGGCGCTTAAAAATGTTTATAAATGCAAAATTATTAATAATGTTTCCTAATATTTTAAGACCACATAATTTATTTACACAATTCAGGTTCATTCGAATTTTGCTCCTCCCTGTCATCCCGAACTACTGGTATCACGCAGTCATATTTCTCGTGATCGTGTGTGTAAAATGTGCGTAAATGATTTTTTAGTTCCTTTGAAATAATAAAATAATTTCTAAAATGTAACTAATATACTATCTATCAATTCGAAGAACTTACCGGTTCCTTATCAAAATCAGGCATTTCAAAACCGATTTTATATACCACTGAATCATCAAAGTCCTTAGCTTCGTGACAATAAACAGTAAACCCTGACAATATCCATGCCAAGAAAAAAAGAAATATTCCCCGACTGTTATTATTCCGCATTAACATTTTTCCTTGAAATCGTGGCGAAGTATTCCCTAATAATGTTTTGTTTTCCTTAAAATTAAATGATGTGTCTGTAAATTAAAAAATCAGCTGTGAAGAGGAGTTGCCGCTCCTATTAAAATTCCGTAAAAGGTACGAATGCAACGATATTGGGACGAATTCGATGATTCCTTGATTATCAATCCTGGGTTCGATCACCATAAAGTCAAATAAACACACGCGCAGATACTGTAACTAATAGCTAGTTATTTACTAGTAATGAACGCAAAACAAATTTAAGAGTTTGGTAACTTCGCAGTAGTTCACTGAACAACACTTGAAAATAAACTGATCAACCTGCCTTGCTTGGGTACTGCCTTATATAGTCCGACAGGGTGCTTGCCTACGCATCGAGAACTTTCTTGGTTATTCGCTTTTCGTGTTCTCGAAGGATCGGTGTTATTTATTGGCATCTCTTCTTTGTATCGTATTCGCAAACACTCGCACGATCTCTCTTCCTCTTGCTTGGTACATGCTTGCATGCATAAGCGTAGCCATCGTTATCTCTGTTGTGGTTTAACTAGTGGTGGGAGTGTTATTGAGTTAGGGATGGTACATGCTTGAGAATAATCGCCACAGTATTGTTAAACCACAACAGAGATAACGATGGCTACGCTTATGCATGCAAGCGTGTAACTAGGAAGAGGAAGAGAGATGGCGCGAGTGTTTGCGAATACGATGCAAAGAGGAGATTCCAATAAATAACACCGACCCTTCCAGAACACGAAAAGCGAATAACCAAGAAAGTTCTCGGTGCGTAGTCAAGTACCCTGTTGGACTATATAAGGCGGTGACCAAGCAAGGCAGGTTGTTCAGTTTATTCTCAAGCGTTCAATAGTGAACTACTGTAAAGTTATCAAACTCTTAAAATTGTTTTGCGTTTATTACTAGTAAATAAAACTAGCTATTACTTACATTATTTGTGCGTGTGTTTATTCGACTTTATAGTGATCGAACCCAGGATTGATAATCAAGGAATAATCGAATTCGTCACAATACTGTGGCTCGATGATCGCTTAGTAATCGATTATCTATTCTTGTTCGAAACCCATAATAGGGGGAATTTCAAATATCCTGATATATAGCAAGGAATTGTGGATCCTAGTAAAAGCAAACTGAGAAAATCGATTCAAGGAACAACAGAAAAGAGCGACTGTGGTATACTCAGCACCCATAAAGAACTAATTGCATTTCCATGACAGACGCTCTGTTTTTACGGCTTTTAATTCCGTACAGCTAATTGTATGTCCTGCACTTTCGCTTTCAGCACGGCAATCGTAAGAAAACATATTAGGTTACTTATCGTGACAATAATGGTCTTACGTGGTACGTTTCGTAGTATATCGTTATTTTTAACAGATTAGATCTGTTCGCGATGGAAATAACTGTTACGAAATATCCTTTTTTTAACCCTAGAAAGCTAACCTTCGCTCACTACCTATAAAACCTAACCATTCTTTAAAACACTTATTTCTAATATAGTTATTTAATTTTTGGTTTTATTTATTGTTTGCATATGTGTACCAGTTTTTTATCTTCGAAATAAAACATTTTTTTTAATAATTTGGAACAATTCAGATATGTATTTTTAAGTCTTTTAGAAAGGCAGTCTTAAAAAGAGACAGAAAATTTTCAATAGCGTATTCGTCGAATAGACGAAGGTTACGTTTCTAGGGTTAAAGTCGTGTTCGCGATGTCAAAAATGCTAGCAAGGGTGGGGAAATAGAGAGCGCAAGATAACGTTCAATTTCTAGAGAACTTGTTAACTCTATTTCGAAAAATATGGGAGCCACTTCCGTTTGTGTCGTTGGCTGGAAAGGGCGTGCAAAGTTGACATAAAGTCCAACGAATTTTATAAACAGGCTTGGTTTTGGTTGGGCTTCAAAAGTGGACTTGGTTAGCTCTTGCGCGCCTTTTCGTGAACTTGGGATGCCCAATGCTTCTTTGCTAGTCTCAAGGACGGCTTTTGTGCTTCCCACAAAGGAAGAACGAAAAGAGCCCGACAATGTGGCTAAGCCATAAACAGCTGAATTATAGTTCAGCAGTGAACTAAATCCCAATAAAAAAAACTAATTGTTGTTGTTGTTGGGTTCGATCACTCTAAATTGTCATCAGGCTCTTCTAACGGAAGTCCGATGAAACGCGCAGTTTCCACAGGGTTGGACCAGAGTGATGTAGGTGTTAGAAGAGTAGGTTCGACTGATCAGGAGAAGGGATGTTTGGTATCATGAGGGGACATACCACATGCAGGACATGCGTTTGGTATGTTGGGGTTGAGTCTGGATAAGTAAGAGTTTAACCTATTACGATTTCCAGGGCGAAGTTGTGCTAGCATGACTCTAGTCTCCCTCGGAAGTACACGCTCCTCTTCAGCCAATTCAGGTGGCTGAGTACTGATAACGGGATTCACAGGCCGAGTTTTGAGGGATCTGTCTGCCGACTCAGTGAGGAGGTCATTTAGAGCCCGCCTATGGTTCCGCAGATCAAACGGCAAAGAGATGTGGTGCCGGATCTCATCGTAGTGCTTACGAAGATGTTTCCTTATATCTCTGGGGGCGGGGCTACATCCAATAGATGTCGATTTGGACGACTTTGTTTATGACAGTTCAGAAGGAACTGTCTACTCATTGTGGAAGTGGAAGTGGTCATCTGAAATGAAATAATAAAAACTTGTTTTTTGGAAAAATTGTGAAAATAAAGTGTTAGTTTTTTCTTTCATCACTTGTGTAATAATTTAATGAATTAACTTAATTAAAGCAATTCAACGATAATTTTCCACAAAGATTCAACCAACGCGTGTAGTGAGCCGCCGTGCTAAGGAGCTACTTTGCGTTTTGAATGGATGGAGGAAGAACACGTAGACACCTCCAAACACAGTATTCTTGCACTGCCGAAAAGCACAGATGACATTCGATTATTTCAATCAAAACTGTACAAAAATATCCTTGGATCGATTAAAATAGATAATAGGGAAAATTTTGGTTTTATTGTTATTTTCACTTTTTTTCTTAAATAATCAAAAGGAATTCAGTTTCAAACATATTTAGCGTAAATCTCACTTAATGGGGGAGGGGTCTAACCAAATATCACTAATTTTTCGAAAATATTCCAAGAGGCAAGAAAAAACCAGATGAAATTAAACTTTTTGCCAAATGTAGGTATAAGGCTGTTTTTCTAAAATACACTGGGTCAAAAAGTACCTGTGGCAACTTCATCAACACTTATTCACCACGAAACAAAATGGAATTCAAATAACAAAACTTGCTGAAGCATATACGATACAAGACGAACAAACTGAACGAAACGAAGAATAGTAGAGAAGAAAAGCCGAGCGTCGCATATTATGGTGCTGCCAATAAGGAAAAAAATTAAGTTCATGTTTGGTATTTCCCATTGTTATTTCACATTGTTGAGGTTATTTACCGTACTCCAATTTACTAGATTAGGCAATACTTTACATCCTACGTCAACTGTAAAAACTGCACTAAAAATGTCGATATCGGTACCCAGAGAGGCGCGTCGGTCTCAGGAACCCTAATCCGGTGGGGAAAACCCATTAACCCAAAAAATGACCCGGGTCTGATCCTAAATAGGGGGATTGATCCAAGGTATTTATGTGCAAAATACCTTTCTGCGTAGCGCCCTTCGGCCGCGCTTCCAAAAAATAACCCTTAGCCGGTCCAACACTGGCTTCGCGATCCCCAGTATTTCTGCGCAGAACACACTTTTGCACTTTTCAGGACACGTTATGTCTTTGTCTACAACAACCACATGAAAATGACAGAAAATTGTTAACTTTGCTTGCAAATATCTTGCAACCTATTAAAAATATTGGGTTTCCCCCACCGGATTAGGGTTCCTGGGACCGAAGCGCGTCTCTGGCTACCAATATCGACATTTTTAGTGTAATTTTTACAGTTGACGTTGGATGGTAAGTATTACCCTAGATTAAATCACAAAATATACCGTATAATGTTTTCACTTTTCCGACCACACATTAATTCTTAATATGCTACAAAATATTTACAATAATATATCGAATCGTTGGCAGTTTTAAGTCAAGTGGTAAATCTGAAAAACAATGCGAAGCTGGCAGCATTGGTTGAAGCGAAGTGACGAACGAACGCTTTCTGCAATTTTATTAATAAAAATGTTGTAAAATCACACAAATAATTAACATTTACATTAAAAAAGATGATAATAAGTACAGTTACTGTAGCGGAAGTGAAATCAGCTTGAAAAGTTAGTTCTATTTTGCATAAAAGTCAAAAAGACAAAAAGGCGAAACATTGGACAGCGGCGATTGGGCAAGAGAAGCAAAGCGTTCGAGGTTTTTTGGTTTGGCTGTTCACAATTTTGTATGTGAGTTGGTGTTTTTTCGTGAGATTATTGTTCTTGCTTGCATTAACAAATTTGTTCGATAATTTTATTTAATGTTTTTGTGTTGTAGAAACACGAGTTGGCGAACATCGTAGTCGTCGCTACATATATATTTGTAATGGCCGCTTCAGCAGCGTGATGAAAAAGTGTTAAAAAGTCGGTACTTTCCTACTAAATTTATGTACATATGCATGTTGCTATGTTTAAAGGTGGTGTAGTAGTATATAATCGAAAACAGCGAAAGTGAAGACCAAAGTGTAGAACGGAAAGAAACAAGCACACAAAGTTGAACAAAACGAAATTTAATAACTAAGAGACAACACAAAAAAGTTAAACAGTCACACCACGGTTCAAGCAGAAAATGTAAAAGTATACATCTAAGTTCTCTGGTTTAAGTGAGCAAGTGAAAAAACCAAGAAAAATACTTCATACAAATCAAGCAATTTAATCACACGTCGACTCTTTTTGCCATAGTGGAGGGTAACCGATGTTTTTATTTCTGTCGCAGCTATTGGAAAAATGTCACATTTGCCGTTGGATGCTCGCGCCATTTTGGACTATTTAAATGAATTGGGTTACAGAAATATATCTGGCGAGCAGCTCAAGGAATTTATGAAAGGTAAAATATATTATTTGATTGCAGAAGCATGCCTATTTGGGTATACGATCACATGAAATATTTATATGCATGTTCATACATTTTCCAATTGGCTTTAAGTCAGATGTAAATACATACATATATAAACATCAAGCTTGAGCTTCAACACTCGCCTTCATTTATCTTACCATTTGTGTCATATAGTAAATATGTTACTTGTTTATACTTAAAATTAAGAAAAATTCTTTTAACTTTAATTCACACATCCCTACTAACATATGATTGTACTATGTACTATTTCGATGGACACTCATATGTTTCGTTATTTACTGATTAGTACTCATATTCGCCGCCTTTAACAACTTTTGGGTTTTCTTATGACATTAAGTTCTGCACACCCGACGTTGCCCTTTTCCTGTCTGTCTAGAATTTTAGATGTTCAATTAATGGTTTTATATACGTTTATGCGTGTCGTGCTTAGAAAATGGCAAGTTGATTTACTGTGGAAATGTACGTAAAGTATGTATATACTTATGTATGTAACATTAAGTTAAAAAGTGTATAACACACGACTGCGAAACGAGTATTCGCCAACAGAATTTGTGCATAACAAGCAAATAATAGAAAATATAATGCAATATTCATACATACTATGCATGTACATACATACGTCCATTAAAAAGGCAAAGCAAACATGAACAGTATGTACAATGCGACAGACAAACCGTCCAAACAGTGGGACTACAATATCATAGGCCGGGAGTGTTAGCAAAGCCATAAGCAACCAACAAAAAAAAAAACTCGATAACATTAGTGATCGCAACAACAATCTATATACATCTATAAACGCATTTAGTTGTGTAGTGAAGTGTGCTAGCTGACTCTTTGGCTGTGTGTTGTGAAGTCTGGGATGGTAATGGTTGTGGCGACCAAAGCAGCGATATCTGCACCACTGTCGTACCTACCATATAGCATTATATCAGCCTCCACCAAAATGAAATTCGTTCGCTGCCATTTTTTAGGCCACATCACAGCTTGTATGTACAGATGATTGTATATTTCTAGTGTGTATGCCTGTTAACATTGACTGCTGATTTGTGTTACCGATGTGTGTTTATTTTAGTTATTCCAATTTTGTAATGTTTTTACAATTGTTTTTTTATATTTTGCCTCGATTTGTTCCTTTTTCAAGCTTTCGTTCTTTTCCATTTATTTTACGGATTTGCACAGCTTTGCCAGACTGATGACTTTTAAACAAAATTGGTTCATGGTGAATTTAAAAATTTTGTAATTTCGAACATATATTTTGTAAAAGTGTTTGTAATAAGTAAAAACATTGGAAGTTGTATTGATATATCTTTCGTTATATTCAACAACAAGGATGATTAAATTCGGAAAATTCAGAAATTTCTTGGTTCTAAACACTACAATTCGTAATTCGAAAGTAGTTGTGTTCGGCGAGAGAATTGTGTAAAACACGACAGAACGTAGAACAATAAGAAGGTCAAACAGCGAATGTGAGTAGCCGTTGTCATATCTATGATAAGTAATTCACCACTGTAACTACCTGTAAAATGCTTATATTCATGGTGATATAATTAATTATTTAAAAAAAAATAGTAAGAGTTACTAAAACGTTAGTTGTACATATTATACATAAACAGTGGTGTTACTTGCACAAAACTCGCGAGTTAAATGCGGGTTTTTCCAGTGGTGAATTATCTACTCTCGAATAGACCCTATAATGCTAGAACTGCAAAACTATAGATGGTACTTCCTATAGTATCGATAATTTTATTTTTAAAAACTCAGTTTTTTTCCGGCGATATTCGATATAATCTATAGTGCCGGTGAACCTTCTTTTAATAAATAAATTTTTATTTTGTTAGTTATACTGTTCTTACTTTAAAAGGACACTTCAAGGTTAAATGTATTTTATATAAAAAGGAAACAATTCTTAACTTAGAAAACAATATTAAACCTTCACTCTTATAACCCATTTATACTTATCTAAAATGCGTGATCAAAGTGAAGTATCAATCAAACACGTTTGACGCGTTTAAATCAAACTTTCATGAAATCGTCGCATTTGCTGTGTAATTTGGTTTGAATGCGTGATTTTGTGAATGCGATTTGTATGGGGAAATGTGCCGCATTTCGAAAAAGCACGCACTTCATTCAGTGTAGATGTAGTATTATCATGAGTTTCGTCCGGATAATTTTTATTCTTATATTTTTATGTTCGAGCGAACTATGTTCGCCTATCGCCAATTTTGGGCGAACAAAGGTTCAGTTTGAATCAGCTGTTTCTATATTTCAAATCAATAGCGAACAAATAAATTTGCTTGCAATTTTGTAAACAAGCTTACATTTTGTTAAAGTAAAATATAGTTTAAAAGAAATTTGAAAAAATGTATAGTGTCAAAGAACGTATAAGCATAAGGAGGTCCAACAGCGAATGCAAGTGGACGCTGTCAAATCGATGGTAGGTAATTCACCACTGTACCTGCGTGTAAATTGCTTGAATTCAGTGTCTTTTAATTGTATATTTACACAAAAAATTATAGCTGCAAAAAGCCTTAAAACTCGCGATTTAAACGCAAATTTCTTCAGTGGTGAATTACCTACCCGCGAAATAGTGTTGCACTTAGGTTTCTATTGATGGTGGCAATTAAGGGGCAAATCTAACCCTTTGGAGCTAAGTGATTCACTATGAGTTAAGAATATTTGTTTTCAGCACTTTTCAATTAAAAGAAGAAATTATTCTTCTTAATTAGCTTTCAACAATATTACCGTTAAATATTTTCTAGATATTTTTGCTGACTGCTAGCCAACCCCTGCAGAAAATTGAACTAGCTCAGAACTATCCCTTAGCTACATCGTTTGACGACACCACCAGTTCTAGCTGGAAACCCAAGCAATGCTTTCAATGGTCCACTTTACATGGCGATGTCATTGGCGGTGGCACTTGTTGCCAGTGCCTTACTTTTCAACTCGTTTTGAACCGGTTTCCATTCCGACAGTTCTAAGGTAGTTTGGCTTTAGCTATTTCTCAACCTGTGCCCGGATTGGAGAGCAACTACCAAGAGACGATATAAACAGGGTCGTCCGGTTTGAAAAGAGATTTAAAATAGAGCTGGGAAACAAAGAAACCTGGAACGAGGCAAAAATCGAGAGCCTGCACCGAAACCAAACACTAGTATGGTACATTTCCACAACAGCCGGTTCTATCGTACCGGAATGACTCTGATTTTTATATCCGACCAAGGGCTATTATTTCGACACTACCCTGTCTAACCTGTCACTTGTCACTAGTATGGTACACGGATGGCTCGAAGACCCCAGAGGGGATCGGGGAAGGAATCTTCGGCCCCAGGACCAATCAATCTATATCACTGGGACAGTTCCCGAGCATCTTGCAGGCAGAAGTCTACGCAATAGACGTTTGCGCAGACGTAAATCTAAAACGAGGATACACGAATTAGCGATCCTAAGCGACAGTGAGGACGCACTCAAGGCGTTATCATCAGTGGAGATTAAATCTGCAATGGTCCTTGAATGCGTCGAGCGACTAAACCAATTGGCAGCTAGGAACACCATCCTCTAGCCTGGATTCCGCGAAACAGGGGGATCGATGGTAATGATCACGCGAACAGCCTGGCGAGGAAGGCGGCTGCCGGAAGGATTATCGGGCCAGAACCTGGCCTAGCAATAGGAAAACACACGATAAAAGAGATGCTACGCCAGGAAGAGGTACAACGTAGGAAGCAGCACTGGTCTCAAATAACAAGCAAGGGTAATGTTAGGGGGATATGAAGAGAAGAGATCCAAAGCGATGATCAAACTCCCAAAAAACAGTCTGAGGATAATAACAGGATTACTCACAGGACATTGCAGGCTAAGGGAGCACATGCACAAACTGGGCATCTGCTCCAGCAACCTGTGTAGATTCTGAAACGTAGCAGACGAGGCTGCGGAGCATATCCTAGTCGAATGTGACGCTATCGCGCGTAGTAGACATAGGTTCCTAGGCTCACATAGACCAGAAATCAGGGAAGTACACTCAATGAAGCCTAAAGCAATCCTCAACTTTCTGAAGGAACTCGGCTTAGATGAGGTACTATAAAAAAAAGAGGGCACAGTAGACCATAAGGTCGCAGTGCTATACCTCAAAAAATAATGTAATCTAAACTGTGCCATTTCGGAAGGTTTGGGGGTAGTTTTGGTTGTGGATGAGTGTTTATCGATATCCTATTTGAGTTTTATCCCAGAAAACATTAAGGTTAAAGGACCATTAGAAAATGGCTCGAATTCTAAAGTATTTCTCTAAGGTTAGAGAGCTGTTTGAGAAACTCTGGCTGTTACCAGGCAAGTCCGGCTAGAAGGCGGTGGGATTTCTGCCCTGGGGGGGAAAATATGAACCCTTTTGGAAATATGGCTTAAAACTCAAGTTTATCGCACTAGAATTTCAAAATATGAGTTTTCATTTCAAAAATTTGCCTGTTAGAGGGTTAACCTGCTCTTAGATTAGAGATGCATTAGAGAACTACATTAGAATTCTGAAGTAAAACTTCAACATTTCTCTAACGTTTGAGACTCCCTTTGCTGGGTTCAATTGTAAAGTTGAGCGCTTGTTTGCAACATTTACTCAGGCAGCACTTCTGATAAGGCTTTATTTATTCATTTACTTTAAAAATAAAAGTATATATTTTACTCACGATAAGGCTGACAAAAATTACCAGCTCAAAAACCAATTGGTTGACTAAGAACTCAGTTAATGGCGCCATAGTCCATCTATCCATTTAAAATGTAATCGATTAATAGCGCCATACCATAACGTAGTACGGATTTTTCCAGCTTTGTATTCCTTCTACGTTGGAACAAAAAAGTGAAACCTAAAAACCCGAATTGTTCCTATTTAATTGATAAATATATTGGGACAACGAAGATCTCGTTCAGCATACGAATCAATGAAAACAAAGGCCACACGAAAGTGCAAAACTACTGGATACTGGGGAGAGAATACGCGACTAACTTTAGAAGGGCAGACTTTGGAAGTGCAAAAACTCTGGATATGGAGAGAAGGGATGGATGAGCAGCCCAAAAGTAAACAAAACTATGAACTTCAAAGAAGATGTGGACCACATACACTGCGCGTAAACAACTGCCATCAATTCTAATAGATGCAGTTGAATTTTTTAAATGTGCTAAATGTTGTGTGACATATTAGCTGTGTTCGGTGACAAAACTTGCAAAAAACTGTCAGTAATGAGGGTATGACGTAAAACTCTCGAAACGCGAAAAGTAAAAAGTTATGTACTGGAGACTTGAAGTACTTGTTATTTATCATCTAGTATACATGCGTTTATATTGTATTACTTGTCTTTATGTATTTAAATATTTTTCATCCAAAATTGATTCACTACAATAGGTTATGGGCCTATCCGCCTAAGAAAAATTTGTCAAATTAAAAAATTTTCATACAATTTTTAATTTAAAATGTCTTCTGGGAATATTCCTAAAATTGAGCGACTAAAAGGACGAGAGAATTGGGATCAATGGCGTTTTGCAGTGGAATCCTATTTCCAGATGGAAGACTTGTGGAAGTGCATTATTGGCACTGAGTCAGATCCAAGGAAGAACGTGGTAGCAAGATCGAAGCTGGTATTGGTAAAACCGATGCTGTATGTTGTGATACGGACCATGCAACTGCAAAGGACATGTGGGCAAGTCTTGAGCGGGCGTTTCAGAATTCAGGGCTAACACGCAAAGTTAGTCTTTTGAGGAAACTTGTCACGACTCGTATGGAAGAGTGCCAGTCTATAGAGGATTATGTCAATACCATAATGTGTACAGCGAATAAATTAAGCAATGTGGGTCTAACAGTCAGTAACGAATGGGTTGGAGCGTTGATGCTAGCGGGTTTACTAGATATCTATCAACCAATGATAATGGCCATCGAAAATTCTGGAGTTGATATAAGCGGAGATTATGTCAAGACGATGTTGTTGCAAGATATGTGAGTTACTTTTAACAAAAGTATTGCACTATTGGGGAAGCCAATAAGTATAACAAGAGGAATCCTAGCAAGGGTCCGAAATGTTATGGATGTCAAGAATTTGGTCACATCAAAGCAAATTTTCTGAAAAATAAAATTGTGAACCCGAAGAAGAAGTCAATGTTTGCAGCATTGTCAGCTAGAGAGAACAATGATGGTGAGTGGTTCTTTGATTCAGGGGCAACGCCGCATATGTGTAACGATTTGTCTGCGTTAGGTACACATAAACAGTGTTCGAAGTTTAGCATAGTTACAGCAAACAACTCTTCAATGGAAGGCGATCGTTTGCATGCAAATTTGTTGTCCATAACCAAAATTGTGGATTATGGTTATGAGGTCATATTTCATTCTACGGGATGCAAGGTAATTGATGGTAATAAAGATATAATTGCAACTGGCAGCATGGTAGATGGCATGTTTCGCCTGAATAAAGCACTTAAGTCAAGTTTTATAGCAAAACCCAGTAACAATGCACTAATTTGGCATAAGCGCTGAGGTCATCCGTGTCATAATAACTTGATCAAGTTGCTTGATCAATGCTCAGTCTGTCTGAAGGGGAAGATATCACGACTGCCATTTAAAGACATTGGTTATAGGGCTAAAGATATGCTTGAAGTCATACATTTAGATTTGTGTGATTTGTGTGGTATAGTGGAAGTTCCTTCGTTTAGTGGGTCGAAGTATCTTCTGACTTTCATTGATGATTTCTCCAGAAAAGTGTTTGAGTACTTTTTGAAGTCAAAGGATCAAGTTGCAGACATATTTTGTCTGTTCAAGCAGTTAGTAGAAAATCAGACTGATAGGAAAATTAAAACTTTGAGGACTGATAATGGTACAGAGTACTGTAATAAAAAGATGGAAAATATAACGAGGTCTGCTGGAATTGTTCACCAAAGGACAACCTCACATTCACCGCAACAGAAAGAAATGGCAGAGCGTATGAACCGGACGCTGATCGAGAAGGCGCGTTGCTTCCTCATACGGTCAAATCTTGGCAAAAGGTACTGCGGTTAATACAGCCGTATACATAGTGAATAGGTCGCCTTGTAGAGGACTCGATGGTAGCATTCCTGAAGAAGTATGGCTTGGTAGACAGCTTAGCTTGAAACATTTAAGAGTGTTTGGTTGTAAGTCTGTTCTACATATTACGGTGGTGCTTCAGAATAAAGAGGGACCCTTTAGGGAATATTGAGCGATACAAAGCACGGTTAGTGATAAAAGAATACTCACAAAGAAAGGGTATTGATTATGAAGAAACTTTTTCACCGGTGGTAAGGTATTCTTCAGTGCGTTCAAGTGAACAAAAAGGTTCCTTAGTTATACAAAGAAAACACTACCTGCTTTAAAAAATTTGCTCTTGCTTCAAATGTACCTGGGTTTGAAATTTTAAAGTTTACCTAGTTGAGAAAGCGGCATTAAATGTTTTTTGTATCTAATAACCCTTCGCACTAACTAATACATATGTACGTGTAGGGTACTTCAGTGTATTCAGCTATATTTATTTGAATGCTTATAACTTTTGTATTAGTCCATCGATTGTATTGGATGAAAGCTTATTTTTTTGTAATAAAACAGAGCTTGCAGAGAAAAAAAAATATCTGGAAAAAAATAAAAAGTTTTCGATATCCTTTCTCGCAAAGTACACAATTTTTTTTATTTTTACAAAAAAAAGGTAAAAATCCGTATTGATTGTTCATTATCTTCGAACCTACAGGGCCTAGCGAAAAGTTTTGTATGCATTGTTTATAGCAAATTTTATTAGCTTTTTCAAACCGTTTTGGAATCGCTGAATTTGTTCTTGAGATATACATGATTAAGTGGAGATATCTTTTTTTTTTTGGAATAACGGTAAATCGTAAATATCTCAAAAACGGTACCATAGAATCAAAAATAACCTCGATTTTCGGAATCAGGGGATGGTTTTACATACTCGCGTCTCTGGTGGAGAAAAAAGTTCGAATTTGTAGACCAGTGTTATTAATCATCACTTAACAGGTCTGGTTTTTAAATTAAGATGCTCAACCGTCCGAAAAGATATGTAAAGCTTTCAAATCCACGTTTACTTGTAATAATTTTTCAGAAAACCCCAACACTGTGTTATGGCTTAAATCGTCGCTGATAATAGTAAGGAATGCGTAGAAATACAATCCTCGCGTCTGACCCAGGCACACGCTGAAAAACTGTCAATTGCCTATGCTTTCAATGTGCACTTTGTATTTCGTCTTGAGAAAATATTGAAACATTTTCACCGAAATCCACTTGCAAAAATTCTTCGTTCTAGTTTCGTATCTCTTTCATGTCTCAGAAACACTGCGCTTGCATTTTGTTGACATACCAATGTGTTTTAAATTGGTCAAGTTTTAATTGAAAATTCTTCGAAAACATCATCTATTGCTGCTTTTTTACCATCAATGTGAAAACTTCCTTCTTGGTTTGGCGGGGTGCAATAAAGCCCATTGAGAAATAAGCGCTTATTAATCAATATGGCATTATTTCCACTATGTGATATGTGAAATCTGAAATAAAGCCATAGTCGCACACTAAATCAGAAACAGTCACATTTCAAAATCTGAAAAACTCTGTTAAACGCTTCAGCATAGCGCTCTACAAAAACAAACACGAAGGTAGCTCTTTAGCTAAACATGATGATTATTAAGAAAAAATCGAATGCAATTATTGGTTGTTGTTCGAGGTTTTGTGAAGCGATTTATACCGAAAGATGTTTTTGACTTGTGGCTGTTTTTAATTTAGTGCGCGATATTTCAAAATGAAAAGTAAATGCTTTCCTCTTTGATGGAAATTGTTTGAAAAAAGCGCCGAAAGCGAAAATTTGGAATAAGAACCGCGCGATTTTTAATTCCAAATAAAAAATTTGAATTATGATAAGAATTTAAAATATTTAGGGCCGTTTTCTCAATTAGTCTTTAAAATTTATCTGCTCGATAAAAACCATTTTGGTATGGTTTTTGTCTTTGTGGGATTGCTCAAATAGAAATGCTTTAACCTTTAATAAAAATTCACGCAAGTTCCTAATGACACGTACAGAGGCAGGTAACGGATTGAAAAGTTTACAAGAAACAATAGTAAAGAAGGTGAAGTAAGTTGTATGAGATGTGGGTCCGTGTGAGTTTTGCCTTAAGTTATAATTATAATTGCTTGAATTTAATAAAAAAACAAGTAAGGGAAGGGCTGTCTTCGACTGTGGCGAAGACCTAATACCTTTGATGAATATGCATCAAGGATATAAGTGTCCGATCCTTACTCACAATTAGTACAAACTCTGCAAAACTGTTAATTTAAAGATACATAGCCCAAACCCCATTTATCGGAACAATCGATTGTATGGGAGCTATGCGTTGTATTGGCCCGATCTTGCTGGTTCCGACAAATGATTAATATATTACTGTTTAAGCGAAATAAGCTATAACGATTTATTTCGTCTATTTTATTTACGCTGCTCTCTCTTGTAATTCGCAAGCAGCTTATGAAATATCCCAAAGATATAGTTTATGTTTTGTAACCCCAAAGCAAGGGGTTTTTCACAGCCAAAATGAGGAAGCCACTCCCGTGCAATGCCTCAGAGCCAACAGTGCTCGCCCCCAATTAATACATACAAGGTGTAACAGGTGCGCCGTACCCCGTTCTATATAGAACAAATAACTCAAATAAAATAAAATAATAATTATATAAATATTAGAAAAGGGCTCACCCTTTTCCTCTCTAAACCAATAATATTATATAAAAAATAAAATAAAATAAAAAAAATAACAAAAAAAACTACTCGCCCTCCATAGAGCTTAGACACGTGGCGGCCCCATACCAAATTTCATCTTGATATCTCTAAAATTGAGGGACTAGTTTGCGTTCAAGCAGACAGACAGACAGACGGACATAGCTAAATCGACTCAGCTCAGCGCCCTGAGCATTTCAGTGTACTTATTTGTGGGTCTTCTCATACTTACACACATCGGACCAAAGTTATAATATCATTTCATGTTCATGAAAGGTATAAAAAGTTAAATTATTATATCTCTGGAATTGACCTTATTTAAAAAAAAAATTTTTATGTTAAATATTTAGAACAAATGGTTAATTTATGAAAAAAGTGGCTATATACGTACATATGTTCAACCAAAAACCTTTTAACATGTTCAGATGTCCGACGACGCACACATTGTTTGTAACAAAGGATCCAAATTATAGAAAATAAGGATACGATAATGGAAAATAACAAACATAAACTAGAACCGGCTTACGGCCAAAAGACAGCTGCAACGTTATTAAATTTTAGTCACATGTGGTGACTTCAACCAAAAACGCAAAACTCATATCTATTGTATGTATGTATGTATGTGCCCTGCAGTCAAACCAACTAGTTGTATACTATTTCGCACATACAGTCCAACCACTCGAAAGTTCTGTCTTATTTCCATATTAGCAACTATACAGATTTAACATGGCGGTTTTGATTACTTTTGTTTTTTTTTTGTCACACCGACTTGCATTCGACTGTCGTCGTGTCTCTGCCGGCTTTGATCGGCTTTGATTGGCTAAGACACGACAACGGTCGAATGCAAGTAGGTTTGACACCGCCGAAATTCTAGTTAATGAACTAGAATGTTTACTGACTAGTTTGCCAGTTGACTGCAGGGTACATACTTATGTATTTTTGTATATACATACACTGATGTGCGATAAAATAGAGCCACAATTGAAAATGGTTTTATTCGTGAAATATATTTATTTATGTAATTTAAATAGTTTTAATTTAGATGACCATTTAAAAAAAGAATTTAAAATGTACAAAAATCCATAGCAGAAACTGAATACTTGCAAATAAATAAAAGTTTTAAATTTTACTCAAAGCTCAGGAAGAATTTTTAGAAAGATTTTGAGTACGCAGTTTTATGCCCATTCAATTTTAACATAATAATCTGCAAGTTGAAAGTACCTCAAAGCTTTCCCAGAATTTTTAGAATTTTTTTTGTCGAGGGTGTTGAGTACCTATATATTTTCTTCCGTACAACGCATGGACGAAATGCGGTTTTCTATGACCATTCCAATTTGGGCTCTATTTCATCGCACGCCAGTGTATATTTAGAAAAGCAAGTACTTTGAAGTTCGATTTGTGTGTGCATATGTATTTACCCACTAGCAACCGCGGAACTTCCATCATACATAAAAATCTTATCTTGCTTTTATATGCAAATGTTATGAAAAATATGATGGGAAGTGCACCGGATTAGAGCCGGAAGGCTTCACTGGCTGGGTCCAACTGCAAGAAGGAACAAAGAAGCGGCACCCCAGAAAGTGTTCCACCCGACAACCGATTCCAGTAGCAAATGAATAGAAAGTAGTCCAAGGCACTACTGTGAAACGGACAGACAGTTGACTGATGCTCCAAAAATTCGGGGAATGGAATTGTCAAGTGTTGTTGAAAGGTAAAGTTGTTTATGTTCTCACGCAGGGATGGTTACATAAATTAGGAAGGGAAGCCTCAGGTTGAGATTGTCAATTTGGTAGGTTGTTCGCGGTTAGCAGTCCAACGTGCTATTAGGCGTTTTGGGGAGACAAAATCTCACAAACCAATCAAAAAGGGAACAAAACGCCTCACTCGGAAATGAAAAGACCGAAATCTCATACCCCAGTCTCTCAAGTTACGTTGAAAGTTGTTTCCTGCCCTTGCCGCTGCCCTGCCAGAAAAAAATTAAAATACCGTTAGTGCTCAAACAGCAGAAAAAATCTTCTGGTGGTGGACGCATATGGGTTAAATGTTCTGAGGATAGAATATGCCCGAGGTAGACATGCCTGTCGTAAGAGGCGACTAAAATGCACAAAGGTAATGACTTGTAACTTGATGGTTGCTCTACGGATATGATGGCTCTCACCTCTCAGGGGGTGAAATGACCTACAAGGTTCCACTGGCCATACCAAATCACTCTTGCACAGTCGGTCGGAGCGTACCGGTTCATATTCGGACTGTCATTTTCGACAGTAGAGTTTGCTATATTTTAATTGAAAATTATTAAAAAACCCATAAATAAATACAGTATCGTTAAACGATATCCTTTAAAAAAGTTACATCGAATAACAAACACTCATTGCAAAATGGAACTTAAATACTTTTTTGTTGTTTCTTTATTTTAAAGTAATACGACAGTCCTACGTAAAGTAGGAATACCCTAATAGATAACTACTAGGTATATAACGTTCGGTTTCACCCGAACTTAGACTTCCCCATTTCTTTTTTTTTCTATTCAATTAAATTAATTATTAATGCTAATAAATTGCTAATTGTTGGTTGATAAATTTATAATAAAAAAAGTTAATTTTAATTTAATTTTCATTCATCTAAGTTTTGAAATGAACGATTTCATTAAAAAAAAACTTTACTAGAAAATGTTTAAGTTCAAGAAAAAGAATTTGATGAAAAAAATTTCAAAACAATAAAAAAAGAATTTAATATAATAATAAAATTTTATATTTTCCGGGCTTGCGTTTATCTTGAATTTTTCTTTAGTTTGTGTAAAACATTCGTAAATTTTTTTTATTAAACAGCAGATAAATACATTCAAATGCGTGCCTTGTTGGTTAGGCGGTTAGTATATGCCTGAGTTGCGTATACCTGCCGTAAGAGGCAACTGCTGGTTGCGAACAGTTGAGCAAGGCGCAAGGTGCTTGTACCGGAGCGTACCGGATTTACATCTGGCAAATGATTGTCAACATCAGTATAACCCTGTTTGGTCCGTCACGTCCCATTTTATGAATGTATACGCCGGCTAAGCTGGGCGAAGTACTGCTACAATAATAATAATGTTTATGTTTATTTATTGAATTTCCTAGCACAACAATTTAACAAAATTATTTTATAGTGCTAAACATGACGTTACAAGATAAGAATTGAAATTTAATAATAGGGGTAATAAGAAAACTGAAACAACAGTATACAAGATAATAATTTAATTGATGAGTTAAGAAGTTATATAAGAGTTTAGAGAAATACAGTTAGAGAAGAAGAGTTAGGGAAGTAGAGATAGAGAAGAAGAGTTAGAGAAGTGGAACAATAAATAGTACAGAACAGTTGATGAATGATGGATGAGTAACATTGTAATATTACTAAAGCGGTACCCAGAAAATAATAATAAATACAAATGCATTTTCATTATTTGGTTTGTTATATTTTTAATAAATGAACTAAACATTTCACTAGATTTTTTGTTCACTAATAAGTAAATATGTATGTATGCTTCAAACAATACCTAACTAAATATTAAATAGTTAAGCTTTCTTTTATCAAACCAAAAAAAAACTTAAAGAAATTATGAAATGTAAAATTTTTTTTTATCTATTTTATTCTATTTCTTGACTAACTGCCGCACGCTGCAACAATGGTATCAACAATAATTGAAAAAAAAAACAACAATTAATATACAAATAGTTAATCTGCACCTAAAGGTATGCAATCACAATCGGAAAGTTACAAAAGCAAATTCAAAGCAAAATTTAACAGCACCAATAGCAACAGTCAACAACAACCACAAAGGCGTGAACTACACCGTCAACAGCAACAACGACAACATCAGCCTTTACAATTATCGACAAGTGCAACAACAGTTACAAAGTCAACAGCAGAAGCTGAACGCTCTGAAACTGCAGCAGCCGTTGGTGGCAATCATAGCAGTAAATCAACTACATCATTGCCCCACCAACAACGACGTGCTACTGTCAAAGTAATTAAATGTAAAAAACCATTGTGCCATTTTAAATTCTATTTGGATATTTGCGATCACCAATTAGCTAAACGTATTGAGGAACAAATTCGTACACTTGGTGGTGCACTTGAATTTTTTCTAACAGCGAATGTAACACACTTTATTACCGATAAAGCGATTTTACCAACAATTGTTGGTGGTGCTGGTAGCAACAATAATATTAATAATAATAACAATTCGTTAAGCAGTAGACCGGGTACACCACAAACACCGGGTACACCAAAAACACCTCAAACACCATACGCAGGTTCCGATACGACGACAACAACTCTATCAACACAAGATGGTAAAAATAATGTACTTACCAGCGTTTGTAATACACCAACAACTGGATCGGTTAGCAGAAAATCAATCAATACACGTCAAACACGTGCAAATGCCATACTAAATCGAGTAAGGCGAGCAAGCACCACCACCACACCAAATAAACTCAACACCAACTCTATCAATGTTAATGCCGTTGGTAATTTTGTTGAACGAACGCCAAATTCACCTACAATTACAACTCCACTAAGTTCAAAAGACGTTAAAAACAAGACAGTGGTAGTAGCAGCAACACCACCAATTATAATATCAACAGAAAATCCTTATATTATTTGGCAAACAGAATACGCTTTGCATTTTTTCAAAAAAGTTCAACACGAATTGAAAGATTATTTGGGTAATAATAACAATAATACTCACATTCGGCACGAACACGCGCACGCCCACAAGATACTATATGCTCATAAAGGTGGACGCAGCAGCACTGTCGATCCCATTGATCTAAAAGGTGGCGGATTTCTAAAAATTGAATCCATTAAACGTAACTATCGTCCATATTATCAACTCTTTCGTAAATCTTCTGGCACTGAGTGGCCGAAAATAGAATTGACTCGCGAGGACGGTGCATTTAGATTATCACCAAAAAAGAAGCAACAGCCAACAACAAACGTAAAAGAGGTTATTGCAAAAGCCGAGGCACAGAAAAAAGAAAGACAGAAAGTAGTAAAAGGTAACCACGGCAGCGACGACGACGAAAAAGAATTAAATATGACGCGTAAATCACGTTCACGTTCATCTCAAAATCAAAAATCACAGCCGATAAATTCTGCTGTAAAATCGTTAAAAAAAAGTGGAGCACCAGCAGACTCCGCAGCTAAGGTAAAGAGCAGTCAACGCAATTCGCAAGCTGGCGTTGGTGGTGGTGGTGCTGGAGCAGCAGCAGCTGGTTGTAAACAAGCAAAAGAATCCAGCGATAAACAATGTGGTGTTTGTGAAATCTGTAAAATTGAATATGATACGTTGACTATACATCTAAAAACGAAAGATCATGAATATTTTGCTAAGAACTCACAAAACTTTATAGCATTGGACTCGCTGATACATACCTCAGCAGATGTGAATAAATTTTTAAGCGAAGATAAGAAAGTGACCGATTTAGAAGAAATGGAAGTTGAAAATTTTGAAGTTATGGCTGATGAAAATGCGCCAGATCCACTTGAAGGTTCAGACCCTTTAGTAGGTGGCGCTACGGCTGAAGTTGTTGTGTTACCCGCTTCGCTAATAGCGCTAACAGATGATAAACGCCGTTTAACGGGTGGCGCACATCATACACCGTCGCCAACCTTACGCGAAAAATCTAAACGAAGTACCAAAGGTAAACACTCATCGGAAAAATTCCAAAATATACGCCTATCTAAATCGCCAAAGTCTACTAAGTCTGCCACAAGTCCAATTAAACAAAATTTAGCGGCCGCCACCTGTACCACTACCGCAACTAATAATATCCCGGCTCCCACCTCTAGTAGTATGTTGGAGTTGCAAAACATCGCTGCCACAGCAGAAAGCGCGAATGCTGTAAAAACGTTGAAGACTGCTAAGAGCATACCCGCACGCCGAAAAACCATATCAGCATCGGCTTTATCTCCTCCTATACGCGCTATGTTACCACCATCCTCCTTATACAAAGTGGTTGGCACACCAGAGACGTCGGTGTACGGTACACCCACACGTAAAGTGCGTGGTGGTGAACTCCAAAGCGGTGTAGGTGGCGGTGATGGCGTTCACGACGCGTCCGTAACAGCATCACCCTCACTCATTGTTAAATTTAAGAAAGTACGTACCACCGAATTGAATCGATTGAATGGCGAGGCGGAAAGTTTTATGTTTCCTAAACAGCGAACATCGAGCGAGCTGCCCACCGATGTTGATCGGCAAACGACATCTGAAAATGCGCATGGTAGGTCATCCTCATCGACGAGCTTAGATACTAGTACAAGCGACGGAGAATGTAGTATGGATGTAGAGGAGTGCTCAGCTGGGCGTATGACTAGCAGCAAAACAACAGGCGTTAAGCAGCAAACCGGAAAACGGGCGATCGCTACAGCAAAACGCCGAAAGGACAGCAAAGCAAAAGGCGTGGCTGCGACAAAGCAGCGCTTTCCAAGCGCCCCCATCCAGCCAGAAATTCAACTGAAGGACAAACAAGAAACACGAAAATCAGCGACTGCGTTGAGCAAATCGCAGCAAACAGCAGCAGAGACCTCAATGGCAACCAAGACAACTTCAACAACAACCAAAATGTCAAGGTCGGTAAGTAACGTCAGCAATGACAGTCCGCCAGGGAGACGACCATCAGCAGCTATTTCAGCGGCGGCTGCTAAAGCGAATTTGGCTGCAGCGGCACTTGCAGCCATAACGCTTCCAGAGGCAACACGAAAAAGCAGTCGCACTGCCACAGCTATTGTGACAGCAGCAACAACAAGCAGTCGTTTATTGCGTGCAGCCGTGGAAGCTGCAAAATATAATTGCCGACAAATGGCAGTAAGCAATGAGAGGCTGCCATTGGTGAGCAATGGCCGAAAAATTAGCACTGCCAGTGCAAATGAAGTGGCGGCGTCGACGATGACAAAGTTACCCATGGCATCAGCAGGAACAATAACAGCGTCAACGACAAAATCATTTTATAAACGTGTGCCAGTTGTAAAAAAGGAGGATCGGATGGGGGATTTAAGAAATAAGAAAAAGAAGAAAGTGAACACTAAAAGTAGAAGTCGAAGTGATAGCGACTTAAGTGATGAAGACGATGAGGAAGAAGATGAACATGCGCTATCTAGTAAATGCATTAAAAGCGTAAAGCAAAATACACATCTTAACAAAGATCTTGAAGTGAAAACATACGGCGTAACAAGAAGAGGCGTGGACAACGACGATGATGACGATGAAGATGATGACGACGAAGAGGTTGATAACGATGATGACAAGGATGAAGATTATGTACATTGTATAAGAAGTCGGCGTAAGTCCGTGAATTATGATAATTTGTCAGCGTTATGGCAGAGGGAAACCATTACCACCAGCAGTGCACTCTCACGAAAACAAAGAGCTGCACAAAGAGAAGAACAGAAATATAAAATGTCCATGCTTACAACTGCCGGCGACAATGAAGGTTCAACTGCCACAAACGCAAACGAGATAGTTAAAGTTGGAGGAGGTAAGAGAAAAAACTCGAATGACACGCCTACCAAGACTATGAAATTGAATAATACTGTTACCGGCGCCACCTCCAACAGCAGCAAGAAAATTAGCAAAACTGCAACAATAGTCGATTGTGCACCAGCAACATCAACTATAACAACTCCACAAAGTTCACCGATAAAGCCAAAAAACAATGAAAGAACAAAGTTAGATTTAGCGAATTGTATGCGATTGAATGAAATGCGCTATTCTTTTGAACGTGTACCCGTAACAGATCTTTGGTATCGCGTTTTTATGCGCCAAGATACGTGTACTGAACGCTTTTTCGAATACTATGGCTCTACAAATTATCGTAAATTGCCATACGAGTTAGGGCCAATACCATATGCGCGCACACTAAATAACGGCGTATGTTGTAAGCTCTGTGATAAAGACACGTCCTCAAAATTTATGTGGTCTAACAAGGAAGCAAAAAGTAAAAGATGCTTTGCATCAAGTGGAGAAGCTTTCAAAGTTAAAAGGGAGCCTGTGGAGCAGGATTCAGAAGCTGGTGCTAGCAAATCCAGAGATTCAAGCAGCGGTAAGTCGAATGATATGGTGGCAAATGCAAAAAATCCATGCACAAATTTAAGTAATATAAAATCGTTAGAAACATGTGCGACCTCTGCAACGACGACTACGACGATCTCTAATAGTACCATTAACACCATACAGTACACGCATAAACACAAGAAGTTAGCGTTTTTACATCGTTATCGTCAAGAGCAACAGGAATTGCAAAAACGCCAGACCGCTGCGACCTCCGAACAGCCATTAAATAGCACACATCCGCTCGGTGATAATTCCAATCAATGTGATAGCAATGTCAGTATGCCAACTGTACAAGAGCGCATACCGCGCGAACGGAAACGTGCCGGTTCTACACATAGCACCACAAGCAGTACGAGTTGTGCTAGCAGCACGGCTACTTCGAAAACGAGCAAAAATAGATACTTCAATAAGCATTTGAACAAAGCTGCGACAGCGTTTCTCAATCTAGAGCTGCCTCCACGCAAGTCACCTCGGGAGCATGCATCCACGCTAGCTTTGGTTAGTTGTATTATAAAACAACGTCAAGATTCGCAAAGTAAACCGAATTCAGAGACAGACGAGCCGCCGACATCGTCTACTCAAATGGTAATGCTATCTGCTGGGTCTGTGCCGACGGAAATTAATACGACGACAAAACCACCATCGTTAATGACAGAATCCGGGGACGGTGCGGAAAAATCTTCGACCAAGGCAACGACGAATAGCGAATTTCCAACAACTTTACGCTCACCACGTCATACCCGCTCAGCAGCTGCAACGCCTGTCGAAGAGATGCGTTTCACTACGGTAATTTCGGAAAATGTTAAACGTATGCGCCGTGGACAAAATAAATACGATCATTCACCGCCCATAGCGCACACACAACGATCTTCAATATCCCGTAAAACTGGACGTGGGCGACCGCCACGTAAATATTGTGGGTTACAAAAGTTTTTAAACAACACTGAAAGCGCTGTCGCTGTCACAAACCGGACTAACGAAACATCGAGCAGCGTTTTGATGGCGTCAGCTGCGCCGGGGACAACTGTGAATACCGGCGATCGTCGTAGGCGCGTCAAACATGGCGCTGGTTGGACGTCGACAATGGGTCTGATGGCTGGTGGTAGACGCCGGCAACACTCAAACTACACTGGACTACTTGCACAGGGTTCGGCTTTACCATCCATACGTAAGACTGGTTCGAAAAAGGGGGTGTTAGAATTTGAAGTGGATGCGACGGCGCTGAAAGCGTTGGATGCAGCAGCACAATACACAAATGTGCGACATTTGGAATGGAAAATTGATAAATATCTCCAATTATATGGTCGCGAATATGATGTTGATATTGCAGATGATTTGGCGTTAAGTATAAGCGAGAGCCAAGAAACTGCACCGCCAGCTATTACTTCAGCCATCACATCCACTACGAGAAAGTGCAATACAACACCTGTGTCAACAACAACAACAGCATCAGCATCAACGAGCAAGAAGTTAAAGCATGCTAGTTCTGTGAATGTGGATGTTAAGCATAGCGCCAGTTCTTCAACAGCGTTAACACAAACTGCGGCCACACATTTCGACGGCTCAACGAATACACCGCCACCCACCGATTATTTCTCCAGTGACTTTGATCTTTACGACTTATTTACGAATAATGTGAAAGGCGAGGCCAGCTCAGCAGCTGATGATGAACAAACAGCAGATAAAAACGGTAAGCGCAAAACCACAAGTTTATCTCTTTATAGCTCATTGGCGATGCAAAATTATTTCCGAAAAAGAAAAGGTCTTAAATCCAATCGAACGGGTTGGCCAAAAGTACAAAAGAAAAAGACTTCAGTCCGTCAGCAACATATGTTAGCGCGAAAAATACGATTTCTGCAGGATATCGGAGAATTGACAAACAACAACGGCAACGGTCTTAAGCAAGAGCCACATGTTAAGGGTGGTAAAGAGGGTGACGAGGTGGTCGAGGGTGGTGATGAGGACGCCGAAGAAGCAGCATCGACTAATTGTAGAGAAATTCAACGGAGACGGCGTGGAAATGGTGTTATAACACCCCCCGAGAGTGAAATGGAAGTTAAACAAAATAACGTCGACGATTGTGGTGAAGATACCGAAATAGATGCAGCTGAGAGTGTACCCGAAGGGGAAGATGAAGAGGACGAGGAGGAAGAAGAGTTGGAAGATGATGGCGAAACAATGGCTGAAACAATTGACGAAGAGGATGAGGATGAGGCAGAAGCGGAAGCTGCACGAAATGAACGCGACGCTGATGCTGCCGTTGAAGCTGATGAAGAAGATGTAGAAGATGCTGAACTGGACATGGATATAGATGTAGAGGAGGTTGCTGCTGCTACAGCGTGCGCAGATGTGGGGGATGACGACGATACTCTAATGGATGATGATAGCCGACTGCATGTGCATGCAACACGCCAACGTAATCGTCATCATCGACGTAGTGACAGTCGCGAAAGCCCACTCGAAGAGGAAAAACGTTCAACAACGAATGCGCCAATAACAGCAGCGCACATCAGTAGTAGCAACAATAACAACGGTGCGACCTCCACACCAACAAAGCAATTGCTACGCGGCGGTAGCAGTAGCAGTGCTTTAAGGCGCACACCTCAATTACTTAACGGCAGTCTGGGTAGTTGTATAAGTCCAAGCGAGAAGGCAGGTGATAATTCTGATATATTTACTGTATCTTCAGACGGCTTAGATACTGATTTGGACATAAGCAACTCACAACATAAATGTGATGATGAGCATCTGCATCATCATCACCATCACAGTCATCATCATCATCATCCAATGCATCATGATCAATGTGCGAACCATCAACAAACGCCAAAACGAAAATTTGACTTATCAAAATATGCACCGAACAATGCGGCATCAAGTAGCTGCGCAGCTGAAGCGGCGACGGCAGCAGTCAAATCCTTGGCGATATCACAATTTCTGAAGAAGGAAGTGAGAGTGCAGTGTAGGCGGTTGCGTGCGCCATTCCGCCGTTATCGTTACCGCAGATAGATTGTTAGGTAAATAAATGCCGTCGAAGAGAGTATTGTGGTTATATTTTACATTAAAAGAAAATCACAATTAAAAAAGAATTTACTTAGTAAACAAAATCTAACAAATTAAACTCACTTAACAAGAGTGCTGAATAAAATGTATACACAGCTAGTTATATTACACATGCATACATATGTACTTGTAAATTTTCATACAAAATCTACGTTTTAAGATGACATCTTATTTTAAAAACGGAAAAGAGCCTCTACCTTATCCTAGTTTGCAAAAGGTATTTGTAAAAAAATGCTGATTATTGTACCCACAGTGTTGTCACGAGTTCGAAAAATTGTTATTTTTCTTAAATAAAATTTAACATTACTTTTACAAATGCCCTCTTCGTTAAAATCAAGGCGAATTCAATACAAGGAAGCGAAGCGAATAACAAGCATACATAAATACATTTTCAATGCTCTTTGTTTTTGTAATTCGCAGGTTCAATGTTAAAATCGTACTGCGATTCGAGAAATATACTTAAAACTATAAATTACAGTATCAAAATTTGTATACGTTTCGACAAATATTATTTCTTTAAAAAAATTCTCTCAAAAATTTCATACTTTAAATTTGTATAAAAAAATGGAAATAGCGAACTCAAAACTTAGCAAAATTTTAGTTTTGAAATTATATTTTTATTGACTAATAACTTAAATTCCACTGTTATTTTAAAATTTGTAAGCTTAAAAATCTATATTCACTTTAACCTTGAAATTCTTAATTTTTTTAAGCCCATAGCTTTTATCTCGAACTTAAAACAAAATTTGCGATCTACGAAAAATTTCATACTTCATGTAGAATAAAACAATCGAACAAGGAGAGTTTACTTACAGGTGATATCATAAAAACATCTGAGAATGGTTTCCAAATAAAAAATGTCAGTGCAATCTGACAGGACAAGCCGCCAAACCAGAACCAAAATGCATGAAGTGTGTGTGTATACAGCTATCACCTATTATAAATTCGCCTTGAAATCTAAGTTCCAAACTCAAAAGTGAAATTTTTCCAAAAAAATGTTTTTTGATTGATGAAACATAAAAATGATCGAATTTTGTTTAATATATTTCAATTAAAATTTTTGGACGTAATAAATTTGTGTTTGCTTTAATTTTGAAGTTTTTAACTGTTTTGAGCTCATATCGTTTAGCGGTATTTTTATAAGTATGTTAAATTTAATAAAAGAAAAAATGCAAACTCGTTAATAGTTGTGTTGTGTTTATGTTGCACAACACTGTACTGTAATAAGAAACAAATAAATATATTAAAATAAATTTAAAACTTAATATATGTACTACAAGTTTTCAGAAAGCTGCTCTTTACACTATAACCTCATAACAATTCCGTTTTGTACAGTAATAAATATGACCGTTTCAATATTTTTCTTTAGTTTCGTTTGTGTGTAAAAAATAGGATGCTTAACATTACTTACAGTAATATGTTTTTGAAAATACTCGATAAGGTCAACATTGTACATGTAGTGGACCTCTTGGTAATCTACTAATTGGTTAATCAGTCTGAAAAACAACCCGAATACCATTAACCGACTTGTAGAAAAATCGACTGACCAAAAATTCTTTACCATTCCTTAAACTTGTAGGTTTTTTTTTATATAAAAGACCTGAAACACTAAGCTCTTCCTAAACTTTTATTATTCGATTAGTGACATTTGATCGACTGCACAAGATCTTTTAATTCCTAGTTCAACTAATACAAAAGTTAGTATACCAATAATCGTCTTATCGATAACTGAAATTTTAATTAAAGAATTTAATCAGAAATAATAACAGGAATTTGGTCGAAACCGCTTTAGCGATTTTAGAAAGTTGATAAATTTTGGCCAGCAAGAATTCACAATTCTTGAAAATCTAATTTCTAAATAATTCTTGCTAAACCTAACACGATCATACCTACTAACTCTTTTTAATTTCAATTGTAAGCCATAGCCTTCATCGTTCCTGATTAATATTATTATTGGCTCATCTTGTAACATCCCATTATTTACACTAAACGAAACTGTGTATAGAATAAAAAAAAAAAAGAATTTGTTCTGAAACAATCTAAGATGCCTAAACAGTTGTAGTCAAGTTAGTGTTTATTTCATGTGTAATGTGTTAAGATAATATAATTTTGTTTTTGTAAACAGTTACATATAAAAGTAAGATTTTTTTATTTGTTTTGATTTTTTATAATTTCGTAGAAAATGCTCGCTGAAATAAAAAAATAAAGTATTTTGTTGATTTTTACTATTGCATACATACATACATACATATAATTAAAATGATTTTTTTCTACGTATCAAAATATAGTGTTTAAGTAGCTTATTATAATTGTATACCTATTAAAGTAACTAAAAAATATTAAAAATGGATAATATATAAATTGTGTGTGTATATGTTGCTGCTGCACGATCAAACCAACAACAAATGTGTAATTTTTCATATATTCTGTAAAAATAAAATTAATAAAAAGCAAAAAACAAATAATAATAAACTTATGTAACTTTAAAAGTAAAATAAACCAACACAATTATGTAATATCAATTGCGGGAACGCAATTTAAATTATTTTTGTCTCTTAATTTTTTTTTATACACCGTAAATATTTCGCATAATTAAACCATATTTACCACATACATGAAGTGGTGTTGATTATATACGAGTATAATAAATTTCATTTTCATACTATTAAATGTGTCATTACTTCATAAGCATTGTATGTATGTACAAGTACTATGTTGAAGACATTAATTAGTTGATAAAATATACATAAAACCAAACTACTGCTAAATGTTTAAGTTAACACAATAAAAAAATATAAATACCTAAATAAAAAATGTCGAAAGTTATTATTTAATTATAAAAAAATTTAAATGGTTTATGCAATTCAATTGAAGGAATTTTGAAGAAGTAAGTAAATGTAGTAAATGAGCGAAGGGAAATTGTGACATTTATCGTGGTGAATATGAATGGCTAAATTTGGCCTAAGGAAAATGTTGGCAACTACAGTAATCCCTACCAACCATGGCTAATCGTGGTGAAACTCTGATTCCAAACGATCACACATTTTCATTAACATCAACATAATTATAGCATTTTTATGGAAAACAACAAGTGCATAAAAACTATGCAGGCTGTCAGACCTCACAATTAGATAGAGAAACAATTGCCCATGTTTTATCCACCTTTTTTGGTACACGCGACTCTCTGTCAGCAGATTTTTACCCGTTGCTGGGGACTGGATATGACCAACCCGATACCCCAATCCCTGACGATGGAACACACTATAATAAAGCGTCTGAAAATGACGAAATAACCGCCGAGCTATTCGAACACAAAATATGGTGAGACGAGCGAATGTCCCCATATTGCAGAGTAAGAGTAAGAAACCGACCCCAACTGTCGCATAATCAGTTTCCTTTATACCGCATAAAAGGTTCTATCTATTTACGTGTTATGAGAAAGACTGAAGTCCTTCGTCGACAAACTGATTGGGCGTTATCAGTGAGACTTCATACCTGGTAAGTCCATCATCGACCAAATTTTCACCGCACGCCAAATCCTGGATAAGACATCATTTCTCGATCTAATATTTGAGGTTATCCGTTGGTAACACTTTCTCTCTCTCTCTCTCTATGGCGCGATATACAACAGGTATATCATCATAAACCTCCTAAGAGATTTTTGCGCCAAGCTTCTCTTCCAATTTGTGGTGTGCCGATTTGAATTTTCCCTACAAATTGGTGGGACCTACAGTTTTTTGCCGACTCCGAACGGCATCTACAAAGGAGACGAATTTTTGCTGAGAAGCCTGTCATGGCAGAAATACACTCGGAGAGTTTGCCAAACCATTGCCGAGGGGTGACCCCATTTTGAAAAACTTTTTTCAAATCACTTTTGATGTTACCTGTACCAGGGCTCGAACCATGGACCTTCGGTGTGGTAGGCCGGCAACACTACCTTCACACCACGGCGGCCGCTAACACTTTAACCTAGTAAAAAAAAGGAATCTGTAAATATCTCAGAAGAAAATACATTTTCTTTTTCAACTTTATTATTATGTAGTAATTCGGCAACAAAATAATTAAGCAAAATCCAAAATTTTCCATTTTTTTAAATTTAATTTTTATTAAACATTCATAGATTTGCGTAAACTCATCAAATACGAAGAAACACTTGGTATTAAAGCCAATCAAGACAACTATTTTGAAAATCTCTTCAAACGTACCACCGCCAGTTTTCGCGCCAAACACGGAAAAGAGAATGAACGTTGCCAGCGTGTAGTCGAATTGAAATCGAAGCATGGGCGCGAGAAACACGTTTTGCGACCATTAAGTCATTTCGAACAACAAAATCAGCACCAACAACAAACGAATAGTAGCGGTGATGCTATGGCTACAAAATATGGGCCGAACCACGCATCGCATGCCTTACAACCACCAAAACTAGGTGTACGCGATGGAGAAAATCTATTGCACGAAAGAGCTTGGCATGCGGGTGATCGTATACCGTTTAGAGAATGTAATAATGTGAGAAGAAGTCAACAATCGGCAGACGGAATGACTAATAATCATGCGCCGATTATATCAAAGAAAGGTTTTTCAACCAGAGACGCACAACAAAGTACAAAACGTGGTGGTGGTCAAGCAGCTGGTGTAGGTAGGAACTACGATGTACGCGCTGTTAAAGGAGCAAAACCACATACAGATGCTATGACAAGAGATGAGAACTCGCAACGCAATCAATTGGGTGCTACGTCTAAGGAAACCACCAACCGCACGGGACGCACACGCGTTAGAACGCCATCTCAAGAGCGTGGTGATACGGGGCGTAGTCCAAGCGGTGGCAGTTATACCACTGCCCGTTCCAAGGGTGTTATTAGTGAGTGAAAATGGTTTTGTTTTGCTTATTTACATTAATTATAGTTTATACTACAGCTATCCATGCAAATATTACTTTTGGTAGCGCATACTTATTCTCCAATTGGCGCTGCCCGAGTTAGGTATGGCTGTCATAAGAGGCGACTAAAATCCATATTATTCAACCAATTAAAAATACTGCTAGAGCTTAGGATCCTCAACCGGTCTCAAACCGCTCGTATCATTCCTGAATTATGTAGACATTCAAGAGTGGTCTCCCTATTGATACCAAGGAGAGTTATACGACAAATACGGTCTCTCTTTCTAGTGCAGAACACCCTAGATGACACACTTCGATACAGGTAAAATGATAAGTAAATTGAACCGGAGCAGTACTGAAAGTTTTCCCATCACAGTTTGAAAAGCAGTGCTAGACGTTTTGTCCCTCACGTCCCTGTGTGTAGTAATATCCCGGCGTTCCGGTTGACTAATGGTGTCAATTCTCGTATCGATTGCCGTAATTGGAGGTTTAAAACCACCTATTTCAGATATCCTAAGATCATTATTATCATGTTTTGCCGGCGCATGCATTCATAGAATGGGACGTGACAGTTCTACTGATGTTTTGATAGTCCCTTGCCAGATATGAATCCGATACCCTTCAGTACAAGCACCTTGCGGCACCAGCTCGACTGCTGTGGTAGCGATTTCGTTGGCCCCGGAAACGGGATCGATGTGGATTTTAATCGCCTCTAACGACAGGCATACGTACCTCGGGCATATTCTAATCACCTAACCCGCTGCGGTCATTGCACCAGGCTGCTCAATCAAGGTTGGTCAGTATAGGGCTTTCCTGTTTCCTATACGTGCCACGAACTTTCGTGATATCCTGAGTATAGAACTATTGAGACATGTAGTTGCAATATAGGATTGTTTATTCATTTATCATTCACATATCTGTCATATTTTAAAGTCTTAACGCACAAACTTTAGCTTCCTTCTCTATCAGAATAGAATTTATTTATTATTAAATTTAGATTTTTAACGCAACATAACCTCAAATTTAACTTCTTCACGTCTCTTTTGCAGTACCTAAACATTGCACCGCAACGCGTCGCCGTCGTCCATTGAGCACAGATCCTGTGGCCTTGTATCATTATTATCAAAACGAGTGGAATCATTTCCGTGAACAAATTCCTGGTGAGAGCACACATGCGGAGCTGCGTTGGATGGTACGTGCAAGGCTTATGGATGCCAATTGAAAATAGTTACGACATAATTCGCAAGCGAAAGGGAGATCGATGCAAAGAAAAGCCAATTGCTAATATAACTGTACTCCCTTGAATCACAAAATAAAAAGACAAAATTAACATTTTTCAAAGAACATCGAATAATATGAGGAACCATGGTTCTATCTTATTATTCGGTTCCTCTTATTTTTCGAAGCCCTTTGTATTTTAGTACATTTGTATGCCATTTCCTATATATCGACTTGTACTATATACATACATAATAAAAATTGAAAACTAATTAAACACATGAATTTTCAATAACCAATTTTGAATTAAAAAATCAGGTAGTATACATAATCTTAAATATTAGATTTGTTTCTTTTCCTTTAAAGTTAAAACATAAAATCCCTCCCAAAAGTATGCAATGGCAATGATTTGTACCAGAACCGAAATCGTTACTCAAAATATAATTAAGAGCCGTTTTTTCAATATCCGGTTAACCCTAATCGGCAGTTTATTTGACAGCAATTCCTCGGTTTTCTGTCAAACAAAGTGCCAGTTGGCGTAAACCGGAAATCAACAAATATTTTATTTCAAAATTTTAGTTTCACTAATTAATTTTTCCTAACTATTTTAAACGTTTTAAGCTCTATGTAAGACAATAATTAAAACAAGTATTTGTCATTCAGTAAGGCAGTTAAACCGAAATCTATAAACGATAATTAAAAAAATGGCGGGATTGAGAAAAATTGTGAAGGCTTTACGATCAAACAAAACCATTAGCTCGTGCCAAATGTCTACAAAAAGCGATACTAGCTTGGATCCAACATGTTCGGGCAACACCAGACCGAGCACATATTCATTTCGCAATAACTTCGATGCCTCACACAGAACTTCAGTTATGTCGACAATATCGGATGTTTCACATACCGTTAATTATGCCAATGAACTATCCAATTGGCGACATTTGAATGCTGCTAATACCGCAATGTCTGCCGTTGGTGGTAGTGAAATGATGCCGGGCGGGTGTTATGAACAATTTGGATATGCAGATCCGTATATGAGACCAATGCGTAAGTTCTTTCTTCATTATTTTTGAATATTTCGGCAGGTGAGTGTAAGGAAGCCTTGTCACAGTTTCGAATACGACTCGCCACCGCAAACGATTGAAAGCGGAATTTGCTAGAAAAAAAAATCCCAATTTTTTTTTTGCTGTTACTCAAACAATGATTCTAAAATATAACGCTTTTTAGCCATTTCCCAAGGTGGCAATTTTTCAAATCGATAGCCAAGACAGGGTGACCTTCCAAGCCAGCAGCCAGTTTATTGATATGGTTTTTTGTGCAGTATTTCAAAACTCCAATTATGGCTATCCGCTCACGCCCGACAATCATCCGCTTATGTCAACAGAAAATGCAATGTTTTCTGATAATCGATTATTGAGTGCAGAAAATCATTTACCACCAATGGCTCAGCTAGCATCATTATCTGAATGTAGAAGTCAATTTCCAAATATGCATACCGATACCTACAGGTCTAGCACGATAGCCGTACCATTGGATAAATTAAAAAGGATGCATGCAGCTAAAGGTAAGTAAATAGGTTCGTATATTAAGTTCTAGTTCAACGGATACTGGAGCTTTGTGCACCTAATTTTGGATTCTAACTGCTTAAACAAATAGGCGTTTTGCCTAATGCGTCTGTAGTACCCAGAAGGCGCCACATCCACGCACAGATACGTATTAAGTACACAGAACCTTCGACTTCATCGAGCGTTATTACACTATTTAGCTAAATGTATAAGTTTTTGAACCGTATGTAATCCTGTAAAATTTTATGGTTTATAATTCGATGACTATCCATTAGTTCTGCGGGTTAGGCTTAGAATATGCCCGAGGTAGATATACCTGTCGTAAGATGCGGCTAAAATGCACAAAGGTAATGACGTGCAACTCGATGGTTGATCTACGGTTATGATGCCGCTCACCTCTCATGACCTAGAAGGTTGCACTGGCCATACCAAATCGCTCCCGCGACAGCCGGGCATGTACTGCAAGGGAGTACTGGAGCGTACCGGATTCATATGTGGCAAAGGACTGCCACTTTCGACAACACTTCCCAAAACCTTCGGCGAGTGCTTTTGTCGTTACAAATAACAACAACGACTATCCATATCAGCACATCGTTATTCGGTTACTTGAAATCATTTGTTGATCCGACTTAAGTGAAGCTGGCTATCAGCGACTTCATTGTAGAAATACATAGCTTGTTTTAAATTTATTCCATCGTAATTAGTAGTAGAAAGGCTAGTTATTAATATTATCTTTTCAGATTTATACAATGTTTTAAGTTATATAAATAAAGATGACAGCTTTTCAAAAAAAACAAATAAATCATGTAGTACAAAATCAAAGGAAACCAGAACCTATTTTAAACTTGGTCCAACTTAAATTTGGTCTCTTTCGCTGCCGCATCAGTGCGATGCAGTTGGTACAGTAAGCGCCCCTCAATGTGTTTGACAGCATCAACAGTTAGCACCAATGTATCATGTTTTAGCATTGAGTACGTATTGAGACCATATGATGGCATTAAGTTTACATAACCCAGTTCTTCAGTGGCGTAGCAAATATTTTCCGGGAACATGTCCTCTCTGAATTGTAATTAAAAAGTTGCAACAATTACTCTCAACATTTACACGTTTGTGAAGACAATTCATACATACCTATCTACAATCAATACCGATGGTCCCCAATTACGCTCTTTAATCAATTCTTTTATAAATTGGGGTTCACGCGTTGGTATATCAACATTATCAATAACATGTAAATCATCTTGGGCCAATTTAACAGTCAGCGCTGCCGTTAAGCCCATAACACGCTTATAGAATGGTAACATATAGAAATGCGTAGTTGGTGAGCGTGGACCATGGGCAACGCCGCCACCACGGAAAAGTGGTGATCGTATGGATCCATGACGTGCACGTCCCAAACCTTTTTGTGGCCATGGTTTGCGTCCTCCACCACGCACTTCGGCGCGCGTTTTAGTATGAGCAAAACTTACATAACGATATTTGGATTGCCATTCAATGTTTTCCTGTATGACATCGACACGGGGTTGTGTTGCAAACACATCTGGATGTAATTCAATAAGACCCAATTTACGTTCTGGCACATCATCGATGTTCTCAATCCAAACTTGTCGTGCTGCTGCACGACTCATGGGCTTAAAGGATTTGAAATTCTGCGGTAAAATGAGCGGATCCGCGGCTGGTGTTGGTGGTTGAGCTGGCGTCTCCTTGGCAACATCTTCCACAGCACGGCTTGTAATGCTGCGCAATGATGGCACCAAAATACTTTTGGTTTTATTAAATAAATTTAACATTACTTCCGTAAAAACAAACTAATCGACAATAAAAAGTTTGACACCAAAAACAGCTGTTTCATTATGATAATTATGGATACGGTGTGCGATATCGTCGATATTAAATTCGATTTTATTCTCTAATGTGTCGAATTGATTGTGCCGATTTGATTAATACTCCTGGGTTCGTTCCCAATAAAGCCAATAATGCTAGTTCTTTTTACTGGTAATAACCGCAATACAAATTCAAGGGTTAGGTAACTCCACACACCTAGAAGTTTCTAGGTTGATCGCTCTACGTCGTTACGAAGGATCGGTGCTATGGACCACCATCTCCTCTTTGGGGCGAATGTTGTTATTTTTAGCGACAAAAACACACCCCGAAGATTTTCGGAAGCTTTGTCAGAAGTGTCAGTGTTGCCAGAGAACTACCCGGAGGACGCCCTTAGCCAAGAAGACCTGACACGCCTGCAAGACGTAATCATGGACCAAGTGTTCATGGGATAGGAGAATGCTTTGGCTTTTTGCGGCGTGTACTGCCGCGTAGGACTTCGCCTTGTGGATTGCAAGGATGACAAGACAGCAGCTTGGCTAATGCAATCTGCTCCGAAGCTGAATGGTTGGACAGGCCAAAAGCTCAGCACTAGAAGGGGAGACGACATACCGCCAACATACAACGTGACAATTTTCCTCCCAAGATGCGCAGACAGCTCGTATGAGTATGTCAGTGCCCTACTACGAGTTCAAAACGAAGGTCTGAATACGAAAATATGGCGCCCTATCACAGTCATCGTCGAAGATGCGGGACTACGTCTAAACGTTGGAATAGACGAAGAATCCCACAACCGCATACCGCAGGAAGGCTACCGACTGAACTTCCGATATGGCGCCGTCCAGGTAAAGCCTTGGAGGCAGAGAATGTCTGGAACTGCGGACGCAGCCCAGGAAGGAACGCTGACGGACGAGGAGAACTCAACCCCAGTAGGGGAGAGGGAAGCTACTGCAGGACGTAGCTCCTCGGAAAACACCACCAGAAAACCAAAGGATATGCCTCCCGCATCAGCCAGTACCAGCGCTCCTGAACCAAGCAGGGAGACTAGCGAGCAAAAGCAGGACAAAATCCATAATACCCAGGAGCTCCTGAACGACATCGACCTGCAACGGCTCGACTTGTCAGATAAAAGGAGCGAAATCGATTATCGGCTGTCAGAAATTGACGCAAACTCCCACAACGTAGAGTGGGGCAGCTCGGACACAAACCCAGAGGTGAGTCTCTCCTTGAATACATTATAAGCAATAATAATGTATATATAACCTGGGGATCAAACCGACGTTTGTCACCAGAGCCAGAGAGGAAGTCCTGGACATCACCCTTGGCAATAACCACGCTGGAAATATGGTATCGAAATGGATGGTTCCTCAGAGCCATCCCTCTCGGACCACAGGATCATCCGGTTTGAACTAGGAGCGGTGTCCATGGAGACAGTCCCAAATAGAAATCACAGGAAAGCAAACTGGAGCAAATACAATAGTATCATCGAGGCAAACATAGATAGCCTCAAGACAGGTAACCGAGGCCAAGCCAGTCCGACTGGCATACGGCAAATAAACTCTTCTCAGAGGGAGGTGTCAAATGGTCAGTGAACACCTTTGACAAGTATAAATCATCGGGGGCAGACGGCATATAGCCAGTGTTGTTACAGCAGGGGAACCAACTTATCCCACACTTAGCTAAGATAATGCGAGACAGCCTAGCGCTGGCATATATACCTGCAGTGTGGAGGAGAGCAACAGTGGGTTTCATACACAAAATAGGAAAAAAGGATCAAGATCCAGCGCATGGCGTGCGTCTGCATCACAGGAGCAATGCGCACTTGCCCCACAGCTGCGCTGGAGGCTATCCTTGACCTCCCCCCACTAAGTGTGGCGATAGAGCAGTCGGCCAAAAGAACTCTCCTAAACATCGTAAAGGAAGGTTCGGGCAAAGGAAAAGTAAGGTCAACAAACAATATGGTGAAGCTGAGAGAAACCATCCCGATATCTCAACTACCGAGGGACGATATTCTCAGGCAAATAATCTTTGTAAAGAGATTTAGAGTAGAACTGGGAAATAAGTAAACATGGGAACAATCCAGAGTAGACACCATACAGCGCTCCCACACAATCGTGTGGTACAGGGATGACTCGAAGACCCCAGAAGGAATTGGAGCGGGAATATTCGGCCCAAGAGCAAAGATCTCAGCGCCTCTGGGGACAAACCCGAGCATGTTTCAAGAGGAAGCATACGCTATACACCACTGTGCAGAACTAAACCTGCAGCGTAGATATAGCAAAGAGCGCATCGCTATATTTAGGGACAGCCAAGCTGCACTCAAAGCAATCTCATCATGCGAGGTAAAATCAGCGCTCATCCGCGAGTGCATCAAGAAGCTAAACGACCTAGGAACCAACAATAGCGTGCTACTAGTAGGGGTTCCAGGTCACATAGGAGTCGAAGGTAACGAGCAGGCTGATAGCCTAGCGAGACACGCATAAAGCACAAGTCCCATCGGGCCAGAGCCAATGTTGCCAGTGGGTCCTGAAACGCTCAGAGAATGCTTGGGGAAAGACGAAGAAAGAGAACGAGAGGGGTATTGGCGCAATGTGCCAGGCTTACGGCAATCAAAGTTGCTCTTGGGGGGTACAATACCTCTCGCTACAGGGCAATGATAAACCCTTTTCAAATCTAATTTAGGAATTCTTACTGCTATTCTTACAGGTCATTGCAGACTCAACAACCACCTACACAAAATGGGTATAAGGACGGCACAATTGCTGGTTCTGTCATACGACATCGGAGGCTGCAGACCACATCCTTATGGCATGCGACGCAATAGCCAGGAAAAGATACAAGTCCTGGGATCACCATGGCCAGAGCATACGAAAATACAAGCCCTCAAGCCAACAGAAATATTCACCTTTTTGAGGGAGGTTGGCCTGGATGAGGTGTTGTACAGAGATGAGGGCACAATAGACCATCCGGGCGCAGTGCTATCCTCACTATCTATCTATCAATCTACGCCAACCGGCACTTTGTTTGACAGATAACGGAAAGCTTCTGTCAATTAAACTGCCGATTAGCGTTAACCGGATATTGAGAAAATGGCCCTAAGGGAGTGTGAAAAAGTTGGCGAAACAATCAGTCATGTCCCGTAGGAGCGTGACTTTGCTGGTTCTATACACTGCAGACAGTAACAGACACAAAAATTCAACACTCTATTGTGTCAAGACAACAGCAAATAAAATCTGCAGTACTGCATGCAGCGCCACTGTGCAACTATGTAAGCTGTATATCATGTAGTCGATAGTGTTCTAGCAGGGTAGCTCAAATCTGTTCAAAAAACGTTAAGTCTGACAACGCTGATATTTTATTTTGCTTCTTTCTCTTTTCACACGCCGTTTATCAAATATTATTATTATTTTTTAGTTCGTGCTTTTTATCCCCCCCAATGGCTCCAAATATCGCCAGCTGATGATTCAGTTTGACTTTTCACTTGGCTCCACTTCGTTGTTCGCAACATCACGGCGACTCTAGAGATTCGTTTTATTTTTCTAATCGAAAAAAAAACCAACAAAAAAAAAACCTTCAAAAACAATAGGTAAAAAGTGTGAATAATTTTTGTGTGCAGACTGTGCTGAATTTTCGCTTTCTCCAAATTTTGACTGCGGAGAGGAGCAAGAGGTCCATCAATTCATAACCACTCGTGTGTGTGGGTCTGCAGCCGTGAGAAAAGTTTTGCTTTACTTTTGAATAGACAAACTTCCAAAAAACATACAACTAAATTGCTAGGTTCTTTACGCTTCTGCGGTCATTCAGCCGCTCTCACGAATCAAAAATATTTCTGCCTGCGGGCGATTGACCAACAAAGTTAGTGTAAATACAGAGTTTTTGTAGGCGTTCTGTGCGTGTGTTTGTGTACGGATACAAATTGTCGCGTTTAGCTGATGACGTAGTACCCACGGCTGGTACAATTGAAATGATCCAGCAGCCGATAGAGAGACGTAACGGTGCTGGCGGCGCGGATACTGTATCTCCGCTTGATGAGACGGTACCTATAGCCACACATCGCAGCAGTGGAGCTTCCACAATGTTTCGTTCATTTGGATCATTATTTGGAGTGAATAGCAGCAATAATAATAGCGGTATACACCCACCAAGCAATGCAGAGGCTCATGGTTATGTCGAATTTGGTATGCAAGATCCGGATCGAAGCGGTCGCACTTTGGGTACATTTGCAGGCGTATTCAGTCCAGTAGCATTATCAATGTTTAGTGCTTTAGTTTTCATACGTGTTGGTAAGCTAAGTATGATGTTTATGCATATATTAATATATGTATATATATATATACCACCTTGTATATCATTAGTTAGAATGCGCTTTTACCAAGCGCGGGCGGATGTTGATTAGTAATTTAATTTGTAATAACGTGTGAACAGCAGCTTTTGGAAACATAATAGCCTATTAAAACTTACTTTACAAAAATCACCCTGTAGTATTTGTCGGTGTGACAGTCCTCTACCTTTCAAGAATACAGAATGTACGATATAGAAACCCTTGGCATAAAGACTCTCCTAAGAGCGGATTAGGGGCTTAGAATATACCCTCGTTAGGTATGCGTGTAGAAAACGCGATCAAAATCTACACCAGAAGCTTCGTCCTGGTGAAATAAATCGGTCCCGCGGCAGTCGGGATGGTTAAGACTCCCCTAAACCTTCGGCGAGTGATTCTGGTCCAACCCTATCAGAACAGCTAGGTTTCTGGGACTTCCTTTAGAAGGTTCCAATGACAATTCTGGTTAAGAAAGGTGACCACTAGACAGGGCTAAGCATTGTTACAACAATAACAACAACATGGGATAAACGCACTGATACAAGCTATTACAAGAGCATGCAATGGATGGCGTAAGCTAATGATAATAATATCATTGGCCTTGACAGACACGTTCTTGTTGTCTTAGAAGTTGGCGTGGACGATACGAGTTTGAAACTGTGAAATACTTTTTGTTTTATTTATGGAATTTGGCTATCGTTAGAATGGTTGGTGGTAATTAAAAAAAGGGGATTACTCCAATTGTATTCCAGATCTGGCCCTTAGCCCGCCATGAGCAGAAAAGTGCAGTCAGTTGCTAATAGTTAAACACTACTATCAATTTTAGAATATCATTGTCTCATATAAATTGTTCATATGAATATTGCTACAATTAATTTATCTATGATTTTAAGGGTTTATTGTCGGCAATGCTGGTCTCTACGTAACGCTACTACAATTTGTTATCGCCTATTTAATTCTACTCTTCACTGTGTCTTCTGTTTGTGCAATCTCAACTAATGGCGCCGTAGAAGGCGGTGGTGTCTACTGTGAGTAATATTATTGTACCCTCTTACATATGGATCATATTAGTAAATCGATTTTTTTATCTTGTTTACTTATCACTTACAGTTATGATCAGTCGTACGTTAGGCCTGGAATTTGGTGGCTCGATTGGTACGCTTTTCTTTCTTGCCAATGTTGTCGGTTGTGCTATGGCTATATCTGGTTGTACAGAAGGTATGATGGAAAATTTTGGACCTGGCGGTTATTTTACACAAGACGGTGGTTCACTACCGGATGGAACATGGTGGCGTTTTCTATTTTCGACTCTTATCAATACAGCAATGTTGCTAGTATGTTTAATTGGTGCAGCGTTATTTGCTAAGACATCAGTTATAATTTTGGGCATTGTAACGGTATGCTTACTGGCGACATATGTAAGCTTCTTGGCCGAGGGACCAAAGGAAGTTAGTATTTTATTTTAACTTTTTTTAATTAGATAAATGTTATTTTTTATGAAAGCTGCTTTAGTGGGTTTGATAACGCACGATTTGAATCACAGAGGCAGAGTGTCTTTTTTTTAAGTGTTCCAGTCCATCAAATTTTTAACTAATATCCCTACCACTTTCCAAAACTTCGGGGAGTGTTTTTGCGGTAAAAACAACAACAGTGTAAACCTGATGTGATGGCAGGGATGATTTCATCGAACCCATAAATAGTTTCGACAAATTTTGGATACACCAAATTATAACATTTGAGAGGCTGCTAGAGGGTTGAAATGCTCACGAAAATGATTTGCAATTTTCGTGTTGTCATGGTTAACCATTTCTGCCCAGGTGTCAACTCGGATTCCAACACAATCACATATTTTTCTGTTAATTATCAACAGCAACGCATATTTACGGAATTTGTATAGAAAACAACAAATGCCTAGAAGTATGTAGTCTCTTAGAAATCACACCAACACGGAAACTGCTTAGTCTCTTCTCTTCGAACAAAATTACCGATTTTTCTATCCTTTTTTTGGTTCGCCCGCTCGAGTCAATGTTTATCCTGTTTTTTACCCCTTGGTGGTTGGCAGGAAAACTAACATTACTTACACAAAACCAACACCGCAGCAATGTCATAGCAAAGAAACTGCGAATTACCGGCCGATTCCGAGCGTAACCGGCTATTTTTTATCTGCATCAGAACACCAAGAGGGTGTAAAAATTGCCAAATGGTTTATTTGCCGGTAAAAGGAGTTTGTTAAAAACCTATAATTAGTTAGTCGAAAACATACTTGAATAAGCGGGTTAAAGTAAGCTTAAAAACTTGTAAAATCTAATTTTATAGGAATTTGGAGGGTTAAAATGTTCTAGAAAATTTCACTCAGACAAACTCTTTGTACAAAGAACGTGAAAGAAAATAAGTAAGAGATATGCAACACATTGACATGACCTAGAAGGTTACAGTGGTCATAACAAATCGCTACCACGACAGTCAAGCAGTACCGCAAGGGAGTACCGGAGCGTACCGGGTTCATATCCGGCAAAGGACTGTCACTTTCGACAACACTCCCCAAAACATTCGGGTAGTGTGTTTGTAGTTAAACAACAACAACACATTTTTTAAAATTCCGCATTTTGCCATTTGTCTATAAATCGCTTTATTGTTAGACCTTGTGAATCAGCTCGAAGAGAATTTTAAAATTTTTTACCTATATGTTGAACGAGTGCGAGTAATTTTTACAATTGTTTTGAGTGATTTTGTGCATATTTCATATTGTGAAGATGAAGATTATAGCTTTACTTCTAGGTGATATGTATACACATAAATATGTTTTTTATACAAAATTCTTATTATTATCTTTAATTTTTTTTTAGATTGCCAAACCCAAGGAGAATATGCTGATCAACGTCAACATAACCAAACTTAATTATACCGGCATCAGCTCCGAAACCCTTATGGACAATCTTTATCCACATTATGTTGCAGATTACACATCGAATGGCAGAATGGTTGATTTTGCTACGACTTTTGGTGTACTCTTCGCTGGTGTCACGGGTATCATGGCTGGTGCAAATATGTCTGGTGAATTGAAAAGTCCATCGCGTAGCATACCAACTGGCACATTATCAGCTGTGTCATTCACATTTGTTTCATATATTTTACTTTCATTTCTGATGGCTTTAACAACACCCGCCTTTACAATGCAAAATAATTATCTCTTCCTTATGCCAGTCAATTTTTGGCCGCCATTTACAGCTATTGGCATTTTAACAGCAACATTTTCAACTGGTCTCAGTAATTTAATTGGTTCAAGTCGTATTTTGGAGGCACTCTCCAAGGACCAAGTGTTTGGTTCACTTTTAAATTTTGTAATACGTGGCACATGGAAGGGTAATCCCATAGCTGCAGTATTTACAAGTTGGATATTAGTCGAGGGTATATTGTTGATTGGTTCATTGAATGCGATTGCCCAAGTTAATTCAGTATTATTTATGCTTTCGTATTTGGCTACAAATTTGGCATGCCTCGGCATCGAATTGACGGGTGCACCAAATTTCCGTCCACTCTTTAAGTATTTCACATGGCATACCTGTTTGATTGGTCTACTGGGTACACTCATTATGATGTTTGTGATTAATCCCATTTATGCCTCATCCAGCATTATTTTATGTTTGATTTTGGTAATTGCCTTGCATTTATTCTCACCCGCCTCACAGGGTGCACAATGGGGCTCAATATCGCAAGCATTGATGTTCCATCAGGTGAGTTGTAGAGAATAAAGGTTATTTGGGGACGAAATGATTTCTGGGCGCAGCATAAAAGAACTTAACTCCACTGGGAGTTCTCAATTGGTTTAACAAAATCGAAGTTAAAGTTTTGTAAGACGCATAACATTGAGTTGGAATCATGTCGACATCAGAAACTGACTATAAAAGTCATGGTCGCCTTAAACGATTAATCCGGGTTCAATATCTTTCATTTTAAGGTACGCAAATATTTACTTATGTTGGATTCACGCAAAGATCATGTTAAATTTTGGCGTCCACAAATGTTATTGCTAGTTTCGTCGCCACGTTCGTGCTGTCCACTTGTGGACTTTGTTAATGACCTGAAGAAGGGTGGTCTCTATGTGATTGGGCATGTAAAGGTTGGCGACTATAGCGCCTTTGTAGATCCAACTATTGAAGAAAATAAATATTGGCTTTCGTTTGTGGATCATATGAAAGTGAAAGCTTTTGCTGAAGTAACGCTGGCACAATCTGTACGTGAAGGCGTTCAACATTTAATACGTCTATCCGGTATTGGCGCAATGAAACCGAATACAATTATTTTGGGATTTTACGATAGTGAAGCGCCAAAGGATTTCTTTGAGGCGTAAGTTATATGAGAATTGTATATAAGCATATGTATTTCTAGGAATGTTAAAGAATATAAACGTCGGAACTTCCTATTGATTGGGACATGTGATTCCGATTTCAGTTCCGACTATTTGGAATTGGAGTTATGACGGAATTGACAGCTATGAGGTGAATATAATTTCATGTTCTTACAAATTTGTATTAAAAATTTGCTTGGCAATACTTATCTCAACACAGTATATTGCTATCACTTGCCTCAGATCTTTTAAGTTAGCTTTACTCAGTTCGATTTCTGCCGAGTGGAAGATCGATTTAGAGATCGACGCGTGCAAACGCAACTTTGCTTCGACTGACGGTTTCGGCTCCAATGCAGATTTTCTTACACATTTATATTAAGGTGTGTTTAAAAAAATGTTCGGCTTACATGGGAGTAGAATTTTGACTTTAAAAAAAAAATCTCAATTAAATTTAGAAAATGGTTTACTCCACATTTTGAGGTGGCCAATTCGATTTTTAAATAATTAAATAATAGATCCGTTTTGTTTTGTCCATGTACATTTAATAAATAATAGTTCCACCGGAAAAAGTTTGTTCGGTCCAAAAACCGAACAATCATCAAAAAATAATTGAATATTGAATTCTGATAAAAAAGAAAGATCATTTAATTTTTAGCTGTTTACTTAAATTATACCAAACATTTTTTAAAATTTTTTTCTTTCATTGTCTATCGAAGGGGGGACCCTTTAATATTTATTTTCCGTTGGAATTACTTAATTTTATCAATTATTTATTTTGAAATCGTATAGCCCACCTCAAGTGTTGGTTAACACATTTTTTAATGTAAATAAAATTTTAATGGAATATCTAAAACATTTTTGTTCAACCTACCCTAATATACGAGGTGTGTTCAAAACGTATCGCGAATTTTGAATTTTCGCTGGTTACGTATATTCGAATTTCGAATTTTTTGTGGCGTTATGTTGGTACTCATGTCTCTCACTTATGCCGACAAGCTCGGTCATTTTGAATGTTCAGTTAATTGTTGACAGCTGCTTTGCTTGCACGTGTTTTGGATCGTCTTCGATTTTTACCTATTCAAAAAAATGTATCAAATTTTGTGTGAAAAACGAAATTAAGTGCGCGGATGCATTCCGAATGTTGACATACGGAGAAGCTACCTTGGACCGAAGCAACGTTTATCGGTGATACAAAATGTTCTCAGAAGGCCGAGAAGATGTGCAAAGAAGAACAAAAATTGGCTTTTGCACCACGATAACGCCCCTGCTCACGCATCGTTGCTTGTGCGCGACTTTTTGGCCAAAAACAACACACTAACGATGCCGCAGCCACCGTATTCCCCAGATCTGGCCCCCTGTGACTTTTTCTTGTTCCCTAAACTGAAGAGGCCCATGAAAGGACGACGTTACGCTTCTCTTGACGAGATAAAGACGGCATCGAAGGAGGAGCTGAACAAGATACAAAAAAATGATTTTTTGAAGTGCTTCGAAGATTGGAAAAACCGTTGGCACAAGTGTATAATATCTCATGGGGACTACTTTGAAGGGGACAAAATAGATATTCATGAATAAATAAATCATTTTTGAAAAAACACAAAATTCGCGATACTTTTTGAACACACCTCGTATATATAAATATACATGGATTTTATGGTTTCCGAATTCGAGAACATTTGCCGCAAAGCATTTAACTAAACATTCGTTTCTTTTCAGCGGCACCTCACCTTACAAAACTGATGGCTTCAACCATGGTGAAATTCAAAACTTTCCAATACGGCACGATGGTGAGGATAAACAAATTGATGTTTCTGAATATGTAGCAATTATGTGTGATGTATTGCGCATGAAGAAAAATTTATGTTTATGCCGCCACTTCCATCGTTTGGATAAGAATTTCATAACGAAGTATGAATAGTTATGTGTTTTTAGTACAGAAATTCAGTACATCAAAAATTTATTTCTCATTTTTTATTTGAGGAGCAAGCACCTGCGTTACATAGATGTATGGCCCATCAATGTTTTCAATCCAAACACAAATAATCCATTTGATGTTGTGTCTCTGTTCATGATGCAATTGGCTGTAATTATAAACATGCTTGCTAAATGGAAACATTTGCGTTTACGTGTATTTCTTTGCGAATCAAATAATGCGAGCAACAATATGAGGTAAACTTTTTTTTTTAATAAAACGCTAGTATTTTTGTATGTCTAATTCAATTAATTTTTACTAATCCAGCTCATTTGAAACACAAATGCCACAAATGGATGTCTTTTCGAGAATAAGACTGGAACAATCTTTGAAGAATTTACGTATTGAGGCAGATATAATTGAGGCAAGAATTATAATTTCCTTTTTTAACATTGCATAGATGCATACGGCTGAATGGACGATTTATTACAGAACATTTTTGTATTTTCTTAAATTTGACATGCTTGCACCCAGAATGAATTTCAAAAGAGCCCTATCTTGACATACATTTGATACATTTTTAGCTGAGATGGTGATAGGCTGAAGCAGAAAGAGTGTTTTGCAGCCAAAGTCTAGGATGGCAGATTTTTGAAAAAAAGTTCTCAAATATAGTTTACTTGAAAAAATATTTTGAGTGTTCTTCCATTCAGCTATACGTATATAGATAAATATCTATTTGAAAACTGTAACACTGTGTTAAACATTAAACAATTTTTGCAGATTCAAGAATGGAATCGTGAATCCGACTTCACTAGCCATTCTCGCGTGTTGAAACAATTTACACGCCACGCTGCTGAGGATCATGAAGTGATTACGGAAGAAAATCTCAATCGTTCACTGCTTTATATGCAAAGGTTGTAAAATACATAACAATAATAATAATATTCAAAAACCTTTTGCTTTTTTCCAGAGCCAATCAAATCATTCGCGAACGTTCCGATCAAACTGCTGTCTCATTCATTTATTTGGCTGCCCCACCACAAATTGATACATCCGATTTTACACAGCGTAGTGCACGTTATATTGAATTGTTGACAGAATTGACAGCCGAGTTACCACCTACTATTTTGGTGCATGGTATAAGTACTGTTACTTCGACTACGCTTTGAACATGAGAAAATAGACGAAGTGAAAAATAAAACAACTGCAAAAATTTCATATCGATCTTTAGTAGAGTAATTCTTTCTGTAAGTGGACTGAGTAAGCAAACCATTGCCGTAAACCAGTGTGCTAGATTTTGTATTAAAAGGTGAATAGATGCACGGTTTGGCATACATATTATATGTGTAAATCCGTTTGTTAATAACATAAAGTAAAAATTTGCTTGATAATAAAAAAAAATTCGAAATGTCCTAGATTAGATAGTTACTTAAAAAAGCTGATAGTAGTAAAATTATGTGGCCTATGGAGTTAAAATTAAAAAATTAGAGCTATTAAAATGTTCTTGTTTACAGTATTTTATTTATTTTGATATTATTTCCAAAAAGTAAATGATCCAATTTCGTTTAATAGTTTTCCATATGGATGGAAAAAATTAAAGTTTCACAGATCGAATGAAAATGTTGACATTCATTGTAGTGAATACAGACGTCAGAATGGGAATTGACAAGTTGACTACTCTTTAGCTTTTTTACTGATAATTTACTCTGCATTTTATTCACTTTCCATAAAAGAAAACATCATGGGTTAAACAAATTTTTAATTATTTTTCGAGTTTTGTCCCAAATTGTATTTTTTAAGCATAGCTGTCAACTAACGAAATCTATATTCGACTTTTAAGGATATTCGGAGTTCGTTAAAAAATTTTGTCGAATTTCGAAATGTTGCAATGTTGGTTTCTGTTACTTTTCTTTAGATAGATTTTATTTATTTTTATACGAAAACAGTACATGCCACATTATTTTAGAATCAAAAATAATGACTTTGATTTTTTTCGCATGTCTTTAAAATAATTAACTTTTGACTTCGAAAAGGATTGTTATTTTAAAATAAATTCCATGGTAATAAGCCGGTTTAACTATGAAAAAAGTCTTGTGTGAGCAGTTTCATGTTCGGAAACAATATATTGGATTCAAACAATGTATGTAGATTTTTGAAAAAAAGGAAGGCTTAATACTATTACCCCATATTTACTTTAGAAAAAGTCCTATGTTCGAAAGCAATGCATTTACTTCGAACAATACAGCTTTTGGAAAAAAAGCTATTATCCGAGTTTTACTTTGAAAAAAATGGTATGTAAACTATTTCATGTTCGAAAACTATATATTGACTTCGAACTACGTATATAGCTTTTTGAAAAAAATCGAAGGGAAAAGTCCGATGTAAACCACCAAATGTCCAAAGATGTGAATTTTGATTTTTTCTCTGTTGACTTCGAAAAACATTGCTATTTCGACAAAAATTAAAATACAAATTCAAAGAAATACTGCATATCAAAGTAAGTTCAAAACCAAACTACACATACCATTCCTAAAATTTGTAGAACAATTGTATTATCATGTACTATAGATATATAGTGCATTGTAATTGTATACCAAACTTACAAATAAGACATATGTATGTATATTAGGGTGCTTAACTTTCCTGGAAATTTGATTAGACTTACTTGCAGAATGAAAACTCAGATCAGAGTTAATTTGAAAATTGTGTCAAAAAGTATAAGTTCAACCCTTCAATGACGTTAACTTTAAAAATCGAAGTGCTTTACAGGCTTAGGTCACTCTAAAATTAAATTTTCAAGAAAAAAAGCACGTGAAAACGAAACGCCTAATCTACATACTATGTACGACAAAACTAAAGTACCAAAAGTCGTTCTGCTAATAACATTAAGTAAATTTCTATGTGCACGTTCTAAATTTTGTATTTGATTTTATCGATAAAGAATATTAGAAATATGAAGCAAAAAATGGTTTCATGGTCCTTTACGCATTGCACTTTTCAGGCTAACTAACAAAATGGTAAGACAAAACTAAAGAATGAAATTCAAGTAAATCTTGGTTAAAATCTTAAATGTATTAAAAAAACATTGGTCCACTTTTTGAGTTCATCGGATGCTTTGGAAAACGATTTTTTTTTACACAAATTTCGAATGAACAATAAGTTTTATTTCTGAATAGAGAGGACTAACCATTATAGAGTTTGTACTTACGAGTTCTTTATATAAAATGTTGTAAAGGCAACTTCGGTGCTTTATTTTTGTCGTACACTGTACATGCTTATAACTTTTTTATACATTTTATTTTTTTGAATATCTGCAAACATTTCTCAAATTATTGCGTAACGCACAAAACATAACAATTTTTAAAATCATACATATTAATTTCGTGTGTAACTAAATCGACTTGTATGTATGTATGTATAATCGTATAATCGTTTAACTAAATTAATTTGAATGTGATTTTTATAAAAAAAAAATGAAAATTTTAAGTCTATGCTATAATCATTCTATTTTTCAATAAAAAACGAGCAATAAATAAATAAAAATATTTTATTGCAATTTTACACCTTTAATATACTAATTTAATGTAAAGAAATAAAAACAAACATAGGATTAGAACAAATTCTCTATTTATATATGTTTGCTATGCTAAATGTATTTGTAAAACAATAAAACCAAAAAAATTTTAATACAAAAAATATAAAAGGAAAATGTGCTTTTTTAAATTTAAATGTGATGCTTAAGCACTTAGGTGATTCTGGCCATGTAATTCATTTAAGCCCTTCTGTTCAGGTTAGCATCTCCTAACGGTTCCAACATAAAAATATCCATCAAGCTTCCTGGCAGTCCTCTCCTTCATCAGAAAAACGCAAAGCGAAATTGATAATGTGATCAATGGCAGACATAGCCCCAGCGTCCTGGAGGTGGGTACTTTAAGTAGTCCCAATATCGACTCAAACTATCACCTCGTAACAGCTAAGATAATTTCACCTCTCAGCCCTCACACTTGCTTTCCGAAAGCTATATTTCACCTAACCAAAGGCGAGCAGTAGTAGCATATATCTCCCTATAACTGGTACGATGCAGAATGACACTCAGCCTCGGAAAAGAAGGGCACTGCGGTAAGGCTAAGAGGGAAGAGATGTGCTTATTTTGAAAAATGAGACTATGGGAAGATTTAAAAACAGGGCGAATTCCTGGATGGACATTAATTGTGACTGTGAGGGACTTTGTCTATTTTGGAACCCGCGTTAACACCGAAAGTAATGTCAGCAGAGACCTACAATGGAGAATCAATCTTTCCAACAAGTAACAGAGAAGTAACGGCCTCCTTCGACTACCCTCACGCTCTATAAGTCTGTCATCATACCTCTGTTGAGTGTCTAAATAAAACGGGATGGCTCTTGGAGTATTCGAGAGAAAAAAAGGATTTATGGTCATTCCCGTGATGCAAATGGCATGGATCGAAGGGAATTGATTGATTAGCTGTAAGAGCTTCACGCAGATATGAGCATACTGCTGCGAATTAAAACACAAAGGTCATATCATGCGAATGGTGTAAGATGGTACGCTCCAGACCGTTTCCAATCTACAAACAATTTCGGCATACGAGGAAGAGGGTGACCCAGGAGAAATGGAAAAAATAGGTGGAGGACGAATTTGCCAGCCTTGATGTTTCCAATTGGAGTCAGTTATTATTCAACAAGGGCCGGTTCGACATTAGGTTTTCCAAACAAGCAAACATCCATAACACTGGAGATATGTCTGCTGTTGGTCCCAACACTTCAATTTGATTGCCCTTTTCTATACACAGCTTTAACAGTACACGGGGTATTATAGTTTTGTCCATATCATAGGGCTTGTAAGGTATAAAATAATAAACACAGGTTATTTGCCGATAGATTGCTATTTAAAATGGAACTTTGGAAAAGGGGCGTGGCACCGCGTATAAATTCGACCACTAATAACTTCAGAACGGTTTTCTATCGAATGACGAAGTATGGTACTAGGCACATCGGTAAAAACACAGTCAGTAAAAACACGAAAAATCGCCAGATGACCACGCCCATTTTTCCATTAAAGTTAAATGAAAATGAGATATAAAGACAGAACTTACAAAATCTATGATGGTAGTCATTTTCTTGCCAAAATTGTTTGATACCCATGCCAAATAAATACATTCTAAAGCTATCCCTAGTCCATATTTTGGGGTAACTCTCATGGTTGGAGATATCGTAACAAAAGTAACTCCATATAAAAGCAGATATCAACAGCTTTCATTTGATACCCATATTCTACAAAAAGTTACCTGGGTCCCTATTTTGATCGATACCTCTAGACCCTAGTCACCTCGTAAGTAAAATCTAAACCATCCTTGAGTTCTTTTGAAAAAGCACAACAAATTTCATCAGTCTAGCCGTTAAGGAGGGTGTCATGTCATAATATCAATGGAATTAATATCAGTGACATTAATTCGCATTTCAAAAGTTAATGTCAATGACATAATTTCGCTTTTGCAAACAGAATTAATGTCAATGACGTTAATTTTCATAAGAATTTGACATTAATTTCATTTTACAAAGAGAATTTATGTCAGAAGCTCAAAATATCATAAATACTTTACTAATTTCTATAATCACAACGCAACTGCTATTTCAGGTGCAGTTACATATGTAGATAATGGACTAAGCAGGTTTTACTCCAAATGTTCATTTTACACCCTATATACAGGGTGGCTGATGAAAGCCGCTACCAAAAAAAAATTAAATAACTTTTTTTCTATTTAATGAATCTGGTTAATTTTTTTTTTATTTTGCAGATTGACTTTTACATTTAACAAAAATGGATAACTGGGACACTGAAACAAGAATTTGGATTGTCCGCCGCTATCACGCACTGGAATCCGTAGTTTCGGTTCAAAGAGAGTATAGGCGTACGTTTGGCGGCAATCCTCCGAGCAGATGGACCATAATAAGACTTGTAAACAATTTTGCCGAGCATGGGACAGTCAACAGAAGACCTTACCATCGAAACCCTTCAGTTCGAACGGAGGAAACAATCGCTGCTGTAGCTGCTGCCATACAAAACAATCCACGTGTTTCGACAAGAAGCTTATCTGCTCAAATGGGTGTCAGCAGACAGTCATTCCAGTGAATTATGCACAAAGATTTGGACTTATTCCCATATAAAATTCAAATGGCCAACAAACTGAACGCGGCAGACTTGCCGATTCGCTTGGAATTTTGCCAGAAGATGCTTCAAATGGTGGAAGAGGATGGAAACATGTTGAACTGTCTTTTCATGTCTGACGAGGCCCATTTCGATTTAAACGGCAACATAAACAAACAAAATTGTCGAATATGGAGTGCTTCCAACCCACAGATACTCCATGAGACGGAATTCCATCCACTTCGTGTCACAGTGTGGTGTGCAGTTTCATCACGCTGCATTGTCGGGCCCTACTTCTTCGAAGAAAATGGTCACACCGTTACGGTTACTGCAGACCGTTACTTGAGCATGTTGAGAGAGTTTTTCTATCCAGAATTACGCCGAATGAGAATTTCTTTCAACTCTGTGTGGTTTCAGCAAGATGGTGCAGCTCCTCATATAGCCCAACCTGTTATGACAGAATTGCGACGAAAATTTCCCAATAAGCTGATATCCAGAAACTCCACATTCCGTTGGCCACCCAGGTCGCCTGACCTTACTGCACCTGACTTTTTCTTGTGGGGTTATTGCAAACAGGAAGTCTTCAAAGCAAAACCAACAAATTTGAATGAACTAAGGCAATCCATTCGATAAACAATTGCGGCTATTCCTGTCTCAACTCTCCAAGCAGTAATGAACAACTTTTTGAGCTTTGGTTTCCACGTCATAACCATAAACCCACGATTCGTCACCAGTTATGACCCTCTGGAGCAAATTTGGGTCGTCGCGGACAGAGTTTAACATCTCATTAGCAATGTTCATGCGATGCTGTTTTTGGTCACAATTGAGCAATTTTGGTACGAATTTCGCGTGAAAATCGAAGACGATCCAAAACACGTGCAAGCAAAGCAGCTGTCAACAATTAACTGAACATTCAAAATGGCCGAGCTTGTCGGCATAAGTGAGAGACATGAGTACCAACATAACGCCACAAAAAATTCGAAATTCGAATATACGTCACCAGCGAAAATTCAAAATTCGCGATACTTTTTGAACACACCTCGTATATATATATATAAAGATATATACACATATACAATTGTGTTCAATATAATAGTAGTGAAATTAAATAGGGTATCGCTCGACAAAATAAGAAGAAGCTGTGATTTTAATAATTTTCATTTAAAATATAGCGAATTCCATAACAGAAATCACACAAAAAAAATTTCAAAGTTTACACAAAGTTCAGAAAAGTTAATTAACTTTTAAAAATTTAAATCAAAATTTCAATATTTTTGGACAAACATTTTAGAAAATTTTTGAGTAAGCAGTTTTATAGCGCATTCAATGTTAGCGTAACTTAAAATTTCTTAAAATTTCACATGAGTTTATAGAATAAATAGTTCTTTGTCAAGGATGTTGGGTATTTTTTTTCATACAAAATTAATTTTTCTTAATGCGTTTTATGGAAGAAATCACTCAATACCCTTGACCGGAAATTTGTGAGCGAGTTCTAACTTGCACAATGTTGTACTAAAATTGATTGGTCTACAAAACCGCATACTCAAAAATTTTCTCGGATTTCACTGCTATTATATTGAGCACACTGCATATATGTTGGTGTAGTAGACAACTTACTAAAAAATTAATTGATATACTAAATAGACAACAATATAAACCTCGTATAATGATGCCGAATTTTTGTAGTCGAGCGCGAATACTTCCAGAGATATGCAATAGGAAAAAATCCGATTTGTTGCCCCCTTTCCCCTTAATCTCCGGTTTTCTGATGGTATAAATCAATTAGATATAATTCTTCAAAATTGTTTTTAGCTATGACAATTCCTGAAAGGTTTGCAGTGGGTGTTCTAAACTAGGTTATGATGGGTCAACCCATTTAGGACTCAGCCTGATTTATACCTGCATTAGACTGGGTCGATTTATTAACCGATATCGCGCCATCGATTTTTCGATAGGTTTTGGGCTCAGGAAAAAAAGTTCCACTACGCATACCTAAAAAAAATAATTTTCAAGCCAGCGAAATTTAATTTTTTCGACTGTTTTCGACTTTGATTTTTAAGGTTTTTTTCATGACCTACTAAACAATTTTTCGTTTGATTTAAAAATTTTCATGTATAAGTAAATTTTCCCGAAAATAAAATTTTTTTCCAAAAACTGTTATCGCCAACGTTTTTAGCGCATAATTTTAAGTGGAACAGGAAATATGAAACAAATTCGTTTTAATCATTGCATGTATGCTGTAAAAACCCTTAAAAAAATTGCGAAAAGGTAAATTTTTTGAGCAAAACACTCCCCAAAACCCAAAAAATACGTTTTTTCTCAAAAAAACTGTTATCGCCAACGTTTTCAGCGGACATTTTTGGGTCGAAAAGGGTATACATGAAAATTTTAAAATCAAATAAAAATTTTTTTAGTAGGTCATGAAAAAACCTTAAAAATCAAAGTCGAAACAAGTCAAAAAAAAATGAAATTTTGCAGGCTTGAAAATAATTTTTTTGGGTATGCGTAGTGGAACTTTTTTTCCTGAGCCCAAACCCCATCGAAAAATCGATGGCGCGATATCGGTTAACTTTCGTCCATACAAATCGACCCACACTAACCTACATACATACAATTAGAAAAAAGTAAACAGATAATAGATATGGCTAAAATAAGTCACATAATTAAAATAGTTGACTGCATATGCAACGAAAAATCTCCAAAAATATTTTTGTCTAGCTCCCTTTTTCTGTGCGACTGTGTGACGTCAGGGTATGTAATGTTCGACTTCACCCGAAAAAACATTTCCTTACTTGCTCTTATTTTTACAAAATATTTACTGCGTTTGACATCCTTTTAACACGTTCTTTTCCTTAGGTGATTAAACGCTTATTAAGATAAAGTCTAAAAGTCATAAATGTCATGAGCTGATCGAAGAGTATACCTTTCACTTTACTTCGCTACTCCACCAAAGTGCACACTCGTCGTTAAAATTGTGATATGTATCAGTTCGACATTCTACTGTGCGCTACCTTTATTGAATTCAGCACAAACAATGTTACGAACATACACAGTATATGTCAGTGAGTAGATCAGATGACGCCTTTTCGTGCTTTCCTTTTTTTGTCTGTTTGTCCTTGCCGTCTTCTGTTAACCTCGTCTTGGTCCTTTCATGTTTTTTATTTGAAATGTGACAATAAATTAAGGTAAATGTGACAATTAGGTGCCATAATGAGTTTATCACTCAGTGCTTAGGCGACAGTTAACTATTGATTTCGTAATGACATCTAACGGGGTTGTGTGCCATAAGGATTCGATTATTGTTTTGATTTTGGAATGCGCTGAACTGTTTGTTTTTGTTGTGAGACGAAAGCGAAGTTTTGGTTTTGAACAAAAAAAGGTATTAATTGAGGCCGAAAGGAATTGAACGGGCTTAGATAAGTATGTCTTAGTTAAAAATTATCTTCTTGGCCCATGAGTTCTTGGAAATATATTTTAATGTTTGACGTTATATGGGTCAGTTAAATGGAGTAGTGGAAAGTTTCTTAGTTCGCAAATTAGAATCTATGTAAATGCAGGATGCGCTCTGTCCTCAGAAGGTACTAAACGGAGCTTGGAGCTCATTCTACAGGGCTTAAAATTTGAGTATTAAATAAAAACCGTCCCTTTGGCGAGCGTTATGGAGACGACAGTCCGGCGCCCAGTGCTATGTTCTACGAGTTGCGCCTATTTTATATATACAGTTTCAACATAATATTCAATGCAAGACTAGAAGTTGTATGCATAGCTCTACTGTATAGTGCACCCACCAGAAGAATACTCCATAAAATTGAATCGGCTTGACCACCGCTTACGGAGAGAGTCTTCAACGTTTGTTAATGGTTCCACCATAGAAACAGAAGACAACCCAGGCCTTCTTACCTCCGTCCTCCACAATAAGCTTCATGGTAAGAATAGTCCCGAGGTAGTTAACCCAGCAGTACGAGTTTTAATCCTGCAATTCAAGGTAGTCCTAATTAAGGAGTTTTGTAACTTTATGGTGTGGAGAACTAGCTCCGTTTTACTTGTGTTGCAGCTGGTATACAGGATTCGGACCGACTAGTCAAACTACCCACGTGTCATTGCAGACTGGCCGTCAGCAGAGGCCAGGGGGAGAAAGTAACCGTTCTTTAGTCGAAAGAAGCTATGTATATGAACAACATAAAATTCGTGAGAAAAAATCAGCTGGTTAAGTGGGAAAATCTGCAAAAAAAAGGTAATAGCGTGCCATTATAAAGCTTTTAGCTTTAGACATATTTTTCGACCCTTCGGGAAGTATTTTTCTTGCAACATCATCCAAGAATCTGTAATACCTTATTATCTGGGAGCACAACGAAGAAGTATGTAAGCGAAAATCTGTCAGCCTTGAAGGTATCCCTATGCTCAAATATCAACGGTTATGATTCCTCGAAAATAGTCAAAAATGAAACATAAATTAGTTAAAAATGGAAAATAGAGTTTAACTTGAAACTAAACGGCTAAAAATTTAAGCTTAAATTTTACACAATTCGTCGGTTAATGGAATTTTTCAAACCTTTAATTACCTACATCAATTTTCAATTAATTGCTGTTTAGATTTAAAACTTAATTGTAAAAAAGTCTAATATTTTTTTTATTTCTTTAGAGCAGACATATTTGATGCATAAGCATCGGTTCGAATCCTGCTAACCTATACAAATGATTTCTATGTTTTTTTAATTGTTAAAGATTTCTGGTTTAAAATTGAAACCCTTTTCTTCATTCTCATTTTCTCCAAAAGTGGCATACTTTAAATTCTAAACCAAATTTGGTTTGGACATATCTGTTGCCCAGAAAAGTAAAAAATTTAGTCCCAAATTTTTAGCCGTGTAGTTGACCGGGGGAGTAAAAGGCTTCGCCAGCACACAAATTATAAACAGTATATAAACACCAGAAAAATGCGTCCTATAATTCAATATAGACCACCAGCAATCTATGTGTAAAAAAGTATTAAATTTAATGGTGTAAAAATGAATTTTGCATTTGGCTTCTGTTGCTCTAATAGCGACCACCGTATGATACATTACACAATATCTACTAAGTGCAGTAGGGTGTCCATTATTTACCAAGTTAAATATTTTGACTTGGGTATCGTCAAAATCGTTTCCTTTTGACCTAAAAATAGTTCTAGAAGCCAGGAAAAAATTTTACGATGCCGTTAAGCCCTGCCTAAATAAAGTTACTTTTCCCATGTAATTTATATGGGATTTGGGCACTTCTTAGCAAATAATTTTCATTTTGCTTATTAAACTCTTTAACTTACCAACAATGCCTGATTCTATTTCTATTAAAATCCCTTTAGATGAAAAAATTTTCATTTTGGCGAAAGAACTTTATTGCATAAGTTTTAAAAAGATCAAATTTAATTTTTAATGGATTTTCTAATTATTTCGCTATACCCAGTTACTAATTAATTTTTATTCTGTATTTGTGGAAAAACTTCTCTTTAAAACCACCAATAGTAATATAGTAATAATGTAAGTTTTTAGACAGAAATGTTTATTACTTAACTTTTATATTTTTCGTCAGACATTCTTTAGAAGCATTTTGAAATTCATTCTTATAATCTTTTATGACCTGGAGGAGATACTATTTTTGATTTTAATCGATAGCTAACCCTATTATGTAAACTTATGTTAAAGCTTTTAAATTTCAATGGAGTGCAACTTTCAATATTAGGAAGGTGTTTTTAACATCTACATATATCGATTAATTTTTTCCACTTTCAATTCATTGCATTAGCAACTTTAGTTTAACCATGTTTGACACGCACTTTTAAACCTCAATGCTCAACAAACGATGTTCATTTCATTGCCTACTATTACCTATTTCGAACACTTTCCAGCAAGTGGATTTTACTACAGTAAAATAGTTAGAAAATCTAATAAAATTTATTTTGAACTTTCTTAAACTTATGTAATAAAGTTCTTTCGCCAAAATGAAAATTTTTTCATCTAAAGGGATTTTAATAGAAATAGAATCAGGCATTGTTGGTAAGTTAAAGAGTTTAATAAGCAAAAAAAAAATGATTTGCCAAGAAGTGCCAAAATCCCATATTAATTTACATGGTTTATTTAGGCAGGGTTTAACGGCATCGTTAAATTTTTTCCTGAGTTCGAGAACTATTTTTAGGTCAAAAGTAAACGATCTTGACGATACCCAATTCAAAACATTCAACTTGGAAAATAAAGGACACCCTTATGTGAAGGCATCGGGTTGATGAAAAATAAAAAAATAAAAAAATTTGAGCATACGTTTTATTTTGTTTGGAAGTTTTACGAGCAGCAGTTGATTATACCCAACAAGCATAGTAAACTTAAAATAAATCTTTAAATAGGTTTCCGAAATAAGTATTAAGCTTACAAAATTCAGAATTTTCGTTTATAAAACGTTTGAAAATAAACGTTGTTTAATTGAAACGACACGTTAGTAAAAATCTTATTAATTTAAACCTACAAAAAAGATTTTAAAGAAAGATTTTTAAAAGTTTTTTTTTTAACTTTATTCAAATTATATTTTGTATGTATATTATTAAGCTATTGCAATAAAATAAATAAAAAAGTTCTAATCATACATTAAATGCTGCAACTTAAACCAATTATTAGCAGATTGCGGAAGTGGTTAAGATGCAGCCATGATTTTTGCTTTTTCGCCGTCATTCTCATGTAAAATCTTTTCTGAAAAGAATTAGAAGTAATTTAAGTTGAAAAGAAAAAAACTGACAAATAGTTTTTTCTAAATTTTTATAAACATTTGCATTTCACTTTTAAATTGAAATTATTTGTAACAGTTTTTTCTTGAAGTTTAGAAAAAGTTTACTTGAAATTTTCAAATAAATTAAAACTGAAAAAGCTTACATACTCGTATATATCGCTTTTGTAGCAAGTTTACTTTAAATTATTTTGAAAAACATTAACAGAAATGATTGTTGGGTAATTATGATTCAGTTATTATTTTTGATGTTTTAAAAAAAATTGGAAGCAACAATCATATACAGCCTATAGTTATAGTACTATCTCGAAAACAGCCACGATTTCTCGTCAGACTAATTCGTATAGTTATGCTGTTTCAGAAGATCTTGCAGTGAATCGAGCGCGCGCACATCTGATTTGCAAGGGCAGCTTTCTAACCCATTACTGCCATCACTGTATTCTGCGGGAACAAAATAATTAATTCCCTGCCGTGTCATGCACTTTAAGTTGGAAAATTAGAGGCACTTTGGGGAAAATTGTATTAAATTTTATGCAACGGTTTCGTGGTGATGTGCTTACAAACATACAGACAGGCAGACAAAAATTCTAAAGACTAAAAGAACAGTGTCTAGTACAAGTTAGACGACACGTATCCATGAACCTGGCAAGTCGACACATCGTTTCTCTAATATGGGTGCCGGGGCATCGTAACATACAGGGAAACGAGATGAGTTGGCACTGCATGGATCGGCTGTGGATGTCTCAGAGGCGAAGGAGGTCCTTGCACCTCTCGGGCTTATTATGGGCCGGATCACTCAGCACTGGCTTAACGAGGATAATAGTAGGTAACAGCGCTTACAGTCCTGCAAAGTGTTGAGGAGTCTGTGGCCCTCCTACAACAGAACACGAGGTGTTAAGGGCGAATGGAAGGAATCTTTTCAAATTATTTTGCGATGCTCAATGGGCATTGTACATGATTGCGCATAATGAAATTTCTAGGAAAACCCTGTTTCGGGAGCCTCTCGGAGCTTAGTGCTATTAAGCCTGGGGAGCTTTTAAAATTTTTAAACTCAACGGCATGGGCGGGAGTCCCACTATGGTTCTTGAAATGTTGTCAGTTTTCTCATATAGTTTTCATTGGATAATAAAAAAAGTTTCAAAAACGTTTAATTGTGAAATAAAAACACATTCAGGGCTGCTCCCAAGTGATTATCATCTGTTAAACTGCTCCGAGCACTTTGTCAAACCCAAAAATGCACCACTGCTAGACAGTATGTCTATGAAATTTGGCACATCTGTTTGAATACAAACAAAACAACTAGGGTATTAATCCTCATAATCCTGTAGTGCAAAACCATCCAAGAATTGCAGAGAATCATATGACATTACATACTAAATGCGCTTAAAGTCAATTCACTAATTATGATTTCCCCGCTGAGAGCAAGAGGTGCTCAGAACACAAGCAAAACAAAAATTGGAAAATTCTATGAAAACTATATAGATTACCTGCAACAAGTGCAGTGAAAGAAAAAAATGCCAAACAAAGAAAATTTAAAATAAAGCAAATTCATTGTTCTTCCAACAAAAGGAATTTAAGCGATTTCGTATTGAATAATTTAGCGCCAAACCAAAGTAAAACAATTGTTTATTCAGCCAAATAGGATTACATACTACATATCATTTCAAAAATAAAATGGTTAAAAATTTAAGTTTCTTATTTGAATAGAGGATTAAATCGAACGAGAAAGTATAAACCTGAGAACCGATTTTTCCACAGGATAGGTTCTTATTAGGCATGGAGCTATTCGAATAAAAATTATTCGAAGAAGAAATTCATTTATTCGAAGGCTATAAAGAATTCGAATAATATTTATTCGAATAATTTATACTTTTATTCGAATAAATGACAACTATTCGAATAGTTAAACAAATATCACTACAGCTTATGCACACTTTTCCTGCAGTGAAATATCAAACTAGTCAGTAAGCATACTAGTATCCAACTACAATTTTCTGGTTGAAATCATACTAGTCAGAAAAAGTTCAATCCATACTACAGGGTGTTTTTTTTACAGGTTTGTTTTTCGAATAGAGATAAAACTGGCATTTTGTGGTCAAATCTGGCAACTCTAATGTCATTTATGTTCAGTTTGGTTTGCCATTTCATCATGAACAGGTTGACAAAAGAACAACGCTTGCAAATCGTGCAAATTTATTTCGAAAATAATGGTTCAGTTCGCGAAGTTTACCGTGAGCTCCGTCCATTTTATGGTCGACATAATCGTCCATCAGAGCAATTAATTCGGTTAACCATGGATCGTTTTCGCACTACGTTTACTCTATGTGATAATACGCATCCGCAGAAACGTCGAACAGTGCGCACCGAAGAAACAATTGCCGCTGTAGAGCAAAGTGTTGAAGAGGACCCGAATGAATCGATTCGCCACCGTGCACAGCAATTGGAGCTTTGTCCATCAACTTTATGGAAGATTTTGCGCAAAGATCTTGGCTTGCGACCTTACAAGATCCAGCTTGTGCAAGAATTAAAGCCGCGAGACCATGCAATGCGTCGTGATTTTGGTGTATGGGCCGAAAATGAGATTGATTTCGATGCTGATTTTCATCGCAAAATTTTGTTCAGTGATGAGGCTCATTTTTGGTTGAATGGCTACGTCAACAAGCAAAATTGCCGCATTTGGAGTGAAGAGAATCCACATGAGACCCTTGAAACGCCATTACATCCACAAAAACTGACTGTTTGGTGTGCTCTATGGGCTGGTGGAGTCATTGGGCCATACTTCTTCCGCAATAATGCTGGAGAGGCAGCTACCGTTAATGGAGACCGGTATAGAGCCATGATAACCGACTATTTTGTTCCCGAATTGGATGGCATGGATGTGGATGAGTTGTGGTTCCAACAAGACGGCGCTACATGCCACACAGCGCACGTCACAATCGATTTATTGAAGGAAACATTCGATGAGCGCATAATTTCGCGGAATGGACCTGTCAATTGGCCACCAAGGTCGTGTGATTTGACACCATTGGATTATTTTCTTTGGGGATATGTGAAGTCGCTCGTCTACACCAACAAACCAGAAACGTTAGGGGAATTGGAAGCCAACATTCGTGGCGTTATTGCCGACATACGGCCCCATATGCTCGAAAAAGTGGTTGAAAATTGGACCTTTAGAATTGGCTTTATTTGAGCCAGCCGCGGCGGCCACATGCCCGAAATCATATTTAAACATTAATGGCATAAAATTATCCTTCCAATAAAGCCAAATTGATGGACCTTAAAACGATTTTCTTGTGTTTTATTTCAATTCGAAGTTCTATACCCCTAAAAAAAACACCCTTTAGTAGTATAAGACTACAATTTTCATAGTTTGTGTTTAAGCGACATAAACTGTAATTATGCATGCTATTATAATTCGCAACCAACTTATGAAATATTCCAAAGATATAGTTTATGTTTTGCAATCCCAAATTAGGGGTTTTCACAGCGAAAATGATGAAAAATGGAAATGATGTATTGATGAGTCCATTTTCTTATTTTAAAACCTGCTAGAGGTTTTGGTCCACATTCGGACTAGTATTCTTTTATTTTTTTCGAACTAGTATGATACTGGTATGATTAGACTGCAATTTTACTAGTACCTTTCCTTCAATTTTGAACTCCTATGAAGCTGGTACGATGTAGTAGTATATTTCTACTATATATACCCTATACTCGTATACTAGTATATTTCCACTATATACAAACTAGTATTTCATAAGTAGTAAATGACGGGTATGTTATGGTCGAAATCTGACAGTTGACATCTCGTAGGACATCGCCATGTTAAAAATACCAGTTGCTTATATGGAAATATGACAGTTGGCAGACTAGTTGGGCTTGGTGCATATACTAGTTGTAAAGTAGTTTGCAACTAGTTGGATTAACTGCAGGATTTGTACACGCAAATATACATACAAAACGTGAATGCATGCTCATAGGTACAAGCTCTCGCATTTACCAGTATTCTAAAAATACTATTCGAATTTACGGATAAATTATTCGAGTAAATACTATTCGAATTTTTTTAAACGAATATTATTATTCGTTTATTCGAATAGTATTTACTCGAATATTATTCGAAAATTATCCCACTACTAATTCTTATTCAATATTCTTAGGGCCGGTTTCACCAACGCGACTAAGACTAAAACTAAGTCGTGACTTAAGTTAGCACAGATTCGAGACTAACTTAATTTTGGGTTTCACCAACTGAGCGACTTAAATAATTTTGAGCACAACAACCCGATCAGCTGTTTTATGCATAGTAGTATTTTTTCTTACCAGACAACTCTGAGCATCCCAATACCCCAGTGCGAAAAGGGCATGTATGGCCATACAAGAAGGAATGTATTGATCGTACACCCATTTCTCTTTAGTTGGAAGGTACTAAAATTAGCGCTTAATTGAAAACGATAGTTTCGCAATGGTTGCATGCTAGAAAACAAGCGTTCACATGCATCTACGCTTACCCTGTTAAAGTCAAGCATGGTGAAGTTTCCGACTGGGGCGTTGCACAAAACAAATTAGCAACATTACTGACATTTAGGTTTTGAACCACAGCAACACTGCTTAGTCGAGAATAAGTCAGCTGGCAAGTTGACTAAGTTGTGACTTAGCTAAGTTAGGTGGTGAAACTGAAAAAGTGAAAATCGCTACTTAACTAAGTTAAGTCGAGTTGGTGAAACCGGGCCTTAATGTTTAAGGTTAAGTAGACATCTTACAAAACAATAGATATACATATGCATTATTTTGGAACTTTGAATTTATTATCAGAGTCTGAAACGGAGTTTTCGATTACTTGGAATCGCAATTGAAGATCCGTAATAACTTAAATCAAAAGCTGGCCTGAAATCGTCAAATACAATCACCACCGTCATACGTCAGTCTTACACACAAGGACGAAAAAAAAAAAATGTAAGCCAACATTTTGGGTCTAAGCCTTTCTGAAGTACTGACGTCAACAGTTTCTGAATTTATTGTATACAAGATGACCACGGTCATGCGAGACTACGCTACGCACCCAAATAAAAGCAAAAAATGAATGTATAAAAATATTTTCCGCTAACTTTTATTGCGGTAAATGAATCTTAAAATGCATTCAATTGTATGCAGCGGCTTAGAGTAATGCGCGAATAAACATATAGAGAGTCAAACAAAGCTGTCAAAATTGATCCATTTTGATGATGTACCGCTTCTAAGTTTTTATTAAAATTTGATGCGATCTACATATTTTATGATGACTCTAAAACTTTTCATGGCAGAAATATACTTGGAGGGTTTGCCGAGGGTCAGTGACCTAGTTTTTAAAATACGTTTTCTAAAACATTTTGACGTAACCTGTCCCGCGTCTGAAACCTGCTACCTTCGCTTTGGTAAGCCAGCTCAATGCCAGGGACTATTAATTCATTACAGGATTCTATTATTTTATGCGCGGCTCCGAATTCTGTTATTGATTCGAAGAAAACCATTTTCGAATCTTTTTGCTGCGCATGCATCCCGAATTAGGAACAGATTATCTTTGCACATAAATGTATATTCTCGTGTAGAAATCGTTTAAGGTTCTCTTTCAGTAGTTTTCAGTGTTTTTAAACCATTTTTTCGAGTTCGTTTTTGGTTCTGGGTCTTTTGAAATCGCGTCTTCGTTATTTTCACACATTCAAAGTCGATTTTCGTGGCCTTAACACTCATTTTTAAGAATCTTCTGAGCCACGCATCTTTTCTGTAGCCAGCAGTTCTTTTAAGGATCGGTTTCTTCTATATCATTTCCATGGTTCTAAGCACCACTAGCTTGAAACCTTAACTAAGCACTTTATAACTGCATCTCCAACAATCGAGGAGCAAAGAGGTCATACTTGTCTTGTTCACAACAAAATCACCAGTCGCATTGTCTGGCTCATTGGCTTTTTTGTCTGGCTATTGTGACATGGACGATTTTTCACATAATCAGTTGTGTAACACGCATGCGCAGCAAGCACAACAATAACAAAACGTAAGTATTCTACCAAGTATGCACAGAAGAAAGTACATGTGTGGAAAATATAGAAAGTCTGTAGGCGTAGGTGTGTCGGCGATCTTTGGTACCAAACCCTATAATTAGCCATAGGAAAGTAGTCTTTGATGTTTAGCCACACTCAACTGACAGTCGCTCACACCTACATACGAGTGTGCAAGGACCATTCTTTCCTCAGCCTCAATCACACGATTGTAGCCAAATCCAAATTTCAAGAGAATTTTTCGCACAAATGTTGCACAATACAAAAATAAATAAATAAGAGTATTTAATTAAGGCAAAACCGTCGGAATTCTGTTCGATTACAAAGGATTTGCGGTCGCGTGGCATTTTTGACATCTGCAATCGATCAAGGATCAGCACTAAATTTTATTTGTTGGATGGATGTATGTATGTGTACGTTTGTTGTTTTTAGAAATAGAAGTATCTAGTTGTTTTTTGTTGTTGTGTATTCACGCCTTTTCGGTACTATACAACTTGTGCTCGAATTCTATTGTCATGTGTAATCGTGTGAAATGTAAAATCATTTGTTAATTTTAGTTATGGTCCAGTTATTCTATTTACAGCGAAAAGGTCGGTTGAATTTGTTCGAAGTATGATGTACAAACATATGTGGTCCGTGGATTATAAAAGGGCGTGGCTATATTGTCACGAATGGCAGAAGGGCTCAAGGGCTCAAGCCGCGAAATGGAGATGCTTGTATAGTGTCTTGTCTAAATTTGCCTTCCCTGGATCCGAACGGCGCTCCAAACAAGAAGACTCCTTATCTTACGATTGAGTGAAACTAAGCGAGGAAATTGGGTGTTGGGGTGAACGAGAACGAGGCAAAGTATTTTCTGTCATCAAAAAGAGAACCACTGCTGATAGTTACGAATTTGAAGCTGTGAAGAGCTTCGTTTATTCGAGAACCAGATCTAACAGCAAAAATAATTCCAGATGAAAAATTCAACTCAGAACGTAAGGCTTTCCTCAACGAACAACTCTCACGCTCTCATCATATATGTATGTCCAGATGTACTTCTCAGAATCATCGACAGTGTCGAAAGAAGTGAAGTAAAGTTTTCCCTTGGAGCATTTGAGAGAAAAGTTCAACGAAAATTTCCGTGATGCCAATAGTGAGTATCGAAGGAAATTTAACACACATTTCAATTTTAAGTTGCAAAGCGGATTACTGATAATTTAATAGCATTCCGACGTTTAGAGAGCTTACATTATAAACGGAGCACGGACGGTTGCATGCGCATGAAACAGTTCCTATGCAAAAAATGGTTGCACGAGTGGTGCTTGCGGGTTGGACTCGAAGAAACAATGATGTATAATAAATCGCTTATGCTGCCGGCGTGCTATTACCAGAATGTGATTTTATCGGATTCATATCCAGAAAAAGGATTGTCTAAGCTCTGGTTCTGAACCTAGGACTTTTGTCGAAAATTTAATGACCTTCGAATGAGGAATGTATCACTATCGACCCCGCCTGTTTCAGTAGTGCAAACGGGAGTCCCACTATGTTAAGGGATTTCAAAGCTGCATACATGGCTTCACCAATCCAAGTGCCAACCTTACCTAAATCAGCTAAAACCTGTAACAGATATGAATGCATAGCCAGGCTTTACTGACCCCAAACTTCTTTCAAAGCAGGAGTTGGAATGGGATGCCCAAGAGGGTACGACTTGTCATTTCAAAACGTTCACACTACAGTTGGACTGATATAATATCCATGATAGACAGGTGGTATAGATACTACAGTATCGATACTGTGGTTTAGAGTATACCACAACCAGTCTACAACTATTCGTGGTATGAAGGTGATACATATGACGTGCTATGCTACAATATGTGTCCCTGCTATAAGAGTGCTCTTCGAGAAAAAACTTTAATTTCAGCAACCTCGAGGATCACTCTTGCCGCTAATACAACAACAACCATATCAATAAAAGAATTGACTAACGCATTGCGCATCTATTGTGCGGTGAATATCGATGCGGTGAATATCGATATATCGGAAGAAACAAATGTTTGACATATCCAAATAATACAGATAATACGATTTTGACACTTTAATTTGCAAAAAACACAAAAGCCACAAAATTTCAAAGGAAATTGAAAGTATCTAGATCAAACTAAGGAATAACATACATTTTCGCAAGCCACAAATTGCTGGCTGGTAAAAGAAATCGAAATGCGATCGAATGCGGCCAGTACCAATTTTAAAGCGGTAGTACCACTTGAGGGCCTATTTATTACACATTGAAAGTAGGCAACAAATAATATACATATATTACAAAGGAATATAAAAACAACAATGGGTTTGGGGAAGTGCATGAAATTACAAAAAAAATGTACCTATTTCTATGTATGTGTGTGTGTATAAAAAAATCGAGTTGCAGCAACGAAACAATTAAACGTTTTGACCGCAAGCCAATTTGGCTTGGCATTCGGCAGCAGCGCACTGTGGGCCAGGGGTTTTCTGTTTTTAATATTTTCCTACGAAGTTTACGAGATCCACTTCCCCTTTCTCAAAAACGATTTACTCTGGCTGCGTAAGCACATAACTGGGTCATAACTCAATTTCCAATTTCGATTTGACATTTACACTCAGCTGGCACGTCGGTTATACTTATATCTCAATACGTACATGAATTTAATTCGGTTGGATCTAAAAAAGTCTTTTATGCTCGGGGGTAAAAAATGAAGTGCTATTATTCAAAAGGGTTCATCATTTCGCTTCCAGACCCCGCCTCAAGCCGGACTTACCTGTTAACTTGCATTGTTTGATTTTTGGCCAATAATTCTATGAATTTAATTATAAATCCACATCTTCATCATTTCCAGTCCTTAACAATTATTTCACTTAATAACAATTTTGTTTTTTTACTCCAAAAATCCTTTTAATCAATTTTTTGTAGTTACCAAAAACACTTCTCTCAAAACTAATTTTTTTTTACAAATCCCACTCAATTTTTCAACGAGAATGATTAAAACGGGACTCTGCCACCACTTAAAACTATAAAATCAAGGTTACGACATAGATAAAATATTTGGCGACGATTATGTGTCAATAATTATAGAAGAAATTTAGAGGAATGCGGGTTATATCTGTTTACCTTAACCCCGCCTGCTTCCCGGTGCTTCATATAAAGTTTTTGTGGCAGCTCTATATATTACCTAGTAGTGCTACGCACACAAGGTATAGTAACTTCAGTCGCCTAACGGTATTATGTAACGGCATAAACGGATCGAGATAGGTATTAACTTATGTATGTCAAAATGTTCAGGAGGAAAAAAGAAATTGATTAAGCCATGTCCGTCCGTCCGTCTGAGATATCTCAATGAAATTTGGTATACCGGCTCCTTGCATGGATATTTGACGAAAATTTTGAATATATAAATTTAACTGTTTGTTGTAAAAATGGGCGAAATCGGTCCATAGTCACGCCCAGTTTTTTAACATAGTTCTGAAAAATTTGTTTGTAAAATGTAAAATGCGATATTTCTATAACTGTGCAAGCTAATCCATAAGATCTTGCACACATAATAAGCTTTTCAAGCAAAACTCGACCGCAAACAATTTTTTTGCAAAATATCCGGCCAAGTAGTAAATACCTCATTGCAATAGGTGTGTTATATTTTTATACCTTGCATGAACATGAAATGGTATTATAACTTTGGTCCGATGTTTGTTAGTATGAGAAGAATAAGATATAGACCCACCAATGAGCATACCGAAATGATAAGGGCGATGAGCTGAGTCAATTTAGCCATGTCCGTCTGTCTGTTTGTACGCGAACTAGTCCCTCAGTTTTTGAGATATCTTAATGAAATTTGGTATGGAGGAGCCATTTTGCATTAGATTAATCATTCGTCGGAATCAGCAAGATCGGAGCAATACAACGCATAGCTCCCATACAATCGATAGTTTCGAAAAATGAGTTTTGGGCTATAAATTTTGCAACTAAAAAGCTAGGAACGTAAAACTTTGCACTTTTGGTACTTATTATACATGTAATATGTGTAGTGAAAATCATCCAGATCGGACCAACATAACATATAGCTCCCATGCAATCGATAGTTTCGATAAATGGGGTTTGGGCTATAAATTTTGAAATTAAAAAGCTAGGAACGTAAAATTTTGCAGGTTTAGTACTTTTTAGATATGTTAAGTGTGTAGTGAAAATCACCCACATCGGACCAACATAACATATAGCTCCCATACAATCGATTGTTCCGATAAATGGGGATTGGGCTATTTATCTTATGAGAAGAAGAAGAGATGAGCCAATCAATAAGTATACTGAAATGATTAGGGCGATGAGCTGAGTCGGTTTAGCCATGTCCGTGTCTCCGTCCGGCTGTCTATCTGTCCGTCTGTCTATTTGAACGCAAAATTTTCTAAAATGTGAATGTATTAAAATTTGAAAATTGTGGTAAGCAGCGTTTAGTAGGGAACCTATCTATATACAAATAAATTAATATTCCCCTCAGAACTGATAACAGAAGTGTTTTTATTGAAAACAATTAGCTGGTTTATAATACGAACTGAAAAGTATTAAAATACGAGGTGTGTTCAAAACGTATCGCGAATTTTGAATTTTCGCTGGTTACGTATATTCGAATTTCGAATTTTTTGTGGCGTTATGCTGGTACTTATGCCTCCCACTTATGCCGACAAGCTCGGCCATTTTGAATGTTCAGTTAATTGTTGACAGCTGCTTTGCTTGCACGTGTTTTGGATCGTCTTCGATTTTTACCTATTCAAAAAAATGGATCAAAGAACCTGTATAAAATTTTGTGTGAAAAACGAAATTAAGTGCGCGGATGCATTCCGAATGTTGACAGTGGCATACGGAGAAGCTACCTTGGACCGAAGCAACGTTGATCGGTGGTACAAAATGTTCTCAGAAGGCCGAGAAGATGTGCAAAGAAGAACAAAAATTGGCTTTTGCACCACGATAACGCCCCTGCTCACGCATCGTGGCTTGTGCGCGACTTTTTGGCCAAAAACAACACACTAATGATGCCGCAGCCACCGTATTCCCCAGATCTGGCCCCCTGTGACTTTTTCTTGTTCCCTAAACTGAAGAGGCCCATGAAAGGACGACGTTACGCTTCTCTTGACGAGATAAAGACGGCATCGAAGGAGGAGCTGAACAAGATACAAAAAAATGATTTTTTGAAGTGCTTCGAAGATTGGAAAAACCGTTGGCACAAGTGTATAATATCTCATGGGGATTACTTTGAAGGGGACAAAATAGATATTCATGAATAAATAAATAATTTTTGCAAAAACACAAAATTCGCGATACTTTTTGAACACACCTCGTATACCTGCATAAATTGGGATGTCATAATAGATCACTACTAGGTATTTAATTTTCGGTTCGACCCGAACTTAGACTTCCTTACTTGTTATTGTTAACTTTTTTGAATTTATTAGATTCTGTTTATCTTGTATAGTGAGAACAACCACATCAGGGTTTTTTGGTAGGGTAAGATGAAAGTACCTTATTGAACTCATGAGCTTATTTAATTAATCGAGGTTATAGAATGTTGAGTACCCTCGATGGTTGATCTACGGATATGATGCCTCTAATTACATGACCTAGAAAGTTGCACTGGTTATACCAAATAGCTCTCGCGACAGTCGGGCATGGAGTACTGCAGCGTATCGGATTCATATTCGGCAAAGGACTGTCACTTTCGACAACACTCGCCCAAACCTTTGGGTAGCGTTTTTTTTCGTTCAAAAAAACAACAACGACGTTGACAACTGTTGTAAGCAAATCTTTAAATATTAAAAAATTTTACCATACACGTGAGTAGTTTGGCCCATGGTGCAGCACTGCCACTATTTCATACCAAAACCATAAAAAACGCAAACTACAAGGAATAAAAATGATCAGTAGCTAAATATATACCTAAGTGTGTATGTTTTAAGATGAGAACAGAAATATGTATTGAAAAGGTCCGAAAGTGTAAGAGAACAATCAACTGCCAACGAATCAGAAATACGGCTGCCAACTCCAACTACATGGTCAGGTGAGTGCAGGTAAACGAGGTGAATATGAATTTCAGCCAATCAAAGTATTGTTATTCATTGTATCCTTTAGCCGTAAGACACACGCAGCAAGACGTCTAAAGCAGACATGCATAAATAGCAGACACAACTGCCGAGCGCCAAACAGTTCTAATTCAATTTGGAAGACGCGTGGACCAAACCTTAAATTTGGATTTAAAAAATTCGAAATGTTAATCAGTGAATATTGTGATCCCGATTTTCAGTATTATTCCGCTATGCGGGTAAACGAAAATAATTGTAAAGAATTGCTGAGCGATAATATGGAAGAACTTGCGGCTTTGTATGGCATGGTACTCAATAGTAGTAGCAATGATAGTCCCACTCAATCAACAACTGCTTCTTCAACGTCATCATCATCATCCGCCTCACAGTCATCACCTTCATTGATGGACAGCCAACCGCAAATAATAACGGACCTTCAATACGATGAGCTTTATGAAAATAATTTTGATTTTAACTACAGAAATGAGGATAGCACGCAATGTGTCTCTAGTAGCAATGCGCATTCAAAATATTGGTCCACCTCAAAGCTACAAACGCCAAGCAAGTACGAACAACATTTCTACCCGCATGAAGTTGGCGCATCATCAGTAACGACGACCAAGTCGAAAGCGCGAAAAGTGTCATGTCGTGCGACGCATCTAAAATATATGTCAACCATCACGCAACACCATTTCAATACGCTCTCTGTCATCTCAGCATCTACGGCGTCCAATTGTGTTCCACAGGATGTTATGCGCAAACGTCGACTCGCCGCCAATGCACGTGAACGCCGACGCATGAATAGTTTGAATGATGCTTTCGATAAGCTGCGCGATGTGGTACCATCGCTGGGCAATGATCGTCGCCTTTCAAAATTTGAAACACTTCAAATGGCTCAAGCCTATATTGGAGATTTAGTTAAGTTGCTGAAGCGTGATTATTAAATTTATGTGCTTTAGTTGGTCCGAAGTTTTTTTAAGGTTATAGTAATAATTTGTATATAAATTAGAGTTTAAATGTTAGTGAAGTATGTACATACATATAAATATATATTTATTTAATTTATGTGATAAAGAAGATTGCAAGAATACACGAAAAATTTCGAAATTTAAAAACATTTTATACTAATTATTCAGTGCGGCCCGTGCACTACCGTTTTCAGCTCAGGGTTTCTTGTTGGGTGTTATAATGTGGCCTATTGGCACCATTTTCCCGTTTCACATATCCTGGTGGTCCTCATGCATACTTAACTCTAGAGAACCTACATGCTACTCGAGGTCAATATAAAAAATTCTCCAGGCCGGTTCTTTCACCGTTAATTGGTTGGTGTATCGAATCCCTTCGCTCGTGTAGTACTGGACCGTACTGAATTCATATTAGCCAAAGCACTGCCAATATCGGTAAATGGTAAAGTGCGATGGTGGGATTAACTCCCCGCTTTATCCATGCCGTTGAGTTTAAAAATGCAATCAGCTTTCCGGGCTTAATAAACATGACTTCTTAGAGACTTGACAATCGCACAACAGGTGCTCCACCGTTTCATCCGTACCGCATACGACCCAATATCGCAGTGCCCGGTGAACGCAACTAATCTAAACATTTTCTCTCCTTTTATTCATTTTGATAATGATTAAATATCGTGATTCTTTTTAGGTTTCTGGACACTTTACAATACCGCAAACGCATCCACCTATTATTATCCTTGCTAAGCCAGTGTTGGGTGCAAGTACCTTCTTCGCTTAAAGTAATCGCTGCTGATCCAGAGCAAGAAAAGTCGACTGGCTGTCAGAGAAGATTACTATCGTATTACCGATGATGTCCGCACACGTTAATACCCATATCTACTGGATACCGAAGATCTCGGATTGAAATACACTTGCTGAGTTCGGGAGATGCATAGATAAGGGCATGACGTGAGTACTGCAAAGATTGCAGCTCCTACTCCACAGACTATTTATAATCCGCCCGTGAAAGCTGATATGTTGAATTACTGAGTGATTTCCCCATCTTTCCAATCCTTTCACGAGGGAAAGAGATCCTTAAAGGTTTTACGAAGACAGTCTGGGAACAAATGTAGGCCGTTTTCGTAAGATAGCACATTTAGTAAAATACGGCTATGTCTGCGTGTATGATCTTTCCAGAGTTCCAACGCCCGAAGCCTAAGTGTGTGTTGGGATTACGTTTTCTGACGTTTCAGACCGAGCCCCTTGTTGGCATGAACCCGCTGCCTAGCATATTGTTCATGTAGTTCACCTCGACTGCCCGCTTGACTCTATGCCCTCTATTAAAAATCAACGTTACTTTGGAACACTTTGCTGCAAGTTAGAGTAGTGGCGTACACCTATGACATCGAAATTAGGAAAGCTTCCACAGACCCTATGCAAGGTGGTGTAGATGATAGCACTTCGTGTATAGTCGGACTGGTCATTTCGGTATGAAATATAAATGAAATATAGTACGAAGAGAAAAGAAGGCCTATGAAGGGGCTTGGTTCTAACATTTGACCGTAGATCTTCAACGAAATAGATATTTTCAAACAGATTTATAGCATCTTAGTGTACTGGCTTGTCCAACCTTAATCAAGGTACAGAGATCTAGCATGTTATGAAGTAAGTAGGACAATGTTTAAGGAAGATCTAAATATCTCAAACTCTTGCTTACAGACTTTCTTTGTTTCTTTTTTCGTTAGACTTTCTGGCTGGCTCGAAAACCGAAATAATAGACTTGTTTTAGAATGACAGCCACTTTCTATTGTGACCTTAAAAAACAGGCTTTTCGCAAGGTATTTCTAGCCAGAGACATTGTAAAGGAGAGAAAGTATTTTTAGAGCAGAAAGGCAATCGGAGATGAAAGCCAATAAGGGTTAAAGCCTTAATTAAGTCGAATTTTTTGCAGAGAGAGAACTCAACCACGGCGTTTTTGGTTCTTTGAACTTGTTTTCATGACATTTAAACCCATTTCCGATTCCTTTATCGATCCTTGTAGGACCCAGAACCTTGCGTTCTTCAGTAATTCCGGAAAATATATAGAAGAGTATCCGATACTGCAACGACTGAGCAGACCGCTTTCGTCTAAGTTATCTCAAAGTTTCTAACTTCACTAGGATAGGCGAGAATCGTTTACTAAGAACAACAGCAACAATACCACCATAGATAATACAGAACCAATTCTAACGTATTTAGAGTTTTCAAAATTATTTTAAAAGCAAGATTAATAGGCGGTAAAGTAGATGACAACCCAGATTATATGAGCATTCGCCCATTTTACTTGAAAAAAGATATCCTTGACTCAAACACAAAAATTTACAGGAAAAGGCAAAGAAATGCTATCCATCAAAATGTAAGGATATGGAAATTCACACAAATACATACATAGCTGTATTTGAAAAACCCTGTGGGGAAAATCTCTAGTTCTGAACTGGTGCGCATCTTGTGCGTTTCGAGCCAAAAGTAGTTCGCCTTCAATCTCTTCCACATGTAATCAACTGGCAAATTTAATATGACGATGTCTTAGGCGGTGGAAATTGTCCCCGCTGCATTACCTTTTAGACAGTTCCGAACTAGTTAAAAATTCGACAGTTGGGATGTAGTTCGTTTATTGCTACTGTTGCTCTAGTTCTGAACCATTTCCAAATTCTACAGTTTGGATATAGTTAGGTCAGAATTAAAAAAAAATATTTTAAGAAGCCTTTCATGGTAAAACTACACTCGGAGACTTTTTGCCAAATGACTACTTACGGTCGACTCCGGTTTTGAAAAACTTTTTCTAACCACTTTTCATGTTACCTGTCCCAGAACTAGAACCTTGGACCTTCGGTGTGGTAGTCCAGCAACACTACCGCCACACCATTGCGGTTGGTTTATGCACGGCTAATAATTTGAGCTTAAACTTAAAACCATTCTTTCATAATGTATACATATGTAATCTTTCCTGACACTGTTGATGCGTGCGCCGTAGCTGAGTGGGTAGTGCACTCGACTCTGATGCGGGACGCGTCGGTTCGAAGCCTACCAACTGATACATTGTTTTTATAACTTTCATGAACATGAAATGGTATTATAACTTTGGTCCGATGTTTGTAAGTATGAGAAGAAGAAGAGATATACCAACCAATAAGCATACCGAAATGCTCAGGGCGATGAGCTGAGTCGATTTAGCCATGTCCGTCTGTCCGTCTGTCTCTTTGTACGCAAACTAGTCTCTCAGTTTTTGAGATATCTCGATGAAATTTGGAATGGAGCCGCCATTTTGCATGAGATTAATCATTCGTCGGAATCAGCAAGATTAGAGCAATACAACGCATAGCTCCCATACAATCGATAGTTTCGATAAATGGGTTTTGGGCTATAAATTTTGCAATTAAAAAGCTAGGAACGTAAAACTATGCACGTTTGGTACTTATTATACATGTAATATGTGTAGTGAAAATCATCCAGATCGGACCAACATAACATATAGCTCCCATGCAATCGATAGTTTCGATAAATGGGTTTTGGATTATATATTTTGCAATTAAAAAGCTAGGAACGTAAAGTTTTGCAGGTTTGGTACCTATTATGTATGTAATGTGTGTAGTGAAAATCAGACAGATCGGACCAACATAGCATATAGCTCCCATACAATCGATAGTTTCGATAAATCGGTTTTGGGTTATAAATTTTGCAATTAAAAAGCTAGGAACGTAAAGTTTTGCAGGTTTGGTACTTATTATGTATGTAATGTGTGTAGTGAAAATCAGCCAGATCCGACCTGCATAACATATAGCTCCCATATAATCGATTGCTCCGATAAATGGGGTTTGGGCTATGTATCTTTTAATTATCAGTTTTGCAGAGTTTTTACGAATTGTGAGTAAGGAGAAAGGTATAAAGTCTTCGCCACAGTCGAAGACAGCCCTTTCCTTACTTGTTTTTTTTTTTTTGTTTTGTGATTTTAAATTTTAACCTTTCTTTAAAGAACGTTATAAGAACAAAACATTTTTCCAAATACGAATCTAAATTTTATTAAATTTTAATGATTACACAGCTGCCGGTTTGGAACTAGTGAAAGTCTAGTTACTATCCCACTAGCTCTTATTAGCCACTTTATATCTAGTTCTGAACCAGTAATTATTCTCACTAGTTACTGACTTTCCCACAAGGAAATCATGCAACATCATACACATAAAGATTTAACCGCAAAACAGCACTAATGGCATGGGCGTAGCAGCAAAAGTCAAAACAGCGCAGCATATCCTTGAAGTCAGCGAAAAATGTCTGAAAAAAGGAAGATTAAGAGCAAAAAGATGAATGAGTACCAAGTTCCGACTTCCGATAAACACATACTTATCATGTAACAAATTACTATCTATGTGCCCATTGGCAGTAGAAAAGGCGTTTGAACCAACAGAGGTAAGAACAGCTTTGGTGGGGCGTTGTTTATGGGCATTAGTTGTGTCTGTACCATAGATAAATAGAACGCCGCAGATTTGTTTGTCATTGACGTGAAACAAATAAATTTTTTTTAAGTAAATATGTAGTAGATGGTATGCACCTGCATTAGGGTGTTTCATTTTTAGTGAATATTATTTCTTCCAACTACCTGAAAATCGGATTTTGTTTCAGAAAATTCGAAAATTACCGTTTTTTAATTGCCATTTCCAAGCTAGATACAACTTTTTCTGCTTTTCTAAAAATAATTGAATTAAAAGCAACAAAAAAGCAAGTAAATAGACAAAATTGTAAGTGCAATTCCCTTTAAGAATTTTTATTATGTGTTTTCTACATTGATTTTTGTGGTTTTTCCAAAGTAAAAACATGTAATCAAATAACCCTACTAATTTTTAAAGCTTGATTACTCGGGAACGGCACCCATCAAGATCCGATTTTTTCCCCAAGCAATAAGCTACTTATGGATAAAAAACAAAATGGAAATTTTTGGAAATTTGCTTTGAAATTCAAATGTGAAATTGCCGCTTGCAAGATAGCAATCAAAATAGTAAATACTTATAATTTTTCCAGCTCGCGTACATTTTTCGTGCTTTCGATGAAAAAGTTTTTAGGCTACCAGAAAAAATTGTATTTAGCATCGAAATAATGAATAAAACACAGCCAATATTGAGAGCTGAAACTTTGAGACGATTTTGTTCGACATTCTGAAAAAGACATTTTTTGTAAAAAAAAAAAAAATTGGTCCAGTCTAATGTATATACATATGTACCATGAGCATAGTGCAACAAAACTTAAGTCCATTAAGTGTTTAACTGTCACTAATGCTATAGTCGTCGTAATACAAAATTGCACAATCACAATCTAGTGATTAGGCATTGTTGATTCTAGCATTATTTTCGGCATAAGTTTTGGATCTGTTCTGTGCCATTTCTAAATTATTTGCAGACATTTTTTGAGACTTTCGAGTTATAAGTCTAGAAAGATCACAGGATGTTTTTTAACACTCCCTTGTGTTGGATTCAGAATATTTTCACGAAGTATTCGGTGCTGATTTTGGGACTTTTCCAGTATTAGTTCGGGTTACTTAAGTAAGCTAAGTTTTGATTCGCTTCGGTGGGATTTCGGGACGATTTTCAGAAGTTGTCGTAATTAGAGTTTATAATGCCAGCTTACACTCTCAGGACTTACTATTTCAGACATAATTAAAACGCAGATTTCGTTTTGTAAGAGACTATCCCCATATTCATAAAAAATTAAATTTGTTTATAAAGCTTCCTAAAATGAAACTTCCATACAAATTTTGAATTATAAGAGCTTTATAAAGCTGATTGCCTTGGTAAGGATTTCGTTGACGCCGCAACAATGCCATCGTTTTCGGTTAATCTGTTTAAATATTTGGAGTTAGTTTAATTGGGGCAATTAAAAGTAATTTTTTTCTTTCTAATCAGCTGTTGTGAATTAACTGTTTCTCTAAGCTATAAGAAGAAAACATTTTTTTGTATCACAATATGTTTCTAAATGTATTTTAAGATACTTTTTTATTTTAACGTTTTTACAACAAGTTTTTCACTTTTATACAAACATAGAGTCAATTAAATTGCGTTAATCTAATTTACATTTCGTAGTTAACTAACGTTTTAAATTTTTAAGTTCACTGCTCACAATGTGGATTAATTAGAAATTTCCGGCAGCTGTTTTAGCAGTATTTCAGAATGTGACAAATGCTTTTACGAAAAAAGTTTAAAAGCAGTTTCATATTTATTTCGGAAAATCTGAGATGTACATACTTCAGGGTTGGTTCAAGGCGAATTCATATACCTGGTGATGGCATAACAACAGCTGATAGCTTGTTCTTCCTGCATATTTGTACCTCAGAATGTGAGTAAAAGAAAATGGGAAACGATTTCGAATTTCTGAAATACAGCAGAACCGAACAATGGAAATTCAGAAGAGTGAAAGAAAACAGAAATTGTATTTCTGTAATATATTTTGGCCTTTCCATACAATTTATAAAATTAAATCCCAAATTTTCGTTAGCGCAAAACTGACGAGCTAATGGATCGATTTCTCTAATTTAAGTTTTAAACAGTTTTTAACAGCGATTTTAGTGTAACCAACAAAAATAAAAGTTTACAATAAGGTTTTTTGATTCTAGCATTATTTTAAAAATAAAAAAATTTTAAAGCAAATTGTTACTTACATCATAATCCCTTTTGCTTTATTTTTTTAATGGTACATATTAGACTTGTAATATTTTGTGGGATGGTTTAAAATACACAGAATTATCGATATCTGTCAAAATACGGATTTTCAGAATTTTGTTGGTTACGCCAAAACTGCGTTTAGTTTTAAAGTGAAATTTTTATAACCAGTATGTTTATTTATAATAATTTTATTTTTTTAAACGAACGTCTGGGGGTCTGCTAGTCTGAGATAAAATTTCCTTTTCTATTCAAATAAAAACTTTTATTCAATTATTGAAATTATTGAAAAATTACAAATTATATTGATTTTCATAAAAATTATTATTCTTGGCCTTGAGCTCGTTTATAGTCATGGATCCTTTTAAAAATGTACACGCCGTAATTCAATTGAATTGTTTGTACACAAAAAAAAAAAAAAAACAATTTCTATAATATATTTCAGCTCTTCTGAAATAAATTTATACTTAACTGCATTTCTTAAAACTTTTTTATTGAAATACAATTGATTTTTCGGAATAATTGAGTCCTTTTCTGCAATATGTTTCAGTTTTCTAAAATATAGGCGTGCTTTTATAAAGTATTTTTGGAAAAGGTACCCTCTGTACCAGACATTGAGCAGTAAATCTTATACTCGAAATTCTTCTTGAAAATAGCTCTTAAAGATAAATATGTAAATGCATACACGTGTCTAATAAAAAAATGTGTGGGCAATTTAAACCAAATGTGTTTGCTTGGCATTTATTCAGACCTGTTCAATAATGATTACTAAACCTAATGATTACTGGTTTGATTGATTACTTTCAATTTTTAATGATTATTTTTCAATTAATTACAAAAAAAATCCAAAAACATGATTTTGAAAGATTATTAAACAAAATAAAAAAAAATCCAAAACCGTTGTTTTGATTATTTTAGATTTTTTTTTTGATTTTTTTCACTATTGTTGTAGAAGTACATAAAGATACACATCAACAATACTGGAAAAATGCAAAAATAGTACAAAAAAAAAAATTTCAAAAGTAATCAAAACAACTTTTTTTGATTATTTTGGATTTTTTATTATTTTTATTTTTTTTTCTAATCGTAATCAATTAATAATTGCCTTTTCTTGAAAAACAATTAAAGTAATCATTACAAATTAAAAGAACCGTCTAATCAATTGATTACTAATTACTAATCAAATTTAACGGGTCTGCATTTATTATATACATTTGTATCTTCCTTTTAGAATTTCAGAAAAACAAATTATTTAGCTTAAAAAAAAATTGAGAAGGCAAAAGTATTTCAGAAAAAAGGAAATTTATTTCTTTAAATGAGTGTTTTTAAAATATATTATATATACTTGTAAATCCACACTATCTCTGAAACGGCTTAAACAATTACAAGCTCACCTACTTGAGAAGGTTTCTACAGGCTTGCCACCTATTCGATTTTTTTGAATTGATATTTCTACGTGGGGTTACCAAAAAGGGTTGCCACTTAATTAGATTATATTCGCGTTTTTGCATATGTGCTGTTGTCTCGAAAACATTTGAACATATTTCTAAAAATTTTGTGCCACAATCTAAGCTCTCTAATATAAGGCTTGCGACTTGGGAGGGTTTTACCGAGTTGCCACCTATTTAAAAAAAATCAAATAATGTTTCAACTAAAACTAGGGTTGCCACCTACTACCAAATTTTTGGCATATCCGCTATTATTACGTATATTTATTTTTTCGATATCCGCCATTATTTTGGAAATAAATTGATCGGACTAATAAATACACAGAGTTGTTAAGTAAAACTACTTATAAAATCTATCAGGATGTCTTTACTGGTTATCCACGACAAACTAAATTATATGACAACTTCACAAAATAGTCCAGGTACTATTTTCTATAATTGTCATACTTAAAAAATACTCTATTGTACCAGATATCTTCTATCTCGCTCTGATTATCTTTCTCTTATCTAATGGTCCATTTTTGAATAATTGCTTAGTTGACTGTGAAAGAGTTAATAAAATCTGGAAAAGCAAGAATAAAAAAAACTGTGGTATCGCAATGGGCCGATAAGTATTTGTCGCAAGCTACTATTTTTCCTCTACTTACCTATTTAAAGGGAATGAAGCGGCTAAATTTTATTGTTTAAAATAAGGACTGAGCCCGAAACCGTACCCAATTAAGATCAATTCATTTTTAGAAATCGAAATCGTTTCAAAAGGCAGAACCGCTTTCAAATGGTTTTGGAATGAAGCGGCTAAATTTTATTGTTTAAAATAAGGACTGAGCCCGAAACCGTACCCAATTAAGATCAATTCATTTTTAGAAATCGAAATCGTTTCAAAAGGCAGAACCGCTTTCAAATGGTTTGGACTTTTTTTTTTATTTTTTACTTCAATTTGTATACCAACAATTCAATTGAATTGTTGTTTTACGGCCTGTACAATTGCAAAGTACCATGACTATATTATTTATTAATTATTATTTAAAAAAAAAATAAAAAAAAAAAACAATAATAATTTTCATAAATAAAAAGAAAAATTATTATTATTGGCCTTGATCTCGTTTATAGTCATGGTTTTTCACTTCATTTTAATTATTAATTTTTTAGAATAGATAAGGTCAAACTAGTGAGTAAAAACTTTCTAAAGCGATTATAAATATTATTTTACTTGTTAATTTTTTAGTGATTGCTATTGAATGAAATGACCGCCCATTTTTCAAATTCCGATTTCTCAAAAAGCCTAAAATCAAATTCGATGAAATTCTTATATACAAATATACACATTCATGGAATCGACTGAATACAGTTATGGGAAAAAATCGAATACCTTTCTAATAAAAAAATATGTTAATTTTTAAAATTTATTTTGGCTTAATCGTATCCATACATGGCATGAAGAATATTTCTTATTATATTGGAGAAAATCTCTGAAGTCCGCAGGATAAATATTTTAAAAAATCAATTCTATTTTAAATCCCTTGAATTTTGGCGCTAAGTAATAAACTTAATACATTTTTTTGTTCACAAATTTGTCTTTGTTTTTTTTTTATTTTGAAACCGAAATAAATGTTTAAGAACTATTCTGGAACCGAAACCGAAACATGTCACAAAACCAAAACATTATTTTACTCGGTTTTATACCTTGGTTTAAAAATATTTAAGTTGAAACCGCGGTCTACCACTCTTTTTTTCTTATCTTGCTCTATTTTCTTTGCTTCTTGGACTTAAATGTCCTTTTCTGTCTACTTCCGCGCATATACAGGGTGGCTGATGAAAGCCGCTACCAAAAAAAAATTAAATAACTTTTTTTCTATTTAATGAATCTGGTAAGTTTTTTTTTAATTTGCAGATTGACTTTTACATTTAACAAAAATGGATAACTGGGACACTGAAACAAGAATTTGGATTGTCCGCCGCTATCACGCACTGGAGTCCGTAGTTTCGGTTCAAAGAGAGTATAGGCGCACGTTTGGCGGCAATCCTCCGAGCAGATGGACCATAATAAGACTTGTAAACAATTTTGCCGAGCATGGGACAGTCAACAGAAGACCTTACCATCGAAACCCTTCAGTTCGAACGGAGGAAGCAATCACTGCTGTAGCTGCTGCCATACAAAACAATCCACGTGTTTCGACAAGAAGCTTATCTGCTCAAATGGGTGTAAGCAGACAGTCATTACAGTCAATTATGCACAAAGATTTGGACTTATTCCCATATAAAATTCAAATGGCCAACAAACTGAACGCTGCAGACTTGCCGATTCGCTTGGAATTTTGCCAGAAGATGCTTCAAATGGTGGAAGAGGATGGAAACATGTTGAACTGTCTTTTCATGTCTGACGAGGCCCATTTCGATTTAAACGGCAACATAAACAAACAAAATTGTCGAATATGGAGTGCTTCCAACCCACAGATACTCCATGAGACGGAATTGCATCCACTTCGTGTCACAGTGTGGTGTGCAGTTTCATCACGCTGCATTGTCGGGCCCTACTTCTTCGAAGAAAACGGTGACACCGTTACGGATACTGGAGACCGTTACTTGAGCATGTTGAGAGAGTTTTTCTATCCAGAACTACGCCGAATGAGAATTTCTTTCAACTCTGTGTGGTTTCAGCAAGATGGTGCAGCTCCTCATATAGCCCAACCTGTTATGACAGAATTGCGACGAAAATTTCCCAATAAGCTGATATCCAGAAACTCCACATTCCGTTGGCCACCCAGGTCGCCTGACCTTACTGCACCTGACTTTTTCTTGTGGGGTTATTGCAAACAGGAAGTCTTCAAAGCAAAACCAACAAATGAACTAAGGCAATCCATTCGAGAAACAATTGCGGCTATTCCTGTCTCAACTCTCCAAGCAGTAATGAACAACTTTTTGGTAAGATGCCGTACATGCATCGACGAGCATGGGGGGCATATAAATTCCATTATTTTTAAAACTAATTAAGCTATATTTAAAAAATTTAATGAGCTTTAACATGAATAAAAGAAAAATGAATTCCATACACTGAAAAAAAAATTATTTGAGTTTCTTAATGTAGCAAAATTCATCAGCCACCCTGTATACTGTAACCGTTCCATTTCGTTTAAATTCGAAGTTGCTCTGAGACTCTAAAGTTTGTTACTTAAGGTTGCCAGATCGTTTTCCCGCAAAATCAGTACATTTGCGTACTGATTCAGGAATTTCAAAAATCAGTGCTGTATTGATGAAATAAGTAAGTCAAAGGTTAAATTGAATCAGTAATTTGGGGAGGGGCATTCTATGACTGTGAGTTTTGAAATGTCTCCCCTCACTCTTTGTACACTCTTCTCACTCCGAATTTGTCCACATAAATACATTTGCTTCTCTCTGAAATACTACTGGAAACATGTGGGCATATTTTTATATTTCATATTTATGAACTAAATTTTTAAATACTAATTTTTAAATGTATTTTTTATTATATTTACAATAATCTTCAGTACTTGTACATATGTTTTTACTATATGCTAATGTTTCTAAATGCGCTTATGAATGTATTTTTACTATTGATAGTCGATTTGAACATTAGTTTTGTCATGAGAGCGTTAATATATTACAAATGGTCGCATCGGTGTTAGCCACTGATAGCCGACTAAATTACAGCTAATTTATGTATCTACATTAAAGAGTCTACACAGTTATCCACAGTAACTTCTTAGAATTAACTTAAACTAAAATATGTTAAATATTTACAGAACTTTGAAATTACTTTCTTTCTAATTTCCAGTAGCTTAGTGAGATGTTGTAAACAATTAACTTTTAGATTATTTGATGAAGTAAATATTTTAATGAATTTTTATTATGAGAAATTAAAAGAGCAAAAACATTTTAAAGGCTATACTTATAGTACTATTTCGAAATCAGCCACGATCTCTCGTCAGACTAGTTCGTATTTTATTTGGCTTTTCCCGAAAATCTTCCTTGAGTGGCAGTCGCACCCGAGGACTCTTAATTTCTAAGCGCAGTAAGTTATAATTGAGCTATGTCTGCTGTAATTTTGTTTTTGTATGGCTTACATTTTCCCATGTTGAGTATAAGCATATATGTAAATATAAAGAATAACTTGTACTTATTGGTGGAAAAATAAATAAAAATAAAAAATTTAGTTAGCATGCAACAACACGCCAGATATAGCCTAGTCGTAGAGAGACTAAGGAGGATTTTTGGATATTCATTCGTCACTTTGATGCTAGATGAAATTTTTTCTAAAGTGTCCAAAACTATAAATGGGCCAAGAATATTTTTTTTTAAAGAAAATTATAATTTTTTATTTTTATTTTTTTTCTAAATTAATTATTAAACGTTTTTATTGGAATAAAGAATAATAATATATTTTAATAATTAATTTAAAAAGAAACTATTAAAAACAGTAATAATTTTCATAAAAATAAAATAAAAAATATTATTCTTGGTCTTAAGCTCATTTATAGTCTTGGATACCTTACCAATGTAGAGGTCATAAAAACAACAATCTCTTGCAAATTTCAAAAAATTAATTGGTTTTAATATTTTATGCATAAGTCGCCAAGTGCTTACGAACATTATATTTTTTTAAATGTTTAAAATTCTTACGATATTCGATATTTAGAGATATTTCAAAATGCTTATATTTAAGAACAAAATTGGAGAAACAAACAAGTTTTTTTGAAAATTGTGGGAAGTTAAGCACTTTAGTTAGATCTTAGATGTCTCTTAAAATGTACCTATTCAAAAAGTTTTTCGATTTACAACAGACCTAAATTTCAAATATTCTTATGTCTTGAGATATGCATGTGTTTAATCCAATATTGAGTTAGGGCCTCTTTTTGCCTGGAAACGTATGGAATGACTAATTGATGTTTGCTAAAATTTTACGCAGAAATGCTGTAGTGATGGAATCGTAACAAAAGCACACAAAGCCCACCTGCATGAATTTAAAAAAAGTGCAAACTAGCAAAAATTTTGAAATTGGTACGAATAGCACTAAAAACAGTTGTGATTTAAATCGTTTTTATGTTTTTTTTGTCCATGAAGTATTTACTCTACATAAAAAACAAAATAAGAAAAACTTGGTCAAAAAAATTCTCAAGAAACAAAAACAAAATTAATTACTTTTTTTTTTGTTTCTATAAGAAGTTTTTTGCACAATTTTTCTCTTATAATTTTTTTTTTTGCAGAGGAAACGCTTCAAAATTAAATAACACAGGTCATTAACAGAAAATATTAGAAAACAAATTAGTTACTTCTCTTTTTTTTTGTAATTAAGTAATTAAATTGTTTTTTAATATTTTCTGTTCATGACCTGTGTTGTTTATTAATAAAGCGTTTCCTCTGCATAAAAAAAAAAAGAAAAACGAAAAAAATTGTCCAAAAAACTTCTTACAGAAGAAACCAAAAAAATGAAGCTATTAAACTAATATTTTTTTATTTTTTTTTTCATATGTTAATGACTTGTGCTGTTTATTTATAAAGTTTTTCCTCTACATAAGAAAATTATTTAAAATCATTAAACTATACTTTTATTGATTGATTTTTAAATCATATTAAAATCATCGTTGTAATTAAAAAATAACAATTAAAGCTGAAAATGTTTAGAACAAAAAGCCTATTTCAACCGGTATTCATAAGGATTATTATGTGGAAACCATCCAGCTGGCTAGTATGGTTACAATATAACGGCGGTGAGCTATGCCGGTCGTAAGAGGCGACTAAAATCCACTAATCGAAAGTTCGGTCTCGCTGTAGTTTGGATATTACCGCAGCGTACCAAATCCATATCGTACAAAGGAGTTTATACATTGATATCACTCTCCCAAATTTTAAGGATGTATTTTACCGTTACAAACAACAACAAAAACATTGTTTAATGACACAGGCCCGCATAGTCACTTACCGAACTGTTTGCTGACTAAAATATTAAAAAATATTCTAGCAAAATTTTCTATAGAATACGAATTCGAGGCTCTAGCTTCTCTGCATATTTGGCTTAAAAGTTACCTTGTAAAACATTGTGGGGTGTTCTCGGAAGTTTAGTTATAAGTTTAGCTTCTTCAGTAGTTATATTTTTTAGTGCGTTTACAAAAACAAAAAAAAATAAAATTGATTACATCAGAGATATTTATTATTTATAACAAATTACTTGATAACCACACTGACGTGAAGTCCAGACCAGACTGTATTGAAATTTCAATACAGTGAACTATTTATTGACCAATCCAGATTTACTCATAGTGAAATTCCATTACCAAAAAATGTGGACGAAATTCAGTTTTCCCCTATTTTAGTGAAACTACTCTTGCATTAGAACTTCATTTATATTTATGTATATTAAAACTGGTATGTTTACATTCAGGTTGTGTTAGTTTAAATAAAAAAACTTCTTAAATAAAAAATAAACTTTTATTCATTATTCAATATTATTTGTTACGTATTCATAAAATTTTGAATAAAGAATAAAATTTCAATTATTATTCAAGCTTTTGAAAATAAAAAATAAGCACGAGATATAGCATATTTATACCCGTATGTGCCTATAGATATAATGTGTATTTATGAAGATTTTTTGGATTATTTCTGTGTAAATTGAGATTCACTGAGGTGATTTGACTTAAGAGCCGGGTCATTGCTTGGCAAAATAAGGTTTTGGGTGGAACTATTTGCTTCCTTTCGGGGGTAATTTCGGGATAGTTTTGGGATTTTTTCAAGACGATTTCGGAATTGTTTTAGGGATTATATTAGTAATTTTTGGGACCATTTAGGAATCATTCGGTGAGCTTTATGTGAAAATTACTCTGTAGAAGTCCCGAAATCATTCTAAAATATTCCTGAAAACAATATCGAAAAGCTCACAAGCCAATTCAGAAAATGATCCCGAAAACATCCAGGGAATCTCGCAAAAAACTTAATTTTGTCCAGCAATAGTCCCGAACTTAATTCAATTCAACTCAGTTAATCTAAATTTATACAGAAATAACCAAAAAACCTTCATAAATACACATTATGCCGTCTATATGCACATATAGGTATAATTTTGCTGTATCTCGTTGTGGTTTTTTTTTAGTTTCAAAAGCTTGAATAATAATTAAAGTTTATTCTTTATTAAAAATTTTTTGAATAATAAATAACATTTTACTCATCACTCAAATTTTTCCGAATAACAAATAAAAATTTAAAATTTGTCCCTCGTCACTCAAAATTTTCAAAACGCCCATTTCTGTTTACATTGTTGTTAATGCAGATAAATCTCTATTAAATATAATTCTGAGTGGTCAAGTTTCATTAAAATTAATGATAATGGAAGGATAGCTTCACTAAAGTTTTGAGCGACTATACTCGTAAGCACTGTGTTTCTTTTTACTGGAATTTCATTCCATTCAGCACTCAAATCTTTTTTTAATACAAGAAGACCCGGTTACGCTTCGCTGCGTCTTAGAATTTCTAATAGACTAAGTGCGATATTAATCATCGTATCTGTGAATACCGTTGATACAGGCAACTTATTCACATCGCTTATTGGTGCACTCATTAGGACCTTTCGTTTGATACCCATATTGTACTAACACATTTTGGGTCACATTGGTCGATATTTCCGAAACTAATTGGGTTATCGAAATAACGGATATCTTAAGTTTGAAGTTAGACGTCTAGTAATGCAATGGTGAAAGTTCCATTCAATTCCATATAGCAGTTTTTGAGTGATGCTCGACCGAACATACAGACATACATATATTTTTCTTAAATATTTGCAATTTATTATATTTAGAGATATATTTACTGAAAATGGAAACTGCCATATGTAGTACAGGTTTGATCTTGTGTATTTAATTTTTCAATGCATTTTTTCCGAGTTTGGCCATTCCGGGATTTTCAGGACCTGATTTTCCAATCCCGGGATTTGGATATTCGCTATTTTACTAACAGTTTAATTTAATAAAAGTAATTTGACGCGTTATACCTCCGAGGAAATTTGGACCGAACTTCTCTTCCAATTTGTGGCGTGCTGTTTTTCTACAAATCGGCTGGACCTACTACATGTTTTTATGCCGTCCCCGAACGTTGTGAAAACAACTTTTTCTAAACATTTTGAAGTTACTTGTCCTGGCACTTTAACCTGGGACGTTCGTGGTGTCAGGCCTGCACTCTACCACAACACTGAAGTCCATCAAAAATTTTCGTGGTCCAAGTAGAGCCAATTAGTGCTTCTCATTGGATTGCCAGCCTGAAAAAACTATGCATTACGAGCTCAAGACACGAATAAAAATTGGAATGAAAATTTAAATTGTTAAAACTTTTTATTTGAAAAATTAAATTTGAAAAGTTAAATGACAAACGCCATAGCTTTTCTTATAGATCCATTTCGACAGCTGCTGGACTTCTTAATCGGAAAAATTTCGGCACGTTCTGTTAACCATTAGGCTATCAGAACGGTTTGTTTGTCAGTTAAACTCATATTTATATTCTTTTTTACTACCCATTTAACAAAATCCGAAACATTCTGGACTATTTGGTTGAGTTTAGGTTTTATTTGAGCTCTTGTCGTATCATGTTGGGACTACTGTCACAATCAGGCAAAATTATTTCTAGGTAATTCCTCATGGCTCTGAAAACAATGCCGAAACGACCCAGAAAATAGCACCAAAGTTATGCCGAAAATAATCGCCTAATGATTCCGTAACCGTGAAATAACCGCAAACTGGCTACGAAAATAATAACATGCCGACATTATACCGATTTGTACCAAAAATAAAACCCAAAGCTCTACCAACGCTCCCAGGTTAGTCTCGGAACGATTATGTCCAAAACAAAAAATCTAGAAGTCAATGTGAAAATATCGCTAGGAGATACCGTAAAGGCATTGAAAACAATACCGGTAATGGTAAAAATGCCTAACACTTGCAATGTTTCTGAATATAACAATCTTGGTGCGATATAATGCGAATAAGACTTTTGGGACCATGTTTTCCTTCTAAAAAAAAACTCTAGGCAGTTTTAGCCGACCCGGGACTTGAAACCCAGACCTCCGACCTAAGCACACTACCCATATTTAAAATGTCCGGTACTAGTTCCGCTATGAACCTAATTTTGTTCTGAAGTGACGATAAAGTAATCCTCAACCTGGCTTTTGGAGCAATTTCTATGAAAAATCTAGAAATAATAAAATACAACAAAATTAATGGCATTAAACACATATCTTGACCACAAATAAAACTAGATGTTTCCCCAAAATGTCGTATGTACTTTCTAGAAAAAGCTGTATGTTGTGCGGCGGACTAGCTCTTGGAAAGTTTGTAGAATTATTCTGAAATGGTTTTGAAATTACTATCATGTTGACCAAACGTTGTATATTTCTCACGTCAAAACGCTTGCCACCTCTTTAGAAACCCGGCGTAATCGAAATTCGAGAAGCCTAGAGCATCATTCCCATGAAATACATAGGACAGCAAAAGCCTAAGTTCATAAGATCTTTCTGTGCGATGCTATGTGAATTGATATATCTACGCTCTAGAAGTAAAAATCTAGTACAACTACTAATTCGTTTCCATGCTGAATTTCACTCTAAGCTTTAAACTAGTTTAATAAGCATGTATGTACATATGTTGATAAAATATTTTAATTTCAATGCCAACCGATAAATTAATATTATAGATATCGTTAGTTATGACTCCTCCTTCTGCTGCTGTTAGTTTGTAAGTAATATACTCCCTTGAACTGTGGAACAAAATCAGAGTGACTAAAACTGATGAAGTCCACTGCAATATTTTTTTGCGATTGCCCTTGTTGTTCCTTTTTGAAGCGGAGTCTTAATTCTCACAATCGTTTATCAACCAACACAATTACGCAAAGTGGAAATCTCCTTGACATTAACTTCCAAACGCGGAGAGCGCCTTCACCATTCATCCTTCTATGCTGCCACCAAGAGATCTCAATACAAATAAATAGGTATATTTAGCGCCAGCACTTCATTGATAGTTGTAACAAAACTTGATAGCTTTTCAGCCACTTTTTCCTGAATAAATTCAACGGTTAAGAGTAATGCAAACACTTTATTGTTAATTTTTATTTGATAAACATTCATAATTGTTAATGCTAAATGGGTTTTGGATTGTTGAATGGGCCAGGCGAAAAGAAAGCTAGATTATTATTAAGAGTAAAGATTCATTAGAAAATCCCAAAATTCCAAATTTAAAAAAAGACAAGAGAGATGTGTATTAGCTTATTTCGCATGTGTTTGTGTGCGCGTGTTGAATATTGTTGGCTGAGTGGAAGATCCATATACGGTTAAAAAAACTTCCTATTTTCGGGAGTGATTATAACGGTTATTTTCAAAATTTCAATACCAAAAGACAAATAGAATAATTAATATTGAAATACTATATAAAAGCTTGCAAGCTAAGAAATATTCATCTCAGATGTGACTTTATTTTTAACAGAAAACAATTAAAAAAAAAAACAAAATATTTTAAAATAAATGTACCTTACCTACTTCAAAATTTGGTTCAATCATGCCATAACACCCACTATCTAGCTGCCTATATATTTATAATGATATAGAGCGTTTTTAAGCCTCAGCTGAGAGGTACACTTTTTGAACCCAATTATGATATGAGGCAGGCGTTGTGGATGAGTCCTATGTACTTTTTTTAAGCGGTAACCGAAATAGGACATTTTCCAGCTCAGCCGTTAATAAGTAGTTGCTTCTGTTGTTTTTGTATTTTGGCACCTACCCAACATACAGTTATTATATTGAAGCCACTATAAACTAAAACCTAAGTCTTTATACTATTCGCATAAACTTTCTTAAATGGGTACTTTTATGCAATTTTGTCTGTATGAAAGTATTCTTTTAATACATATAATGTAGTGAAATGAAAAATTTACCACCATACATACATACATAGTAGGGTAAATAAAATTAAAGGCGGTGCAGTCTACTTAAACCGACAATAGTTCTGTGGTCACAACTGATAATGTCTTAAATTCTATACATTTACATGTAAAATCGGCGGTTATCGCTTGAGGCCGCAATAACTTTACCAGTAATTTGAATTCGGTTTGCAAAGCAAAAAAAAAATTTTATTTCATATGTTAATCAAACTAAGTTATTTTTATACTTTTCAAAATTATTAGCTGGACTCGGTGTTTATATCGAATATCGTAATTTTAATCAAACATCTCATACTACTAAAGTTATACATAACTTATAGAAGGACAATATGTGTTTAGCATTTCAATGCCTGTAAGCATGTATGTACATAACTAAACTTATGCACAAACACATAGTTGATGAAATGTACTAAAGACCCAGCTGACATGTCTTTCGAAAGTGGTTGTTTGTTGTTTACTATGGAAGCTTATTTAGAAATGGACCATCGGTAAAACCTTAGTATTCATACATTTTAATAAAACGATGTTATGCCACTTTTCAAAATGCTCTTAATTCTCAAATTAATCTTCGAATGAGCAAAATGCCTTTGCCACGACTAAGTAGCTTTAGCTAACAATTTGTTGTTTCCTCTCAATAATTTGAAGCTCGTTAGCGTCAGTTAGGATCTCTTTTGGATTCTCATCAACCTAATACATATGTTAATGAAGACGTGCACATGTATATAATGAATAATTAACTGGACATATCAATAACAATGTTCAATTATTTATCATGATATTTAGCATTCACTGAATAGCAGCAAATTATTTTTGAAATAAATTTTAACCAATTAAAACAAAGGTCAAATTTGTTTTGAAAATAAGTAAGAAATCTGTTTTAGAGTTTTAAAATCTATAATTGTTTTTTTCCGGATTCCTTTAAACTATGTTTTGATAAACGTCCAGCTAAGCTTAAACAAATTTTTTATCATTTAAACAATCTTCATTATACAAACTTATGTAGGTGTCATACTATAATTAAACATTATTCGCTATTTGACATTTTTAAAATTTCTTCTGTTTTTTCAATATTATCATACAGTACTTCATAAAACTAAATACAGCTTGTCGCTGCTCCGCATTTTACATTGTAAACGCGTATGCAGGTAAATCATTTGAAAGTCTAGAAATATTTCAAAATTACTACCACGATTGATTGCCGCGAAATTTTCCACGAAAACCACCACGCATACCACCAGCACCACCTCTGCCACCACGATTGAAGTAGGGTCCAGCTCCACGTGGCGGCCGTGAAAATCGTTCATTACGAAATTGATTTTGTTGTGGCGAATTTCCCCAGCCCTGACCACCACGGCCACCACGAAAATTAGCATTCATTTGGAAATTGTTAAATGGCATCGGAAAGGGTGGGCGCGGTGGTGGTGGTACTAAACCACCAATGCCTCCCCCACGCCCATTGGCACCATTTTGCCAAGGCGCTTGCGAATTCCACATTTCTTGTTCTTGTATTTCTAAATTAATACCTCCGCCATCTATGGCTTGCGGTTCATAACTAGGCGGCACAGGCATGTGACTGTTATCCCAAATTGGTTGGGGCACATATTCGGGAGGCGTTTCCAATAAAGGTGGTCTAGGTGCAATGTCATTTGCTCCAAATTGTCTATCCTCGTCAATTAGATCATCGAAACTTTCTAGTTGTGTTGCATCGCCACTTGCTATCGATTGTGCCGAACTATCAAGTTGATCACTTTGCTGCTCATTCACCTCTGTGTACGTAGGACAGAAAACAAATAAAAAAAAAAAAAAAAAAAATGGCGTAAAGTAGTCGAATTTAAGAATAACTGATAAACATACCTCTTAAAATATCATCCAGATCCTCGTCAGACATATCCATGTCGATGACCATATCGGATGGATCATATCGCGTACTACCCGTTTCATCTTTATCTGATGATGAGCCTGAAAATAACATAAACAAGTAAAGTAGTATGCGAATTCACAATTTGAATTTTAACTTACTGGCATTGCTTTTCTGTGGTGAATTTGTCTTCTTCGGTATAGTCGGAGGTGGCGGCGCCATCAACTGATAATGAAAAACAGAACCAATAAACTTTAGATGTTGGATTCAAATAAAGTGCCTAGAAGTTTTGACAAAATATTTCTTTGGGATCTTTTTAAAAATCTTATTACAAATTTTTAAAAAGTTTTTGAGACTACGTTAAAAAAATAGAAATTAAATGAAAAATAAGTTAAAAAGTTTTAAAATTCTAATAAGAAATATTTGAAAAATGATTCATTTTGATAAAATAATTTTGAAATACATAACTTTTAATCCTTATTAAGAATTTGAGGTTTTAATAAAGTTTCTAAAAAAGCAAAACTTCAAACCTTTACAGTTTTCAACAAAAACGGTTTAATTTTTCTAAAGTATTTAACAAAACATTTGAAAACAAAATTGTTTTAAAAGCTCTTCTACAAGTAAAATTAGTTAAGATAAGAAATCTTTATAAAAATAAAAAACATACAAAAATAGTTTAAGAGTAAAAAAATTTAAGCCGAAGAATATTAGAGCTATTAATGAAGTTTGGACTGTAATTAACTGTAGCTACGGTTAAGAAACCTACACCCGGCGGTGATGATATATCTGCCAAGTCTACAGTCGGTGCTTGCAGCGCACGATAGTCCACATCGCCCGTCGCACCGTCGAGGAAATTCTGCAAAAAGGAGTATGTTAAATCTCATATCTTAATTTAAATATTATCTGATCCTGGTATACCTGATCAGGTGCTAGCCAAGATTTTTTATCAACATCATTGCCACCCGGTGAACCGGTTAACGAAATCAAATTTCTATGATCAATATCTAATTGGCGTGATTTTTCTGTAAAAAAAAAAAACAGAAATCAAACGAAGTTTAGAATTAAATATACATACTACTTTGGTCATCTTATAACGAATAATAATTATTAGTACAAAAACTTATTGGTTTTTTTTTAAGAGCAGACAATGAGAACATTAACTTTTCCAACCACAAGCGCTACTAAGGCTATACATTATAATCCAAATACTATCACTTTACATAAATTTATCTTATATCCTATGATATAACAATATACTTTTTTTTTGGCACACACTACACAAACTAACCTTTGCTAAGACCCAGTTTGATACCCAAATCTAAGTTGGGAACTTCGAATGGCGGCAAATGTAATTGCCGATGATCAACATCTTGTTGCGACCCCAAAACACTGCTCGCTAAATGTTCACTATACTCAATTGGTGCACCACCCACACTACTTGCTTCACGTTCAAAATGTGGTGGTGAAACAGGCGTATCAATATCTTCGTGCGTATAAGAGGAATTGGACAAATTTGAATTGTCTAACGCAGTCCATGGCATATTCATATTCCATGTCGAGTTAAACTCATCGTTGGCATTATTAGGCGGTCGTCGATTCGCTACGCCACTTATATTGTCTACAGTATTTGGCAATGGTGGTGGTGGTGGCATTAACGATTGCCCACCGGGATCTGAAGCTGCAGCATCACTACCAACACCATGATAACCACTTTCTGATATATAGCTAGGATTGTAATCATGATGTATGCCATTTCCCCCGAAAAGAGAACCGGAAGGTTGAGGTAATATACCGCTATATTGTTGTGCCGAACGAGCAAGTGATGTGTATCCGGATTCTACAGGCGGTACTGGCAACGGTGCTAAACCTGGTATGGGTATATTACTATTATTCGAATAAACAGTTAATGGTTCAGGTTTATAAAAGTCTGCGTTAGGTGTATAGCTTTCATCGTCAGACCGCGAACCTATTACTTCGATTGGCTGACCTATGGGATTATGAAAGTACAACAATAATTAATTAAATGAATATAGTATAGAATATTCCAAGGAAATTTACTTGATTTATTTGATGAATTCTCATCGGACTTAAAATCATTTATGTCAAAGGGTAACTTGTTACTATCCAAATAGCTCGAATAACCATTGATTGTGCTTTTGAATAAATTCTAAAAAGAAATCATGGAAAGTATTATGTAATTAATTATTGAGTATATAATTAATTAATCAATTTTACATACCATTGAGATCGGAGATTGGTCGTCAGGTAAAGGCAAATCTGCATCCGGTTCCGGTGATGGCGCATTTATATCCGGTGATGGTATCGGACTAGGTAAGTTCGGCGTGATTTCATCTAGTTTCTTTTTAACAAGCTTAATGCGATTGCCAAAATTTTTGTAAGCCTTTAAAGAGAACAATAAAAAATTTGCATAAGTAGAGAATTTTTATTCGAAAGATTGCTGAAACTATTTTTCATGTACTACATATATATGTTGTGTTCTCATGAGAACTGCACTTATTTGAGGATCAGATTTGACCCGAGTAGTAAAGGAATTTTTTATGATGGATGGGTTTAAAGGGACAAGCCCTTTTAAGAAATGCCTGATATAATGACCGGTGTCCAAGAAGTAGATAGATTATGCAGAGAGCACTTTTCTGCTCATCTGCAATCTATAAAGAAGAACCCGAGTTAGCAACCGCAGATGATGGAATTTTTGGCTAACCCAGAAAAGGCTAGTACCAGAAGGTTTTAGTACCGGAGAATACCAGATTTATACCAGACTGCCCATCTCCGTAACTGTTCCCTAAACCTCAAAGGAGTTTTTTTTTCGGCTACAACGACAACAGCAACTCAAGTCCCAGCTCATTTAGCGTATTTGCTCCATCAAAAACTTCTCATAGAACATTCACTTGCCTGAGCCGATGTCATTCAGGAAGTAGATGTGGTGGAATATTGGTTAACTTGTTTATTTTGTACTTTTGTATTTGTTTAAATAATCAAGTTTTGTGATTTTGATTTCTGATTTATATTTCAACAAAATGTTTAAATTTATTCTTTCAATTTTTGTCTGAAAATGTAAATTGAATTTCTTTGTATAAGAATTAATAAATAAAATATTTTATCATATTTAAAAGAACAAATTAGTTAATTTAAATGATGGATAAACAACTAAACACACCACAAAGTGGACGTGAATCCCGGTCTCAATATACTCGGCTGTATGAATAAGGCTCAGGTAATTCAAATTATAAGTGAAAATATACTAATGCACTTACACTAACGACCACTTTCACTTCGCCTCTCTGATTTGCATAAAATTTAATTGCTGTGTCGAGATTACTCAACACGGCTTTACGACTACGTATTTCCGCATGCAAATGTTTACTATATGCCTCAGCATAAGTTGTATAACGTTCAATTTCCTTTTCAATATCATCCGAATGACTTTTATCCTTTATTTGTTGTTTAATTGTTTCAATATCACAAATAGGCGCTTTCGGTAATTTTTTAAAACTATTATCCGTCGCCAAAGAGAGTTCAACACATTCACGTATGTTACTAATGAGTGGGCCATTCTATGTAGGAAAAAATAGAAAGAGAAAAATATGAAAATTATAAAACAAATTTAGTCTACTTTTCTATTTTGCAATACGAACCGTATAATCATCAGCAGACTCGGGTACAACCGCTTGTGCTTTCTTTGGTGGATTTATATTTAGCAAACCACTTAGATCGCTGATATATTCCTCATTGTATACATCACGTTGCTCCCAAATGCCAAATATTCTCAAGATTTTACTCTTCACCTTTTCGTCTCTGGAAGGAGAAAGTAAATTGTGATTTGTTGAGATGTGTTAGCAAAGATATTTTACATTCTTTTCTTAAATTGTACATACCTGACCATGGTTGTTGCTCTTTGGAGTGCTGTGGCCCAGCTTTCGACAAATTCAAAACGTTTCCTTTTACTATTTTGTATAACATCATTTGCCAAATAAAATAGGGTGAGTCTGTGTTCAACGCGAACTTGAATTAGAAGAAGAAGTTTGTGTAAAGAGATTTGAAGAAAATAAATAGGTGCCCTTATGATTATAGCCCTATTTCAGCATTTTTGGAAAAACGCGATGTCTCGAATTAGTCTCTACATCGTTCTTTCTCAAAGTTAATTGGATAAATTTTTTTCTAAAAATCAGATACATAAATTAAACTGGAAGACTATATTTTATACGACATTTTGGAGTTCTATTCTTTCTAAAGTGTTTATAATAGTATAATTTTTATTCCTATTCCTTCTTTGATTGGCGCTTAACAAATCAGAGCCAGCCAACGAAAATAAAATAACAGGCTAATGTGGTGCTTCATCCAATAGATGTCGATTTGTATGACTGGGTTTATGGTAGTTTATTTTATTATAACGAAAAAAACACTGCGCGAGGATTTTGGGGAGTGTTGCCGAAAGTGACAGTTTTTTTGACGGATATAAACGTGGTGCTCTTAGGTATTCCCGAATGTCGCGGTTGCAACCTTATATGTCATGTCACCCCTCCCGAAGGTGAGAGGCTTTATATCCGTGGATCAACCATCGAGTTGCCCATCATTAGCTTGGTGTTAATGTTAACAACAGCATTTTAGTAGGCCACTTTTGACAGGTATGCCTACTTTGAGCATATCTAAACCCCTAACCCGAACTCGAACATTGAGCATTTGGATCCCTTGATGGACGTGAGACTGATAGCGGTGTATGCTCAAGGTAGGCATGTACGTCGTAAGAGGGGATAAAATCCATATACCCCGTTTCCTAGGTTAACTAAATCGTTACCACGGCAGATGGGCTGGTGCCGCAAGTTACTTGGACCGGAGCGTCACGGCTTCACATCTACCAAAGGAATGGCAAAATCAAAAATAATTCTCTTTGGTCCCTCACGTCCTATTCCGTGAAAAGATGCCCGGAATAACCAGGGCGAAGTACTGCTAAAATAAAAATAATAAAAGGAAAATAAGTAATTGCACCATTTTTATCGATATCTACTAGTGGAAGTGCCAGGAAATTGGCTGCTTAGATAGCGTTAAGTCTTTTACAATATGCAGAAAGAAATTGGGTCGGAGTGACTCCTGAAGTTAGCGTGCCTCTGCGGATCAGCAAACTTACTGTATCAGGTTTTCTTATGTGCAATATGTATTTGTATACCATCGGGGATTGTTTTTGTCTGTCCCTACTTTTTTATATTTTACTATCCCTACCAGGCCTTTTTAAAGCTTTAACTTCAATGTGCTTGAATGGTATGTGCAAATATATATTTCCCCGAATTTGACGATTCCATAACAATACATTCAAGCGGATACTGCTAACTGTGCGAAACACCTACTAAGCACATAAATTAAACAGTGCATCCTTTAGCATATACAACAATAGCTTCTACATAAAAGTAATTTGTATAAATACCTCTTTTCAAAACGTTCAACCAACAGGATACAATTTTCTTATGATGTGGACGTTGTTGTAAACACCATGCCGACATTTGTTGTATACCCTCCTGTGTATCTTTTAGCGCCTCTAAGCGTGTCTCGAAGAAATCTTCATCAAATGCGTCCGCACTCATGTTTATCAGCACATTTGTTTGTACTAATTTCGATGCAAGAAGAAAAACAAACAAAAATTAGTTTCTGCTTCCTGCACACCAGCCGCCACTCATTTGCGATTTGGAACAAATAAAATTATTAACGTGCTCTTTGCACTTGTTTTGTTTTCACTTTAAAATACTTTTTGTTTTTATAGATTTACAAAATTAACATTTCGAATATAGAGTGCGCCACACGAGGAGCTAGCCGGACCCAATAAAACTTTTCATCTATATTGCTGTCCGCAACACCCAATCACTCCACTTCACTGCCCTTTTTATTAATTTTTTTCATCGGCACTTGCAAATACGCATTTTTCACGCTTTTATTTCAATTACTTACTTTACTCACACACTATTGAATTTAACGTTAATGGAATATTTAATAATTTGTTTATATTTTTATAATATATTGGTTTTTATAAAAGCACTTGAGTTATTGAAAATTGGCCAAACTATGGTGATTATTTCTCAAATCCACTAAAAATGTTATAGCGCCATGTTTTGTGCTAGGCTTTTGACAGCCTCAGTAGAAAATGGCAGAGTTGCAATTGGTGGATTGTGCAATAATTGGAAAGGTGTTGTTATCGGCGTTAACGTCAAAAAGTGTTATATGTTATACATTTTTTACTGGAAAGTGTTCGGTGGCACGAAACATTCATTAACGGATAAATTTTGTGCGTAACCGGTAATTTTGTACCTGGAGGATTATCTAACCGAAAATCGTAATCGTTGACAATTCAGTCCATGTAACCGCGATTCTAGCGTACATAGCAACGCTTTCAAAAACAAACAAAAACCAAACCCCCACCTATTTTGGTGGTTACGAAATTGAACTGCAAATCCAGCCGGCAGAATACCAAAAGGGTGTAAAAGTTTCCAAACTATTTATTTGCCGGTAAAACGATTGTTGTTACCACACTAGAATTATGGCGTAAGACAGAGAGTAGCAAGTTTTTGCTGGGGGAATTTCACTCAGTAAAACTTCCAAGTGAAAAACAGCTGATCGTGACATAGGAAAGCAACAACAAAAACTTAAAAGTTGGAGCTATTAACCAATCCAAAAGGCAACAGCTGGTTTGTTTACAAGTTTTTACTGACTCATGCACGGCGAAAACTTTTTACTTTCTTTGCAAGTTTTCTCACTGAACACAGCTTATATAATTCATATAAATTTTACGTATCCAACTAACAGGTTTTGGCATTAGGAAAGCTGTTTGAAACTTTTTTCTCGAATTCTGACAGTACGCTCATCTCTCAGTACATTTTTGACACTAAGCTCACGAACTACAACAACAAAATACATGGAAAATGTCAAGGTAATGTGGTGTCGTGTCTCATCATAATGCTCACGGAGATGTTTCCTTATGTCTTTTAAGAAGCGGAGCCTATCCAATAGATAACAGTTTGTGGCAGTTTAGAGAAAACTGCCTGCTCAACAGTGCCGCGTGCTCACGAACATTGGGCATTTAAGTCTCTTTATGGAGGAGAGAATTAGATGACATAAGAAGACATCTAGTGCCAGTTCTGATGGAGGTGTTTTGGCAGACTTGCAACTGTGGGTTCCTGGTTCAATTGCCGTAACAGGTAACATTTTTTTTAAGTGTTTTCAACGGCCACTAGTTTTTTGTACAATTATTCAACCTCGTGGAAACACACATATGCTAAGTCTTTAAAATTTCCGACTTCTAGTACGATTCTTCTTTCATGCTTCGGACTCGTAGCACTTGTTTTTAGAAGAGAATCAAATGTTTTCCTCAGGCCAGCCTCATCAAGAGCAGCGTATTGGGCAAAAAGCGTTTAGCACAATTTACGCTTGCCGATATGGTTTTTGTGGGGACAACTCTCCAAACCTGTGCCGGAGGTTGGGTAAATCCAAACGCAATTCAGTCAATCGCCCGTCAGGAATACCGAGAACTCCGCCGACATTGCTCCACTTCTCCTTGGCAGAACGTTTTGCTTCTACCAGAGCGATACGTTCCCCCGTTTACTCGACTACTTCACTACGTTCTTCTCTGCAAGAACTCTTTGCGAGATGCGTAGGATACTTATGGTGCTGCTGGACTTGGATAGCATTGGTGTTGGGTATTTCAAAGGATTTTCAAAAAGCATTTTATGCTGTACCTACATATTTGCTTTATTACACAGAATAATTTCTTAAAATCAAATTAATACAAAATTGTAGTAGACTCCCGCTTGCGTATTAATGGTCCTCTTTAGCCCTTCAAAATCTCCAACTCAACGTGGAAGCACGATTTGCCCTAGGAATCAAAATATTGACAAATACAATCAAGGGCTAAGGTCAATCAATAAGAAAGTAGGCCTGGAAAACAATCGATGGGAATATCGAAATTTTTTTTGTGAAACAAAATCGATTTTTAAGAGGCTATCTTGATATGTATCGATTCAAATGAGATATTGTCACTACTTTTGATCATTTTCAGAAGTCTAGAAGATTATTTAAATTCATTTAAAATTTTGTCGATAGTACCGATATTTCTTTTTGAAGACTGTTTTCCTGCTCTGGTTTGAACTTACAGTATCATGAGTTACATTCGAATCAAGTATAATATTTCCCTTGACTATGCTGAGCATTGATTTGAATTTCGATAAATCGACACGATGTTCATTTGCGCAAAGCTTTTCCTAAATTATGAATATTAATAAATATGAAATTAAATTAACTATAAACTTAGGTATCATTTAACAAGTTATTCATTTTTACCTCTGGTACTGGACACTTAGCTGGTGCGCCAAAAAGCTTTAGTATATCTTTACTTTCGCTCGATACTTGTTCAGCGATGGCACATAAATCAAGTTTTCCCTCATTGAGTATAATGCCATCCTTTTGCAGTTTATATTTTGATACAGCTGTAGTAAAAGCTTTATTATGGACACAACCGGTAGGTACTACTTCACATTTCTTATTGAGTTTCACAGAAAAATCTGGATCCAATGTAATGACTGCCTCGGGACCAGCACAATTTTCCAATTTAACAACTCGAGCTTTGTAACCATTCTGAAGATATTTTATACATGTACTAATGAAATAACCTTCTTTAAAGCTTAGTATAAAGCTCTGATAAAATGCAAACGGCTTATATAAAAAATGTTTAGAAAATATGTAATCACTAGATTTCTTGATAATCGACTAATCGATCAATCGGTGTTCATTAAAAAAAATTGTTACACCAAATTAAAATTTGTATTATGTTGTAAGATAAATTTGTATTTGAACAGCTTTTTGCCATTCGATTAATGCCAGTTAGTCGATGTACTGCTTTTCCATTTTCAAGCATTGCAAAAGTTGATAATCTACTATTCGAAAAACCGACTAGTTGGATAAACGATTTTATTCAAGAGCCCTAGTAATCACTAGAAATTTCATTTCGTAAGTCATTTTATACAGTACAAAACTATATCCACAAACAATTTCATCGAGTTTCTATTACATTTAAAAAAAAATTGCCAATTCATTTTGTCTTGATTAAAATTTCTTCAGCATTTTCTTCAGGCCTTAATAATGAGCTTTATTTGTGATAAGCTTACACAAGCGACAGTAGCTTCGATAGAAATAGCTACGATCATCAACACTACGATGTGTGACTTTTGAATAACGCCCATTGTGTTAATCCTTAAATTTTGTGTGTTGCTGCCGGTCGAAAGTATCGCTAGATAAACTTAACACTTAAGTTTTCCAGTATAAACGACAGTATTTATACACATCTACTAAATCTTTTTTTGATTGCTTTTAGTGGCATTAACCAATATTTAAATGGTTAGTAATTATATTGAAATTATACGGTATTTAGCAACTGTCATCGCTGATCGTTCAGGTCAATTGTGCGCAGCAATATGATTAAAATGTTTTTCACGGCTATTTTAGAAGTTCATTCAGCGAGCCCTTTTAGTAACGATACATTTTTGAAATTTTGTTTTTAATTCTTATATTTTGTGTAAGCTGTAAATTGGAAAAAAGCAATTAACGCTGTAGCCAGTTAGATAGTCGAACTCGATACTGTTTTTGGATATCATGCTACACGCAAACTTGTGGACGTATAAATATATGAATCTCGTAGATATCAAACGAGTTTTAACACATGTTAACACATTTTTCTGATAGTTAAGCTCAGGTGTCATTATACTTCATGACGATTGTACCTGTGCTAACCAAGGCAACGCTTGCATTTGAGCATTTTAAAAGACCTTATGAAATAAAAATAGGGATATCCGATTAGTAGATTACAGGAATTCTTTATTTATAATTTGTCTGATTAACCAAAACTGCTACCTAATCAGATTCTTATTAATCATATCCTTACCATCAAGTTGCCAAATAACGCCCTAATTTGAGTGTGGTAAAAAAATTGGTTTTACCGGCAAATAAATAATTTGACAACTTTTAAACACTTTTGGTATTCTGCAGGCTTTAGTTAGCAAAATAGGTGGTAACGTCTTGTAACCAAGAAAAATTACACGTGTTTTGTAAATATTTTTATTTACTTTATTTTGTACACATACTAGTTAACAAGAAGTTTCATTCCCGTTTGCATTTTATTCTCTATTGCTAATTTATCGTTTTTGGTAGCGTTGCTACGTACGACAGAATCGCGTTTACATGAACTGCGTGACCGACCGTTACGATTTTCGGTAAGATTATCTTCAAGGTACAAAATAAACTTTTTAGATTTTTGAATTTTATCAAAATAGTGAATGTGCATACAGATGCGTATACATACATAAATGGATATTTGCATTTATGTTTTCTTATGAGAGTTTGCTGAAATTAACTTACCGAATTGTCCAGCCAGTTAAGAAATATTCATTTTGTTATAATAAATTCATAGCATACCTGTTGAATTTGATTAGTAATTAGTAATCAATTAATTAGACGGCTTTTTTAATTGGTAATGATTATTTTAGTTGTTATTCGAGAAAAGGCAATTATTAATTGATTACGATTAGAAAAAAAAAAAAAAATTATTTAAAATAATTAAAGAAGTTGTCTTGATTACTTTTGATTATTTTTTAGTATTGTTCATGTGTATATTTATGTGCCTCTACAAAAAATTCAAAAATAATCGAAAGTAATCAAACAACATTTTTGAATTTTTTTAAATAATCATAAAAAATCATGATTTTGTTTTGATTATTTTTTTAATTAATTGGAAAATAATCATAAAAAATTGAATTGGTAATCAATAATTAAATGGATTCTCAAGAAAATAATTAATGAACCAGGTAATCATCACGATTAGTAATCAATTTTTAACAGGTCTGATTCATAGATATCAACCTGTCTACTATGTAAAAAAAAATAAAAAATAAAAAAAAGCCGTGCGTTATGCGGATGCGCCCCTCGTGTAGGTTGGGCGGAATGTTGGGTTATCGGTTGGGATGCATGTTGATACCTTGACTGGATAGCACTTTTTAAAAGAAATTTTCGAGGGCGTCCTGACTTAATTTGCCCAGCGGTTTAAAATCAATTTCCGGCTGGGTTTCAAATAAGTCTTCTGACAATGCTTTAATAGTTAGTATGAACCCATCAACGTAGTGAACTATCCTTGTAAAATCTAACGTCTCCAGATGACTGACGTAATTTGGTTGGCATAATTTTTTTTTGCAATGGCCTCTTAAGTAGGTTCTTATTTCCGATGAACCGACGACCGAACTCATCACACAAATCATTCATTCGAGTATTTTAATTCCGACATTTACAGAATGCCTTAGTAGTTGAACGGCTCTGGAAACACAGGAGCTTCCCGCACACTTTAATATGTTTATTATCCTTGTCAATGCTGTAAAACTTGCGTATAATCTCGTGCATTATTGTTCCATCCCGAGTTGTTGACGTACGATGTCTCAAACAGTTATTGCGAATGGCTTTTATTAAATGACAATAATAATAGGGCACATATAATTTTTATTGGTTTTTAGTTCTCCGCTTGGTTTGTTGTACCTTTGCTGTCACCATAAAACTTTGCGCCATACCTATGTTTTTAAACAGAAATTTATGTATTTCTTTTTAACTATCGTCTGATTTGGTAGCAACTCGTTCAACATGAAATTATGTGATTTTGTAGACATGTAATTAATGTTTTGAGCCATGATCCAACTACAACAGGTCGTAGCAGCTCGACCAACATACATACACACAAAAATTTTCCATGTAATTTGTTTTTGTAATTTGTGAGTTTAACGTAAAAATCGTACTGAGAAATGAGTGTAATGTCAAAATTCGGGACAAAAGTAAACATCAGCTGGTCTATTAACACGACCTGTATTATTGGATCATGGTTTTGAGCCAACACTTTCTATTTGGCTCTTTGGCAACAAGCAAAAGAAAATTTCAAAATTCAAACATAACAAAACGGATACAATAATAACATCGCAATTTCCTGTTTGTATTACGAATACTAACCACCGGATATGTCATCCACAAATTTTAGTCAAGGCACAAACCTAATGCACGCATTCACAAAAAATATATCGCAAAAATAGTAAAAAAAAATATAAATAAACAAAAATTGAAGTGAATCATTTGGTGGCAAAAGGCTTTGAAGTTAAAACGATGAACAGTTGAGCAACGGATTTCAAAGTGTTTATTACGGAAACGGAATCGCGCAGAACGGCAAATATTTTAAATAAAGAGTGAATTGAGATAATATAATTAAAATATAAAAACGACAATGATTTTTTAGAAAAAATGAGGTAATTAAAAAAATACTAAGCAAGTGTGAAAATCAAGTATTAAAAAGTTATAGGTTTTTTGAATTGTAAAAATTTCAAAAGATTAATTGAAAAAGTGATACAAAAGTAAATTAAATAAGAACAGTATGGTGAAATCTTCAATTCATAATTAAATAATGTTCTTTTTTAGTAAAACTGTTGTGCAAAACGAAAAAAAAAAAGATTTGGAAAATTTCTTGACCGCTGCATTTCAGTGGATCGTTCAAGCACTTTTTTGAAGTTAAACTTCTTAGACAGCGATACGCTGCTTTGATTCAGAGTGATAGTTAAGGGATTTTGAAAATTTGGTAATAGAGCGCGATGCAAGTGAAACATGCAGATGTGTGATGAAAAATTTAAAAATTGTGTATATATATACATATGTATATAAGAGAAATCGATTGAGCCGCCTCGATCCGTCTACGCACTTGAGTGAAAATTGAGGTATTTCAATAAAATTAAGTGACTTTCTGGTTAAGAAAGATTGCTTTAGGCGAAATCGGAAGATAACCATGCCCTTAGTGGCGATATCGAAATTTTAGAAAAAAATTCGTTATTCATGATGCTGCAAAGGCTTCGTTAACAATTAAGTGAACAAAATTTAGACTGTTATCAAAAGCCGTTCCATGACGACTCTTTGTACAACGCATATCACAGTTGTGTAGAGTACCCCGAAATCGCCTGCTGACTACACCTAGTATCACAAAAAAGGAAGTAGAAGAAGTTCTGCATTTAGTTCGACCCTGCACCGTACAATTACAGCTGGGTTTTTATGTCTAGACTTTCATGGTGGTTCTGCTTATTTACGGCAATTACTTTGATCGCGTGGTACAGTAAATATGTGCTAGCCTACAATACCGAAGGTCTTAGGTTCACTTCCCAGAGAAAATAAGATCAACAGTTTTTGAAAAAGTTTTTTCTACTGAACTGAAACTGTTTTCTATTAGTTATTGAGCCAAGTTCCCATAGTAATATTTACTGGGTTAAAGCTGCTTCGGCTGATATTATAAAAGGTAAATCAATAGTTTTTCGTTTCTTTCCTATGCGGTTCAAAGCTTTCGCGACTTCCTCAGAAAATCAATTTTTGTAATATGAGCAATAAACATGTTTTCATTCTCAATTTTCTGGGAAGTTTTACTTCATCACGTGCATGGTGCTACACTTGGAATTTACAGAAAAATTCAAGTGTTCAGCGATCTTTGAGACAATTTGAATAATTTTTAAATAGTGATGCGTTTCTGTGTAAGTTTCGACCATACCAGAAAAAGCTATGCACTCCATGAATAGGGTTTTCATATCTCAATTTCATTTACTCAATAGCTTAATCATAATATAAAATTAGATAGCCACCAAGGTCTTAGCTAACTAATTCAGAACACACCTTCGTTTCCTTCTAATTGAAATCATCTAAAACCATAAGTTTGTGCCGACGTTAGATAGCATTCATATCAAATGGAATTGGAAATGTTCTCTTACGAGCAAAAAAACGAAAAAAGCCACATTTACAGCCACAGGTGGTTTCGCTACGGGATCTACACTTACGAACACACATCCACACGAATTGTTATTAGACACTTCATTTTAACACTTTTGCTGTTTACTATCAATTACGTTTATTCTTAAGCTATTTTGTTTTTATTTTTTTAGCTTGTCTTTTATTTGTTGTTTTCTTGTATGCTCTCTAAACGTTTTCTCTTATTAACGTGTCTAACAGCGAGACACTACTTAACTCATAGGCAATAAAACCAATTTTGCTGCGCTCATTATAACGACAAATTTATTGAAATTAGAATGACATTTTGCTTAGGGAGAGACGCTACTATAGAGAATTAGAAAATTAGTAATAAAAATGCTGATTAAAATGCTTACTTATATATACATAAATAAATACATCAGGGTGCCTCACTAGAATTGAAAGTTGTTTAAGACATGTTCTTCTCTGACTAAAATTGATAAACCTGTCAAAAACTAAAAATTTGCTGATACCGAGGGAGAAAAATTGGAAAGTACGGGATATATTTCTTGTAACAAATGTAACTTCTGTCACTTTAAAAGAAATTTCAAAGTTAATTTACAAATGGCGGGAAATAGCGTAAAAAGGGAAACTTAATACACAATTTCAAATCAAATGTAGGCCCGATTCCATTAAATGCCTGCAAAACGGTATTTTCATGTAGGTTATTATTTCTCTTTTTTTCTTGTATTTAGAATTGGTTTGTCAAACGTAACACAGCTGATCGTTACCCATAAATAGTCAGCAAAAATTCTGGTTATTTCTGACCGAATTATTTTCGACTACTTCAAGTTTCCTAAGCCTGCAAGAGCAGCTGGGGTAATATAAAAGGACATGTGCATGTAATGATTCATAGATAATCTGATATTAAAACTGCGTGATTCGATAGCTAGTGCACACATTATTACACGAAACTTTGACATATCAGTAGTTAGGGGAATACTCTGGCAAACAGAGAAACCATTGACTGTGATTCAGATGATATGTATCAACACCTGAGTTGATTCTTAATATGATAGTTTGGTGTAATATACTTACCTTCGAGGAGTTTAAGATACAGTTAATCTTCCAATATCTGATGTGCTATTTCGAACGATTCTTCTATGGCAAATGATTTGAGGTCTCTGCAACACCCTTCCGACTATTCGACGGCATCTGACGTCTTATTTCTCGTCCATGTTAACTTTTGAGATCAACAGCTCTAGATGAAACAGAAATTTGATGATTACAAGTTGATTTCAGGATATGCTCAACTATCATACGTCAATGACTTATATGGCAAAGGCGTTAAGTGGAATATTGTTATGTTTAACGGAGTGCCAATAGAGGACTGACATTACCGGAAGAACTAAATATGTACAGATGTATTGGCGCATGAGTGTTTGTGTATGTGTGCATATGATCGCTTAGTAAAGAAAATATGCAGCTAACTCAAGATGATATTTGTATACTGTTCATGAACATGAAATGGTATTATAACTTCGATACGATGTTTGTAAGTATGAGAAGAAGACGAGGTAGACCCACCAATAAGTATACCGAAATGATCAGGGCGATGAGCTGAGTCAATTTAGCCATGTCCGTCTGTCTGTTTGAACGCAAACTAGTCCCTCAGTTTTCGAAAGATCTCGCTCAAATCTGACTGTGATTGAGATGATATGTATCAACACCTGAGTTGATTCTTAATATGATAGTTTGGCGTAATATACTTACCTTCGAGGAGTTTAAGATACAGTTAATTTTCCAATATCTGATGTGCTATTTCGAACGATTCTTCTATGGCAGATGATTTGAGTTCTCTGGCTTATATTGATTCGGCTTTGGGGAGTGTTTTTGTCGTTACCACAACAACAACAACAAAAGGGGAGATACGATATTTTTTTCGGACAGGACAATGTCTGCCGGGTACAGGGTGGCTGATGAATTTTGCTACATTAAGAAACTCAAATAATTTTTTTTTCAGTGTATGGAATTCATTTTTCCTTTATTCATGTTAAAGCTCATTAAATTTTATTAAATATAGCTTAATTAGTTTTAAAAATAATGGAATTTAAATGCCCCCCCTGCTCGTCGATGCATGTGCGGCATCTTACCAAAAAGTTGTTCATTACTGCTTGGAGAGTTGAGACAGGAATAGCCGCAATTGTTTCTCGAATGGATTGCCTTAGTTCATTCAAATTTGTTGGTTTTGCTTTGAAGACTTCCTGTTTGCAATAACCCCACAAGAAAAAGTCAGGTGCAGTAAGGTCAGGCGACCTGGGTGGCCAACGGAATGTGGAGTTTCTGGATATCAGCTTATTGGGAAATTTTCGTCGCAATTCTGTAATAACAGGTTGGGCTATATGAGGAGCTGCACCATCTTGCTGAAACCACACAGAGTTGAAAGAAATTCTCATTCGGCGTAATTCTGGATAGAAAAACTCTCTCAACATGCTCAAGTAACGATCTCCAGTAACCGTAACGGTGTGACCGTTTTCTTCGAAGAAGTAGGGCCCGACAATGCAGCGTGATGAAACTGCACACCACACTGTGACACGAAGTGGATGCAATTCCGTCTCATGGAGTATCTGTGGGTTGGAAGCACTCCATATTCGACAATTTTGTTTGTTTATGTTGCCGTTTAAATCGAAATGGGCCTCGTCAGACATGAAAAGACAGTTCAACATGTTTCCATCCTCTTCCACCATTTGAAGCATCTTCTGGCAAAATTCCAAGCGAATCGGCAAGTCTGCCGCGTTCAGTTTGTTGGCCATTTGAATTTTATATGGGAATAAGTCCAAATCTTTGTGCATAATTGACTGTAATGACTGTCTGCTTACACCCATTTGAGCAGATAAGCTTCTTGTCGAAACACGTGGATTGTTTTGTATGGCAGCAGCTACAGCAGCGATTGTTTCCTCCGTTCGAACAGAAGGGTTTCGATGGTAAGGTCTTCTGTTGACTGTCCCATGCTCGGCAAAATTGTTTACAAGTCTTATTATGGTCCATCTGCTCGGAGGATTGCCGCCAAACGTGCGCCTATACTCTCTTTGAACCGAAACTACGGACTCCAGTGCGTGATAGCGGCGGACAATCCAAATTCTTGTTTCAGTGTCCCAGTTATCCATTTTTGTTAAATGTAAAAGTCAATCTGCAAAATAAAAAAAACATTAACCAGATTCATTAAATAGAAAAAAAGTATTTAATTTTTTTTTGGTAGCGGCTTTCATTAGCCACCCTGTATGTTAGCTTATTTAAAGATCAGAAGAGCCATATAAGGTGACAGTTTTGCTAATTCATTCTATGCGCACGCTAAAAACTACTTTAAAAGCGAAGTTAATGCTACAAACATGCACAACACAATGCAGGCCTATATACAACAGTGATGTAACGAATTACGCTTTTTGAATATTCAAATTTGTCGCCAATTGTACATGGCTATGCAATCTCGTTCGGTCGACGTGCGTTTCGTTTTAATTTTGTTCGCTAATCGATTTATTATCTAAGAGAGACGTACTTTTGAGTACACTTTTTTGTTTGTTTGTTTAGATTACATATATTTATAGGTTATTGTTGAAGAATATATTTGTATATCATATATTATTAGTTGAGTTACTTTTTCATGCATTAAGAAACATTGGAAATAAATGGATTTTAGTCTTATTACCCTGGTATTATCTTCAAAATACTTTGTTTCTGATATTCATATTCGCAAAACATTTGCAGAAATTTTGCAAATGCGAATGCGAATACGAATGTCCAAAAACATGCGAATATTCGCGACATCACTGATATACAATACGAAAAACATATGTACGTACATATGTGATAGTTGACTACGATCGTACCCCTGTAAAAAACGTTGGAGCATCAGAGTACTCCAACACTTATCCTCATTCATATAAAAAAGGTGGTCCAATTTACATAGCGATGTCCGGTGATTGGATCACCTAATCCTATTCGGAGTACCATTTACTTTGCTTCTGAATAGTCTATAGAGCACCTACGTTGGAGTACTTTGAAAATGCTGCCAAAAGATTACTCTATAGAGTACTCTAGACAAAAGCGAGAATGGGAGTATGTGTTCTTCTGAGGACCACCTACTCCCGCTCTCGCTTTGCTGTTGAATACTCTATAGAGTAATCCCATGGGAGTATTTTGAGAGTACTCTCACGTAGGTGGTCTATAGAGTATTCAAAAGCAAAGAAACGGAGTACTCCGAGATGGATTAGGTGATCCAATCACCGGACATTGCCATGTAAATTGGACCACCTTTTTTATATGAATGAGGATATGTGTTGGAGTACTCTGATACTCCTATAGGAGTATTCTATGGAGTATGAAACGGAGTATTTCCGTTTTTTGCAGGGACACAGTTTCTTTACATTTCATTTCATTTTTCACTGAATTCTTACCGTCTTTAATAACGTTTGTTTTTGCGCATGATTCATCGTCTCCCATACATTCACGTACAAACATAAACCGGCAGCACTCGTTGAAAGTCAAGTCAATGGCATGTCTTTTGGTTTCGACGTTTCCGTTTTACCTTGTTGTATAGCATGAGTTTGTGTTTATAAATAACAAATTTAATGTATTTTGTTAATTTTCTCTCTCTTAACCTCGAGTTAAAATAAGTAAATTAAGCTTTAAAAAGAAAATTCAAGCAAAAAACCTGCCACCAGGGCAAGTCAAAGTTAAAAAAACGATTTAAATGCAAAATAAAGAAAACAAAAAATAAAAGAATTGAAATAAAGCGAAACTAAATAAAAGAGAATTCAATAAATATAAAAATTAAAATAGCAATACTACAAAATTGTAAAACCAAAAAGCTCTGTTTATCAACAATAAATAACATTCGCTTCGTTTGAGCGCCTTACATACATACATACACACATACACAAACATACGCAGTTACGTACAAATGTACTACATACGATCATGTTAATTAGGTAGTTCTTTCAACTTTATTCAGATCCAATTTCCAAGAGAGGGAGTGCTTTGAGTAGAGTACCAATAAACATTTGCGTTTAATCTCAATTTGGATATTACTGATGACCATGTAGCGCGTTTATTATTTATTCCAATATTATAAATAATGTTTCGTAAATTATAAAATCAAATACAGTAAAGTTATGAAAAATGTAAGAAAAGATGTATCAATAGGTGTGTTCGGTGGCAAAATTTGCAAAGAACCGTCGGTAAAAAGAGTATGGCGTAAACCTCTCTCAGAACGCAAAAAACAAAAAACAAAAAAAAAAAAAACAAGTAAGAAAAGGGCTTGTCGACTGTGCCGAAGACTCTATACTTTTCATGAATACGCACCACGGTTTTAAGTGCCCGATCCTTACTCACAATTAGCACAAAATCTGCAAAACTGTTAATTTAAAGATACATAGCCAAAACTTCATTTATCGGAAAAACGATTGTATGGGAGCTATATGTTATGTTGGCCCGATCTAGGTGATTTTCACTACACACAAATTGCAAAATCTTACGTTCCTAGCTTTTTACGTTCAGTAGTTAAAGGCCAAAACCCGTTGATCGGAACAATCCATTGTATGGGAGCTATGCGTTATATTGCTCCGATCTTGCTGATTCCGACAAATGATTAATCTTACGCAAAATGGGTCCATACCAAATTTCATCGAGATATCTCAAAAACTGAGGGACTAGTTTGCGTACAAACAGACAGACGAACATGGCTAAATTGACTCAGCTCATCGCCCTGATCATTTCGGTATGCTTATTGGTGGATCTATCTCTTCTTCTTCTCATACTTACAAACATCGGACCAAAGTTATAATACCATTTCATGTTCATGAAAGGTATAAAAAGTTTCCGCCGAACAGGAATTTTAAGTTTATTCAGATGTTTATCACTTGCAAGTTTTACTAAGCGAAATTTCCCCTGTAAAAATTTGCAGATTCCTCTCCCAATAAAATGTCAAAATTTGCTCTTTCCCGGCAAGTCTTTTGTATCGCCGAACAATATTCAGAAATTTTTTTTTTAATTTTATGCTCGCCGAACAGAGCCAATGTCAGATCGTCTGGTCAACTTCGTACTCCACGTTATTATCATTCGCTGTCAAAATGATGAGCATTATCAACAGTGGTGCCAGTTGATTGGTTTTTATTGGATAACGTCCAGTATCCAAAACAAATCCCTAATATTAATTTCCTGAGATCAAGAGAGTTACACTAGTACTGGATTTATTTCTATTAAAAAATTTCTGTCAACTTCACCATAAATGTCAATGTTTATTACAGTTAAAATTACATCAAAATAGAATTAAGAAGGAAAAAACTTGTATTTTATGACTGATAGTGAACGTTATTTACACTATCTTTTTTGTGCTCGCAGTATTCAGAGAACTGAGTACGGAAAGGATTTCCAGTGACCTTTTACTTTTTCTTACTCATGCGGGATTACAAGTATTAGTTCTCCAATACATTACAAATACCCGTTAACTTACTTTTTTAACAAAAAATTTCGAATAATAACACACAATTTGTTTTGAAATGCTCCCCAACTTGAAACTGAACAAAAGTACTAACTGGGTTCAAACGACACACTGATCGAGAACAGCGCTCGGTATCAAAAAAAAAAAAACTAGGTAAAATGTATTTCATGTGTTAGTATTACCTGTTTTTGAAAACGTTAAAAACATCGAGTGTATAAAAGAAATTTGTGCATTGAAAGCTTTTTTTTTCTTGTAAAACCAGTTTCCGGGTGTGTTTGTGTTATTTTGACCGCTTACGCGGCAGCAATTGAGTTGCTTTTGTTGTGGTTGGAGTTGGATGCCCTTGATATACTCGTATTTTGCCTATGGCTGGTAAGTACAATGAATATGGCCTAAAATATATATTTTGGAATACCATTTCTTTTCAATTGCTATACTATTAGGTACTATTAGAATACTATTACTCAGGGTATTCGTTTAATTTCTTATATGCCTCGTAAAGCTTGTATGCAATGGAAACCTCGTAAACTTGTATGGAAAATGACATATTAGGCGGCAAATAAGCATATAAACGAATACCCTAACTATTTTTTGTTAACCAAATGGGAATATGACTATCCAGTTTGAGTATGTAAATATATATAGGTATGTACCTTAGACTGGGTCGATTTATTAACCCATATCACGCCATCGATTTTTCGATAGGTTTTGGGCTCAGGAAAAAAAGTTCCACTACGCATACCCAAAAAAATAATTTTCGAGCCTGCGAAATTTAATTTTTTTGACTTTTTTCGACTTTGATTTTTAAGGTTTTTTTCATGACCTACTAAAAAAAATTTCATTTGATTTTAAAATTTTCATGTATACCCTGTCCGACCCAAAAATGTCCGCTAAAAACGTTGGTGATAACAGTTTTTTGAAAAAAAAAATATTTTTTTGGTTTTGGTCAAAAAATTTACCTTTTCGCCATTTTCTTTTAAAGGGGTTTTTCAGCATATATGCAAAATTGTTTTCGATGAAAACGAATTTGTCTCATATTTCCTGTCCCACTTAGAATTATGCGCTAAAAACGTTGGCGATAACAGTTTTTTGAAAAAAAAAATTTTATTTCCGGGTTTTGGAAAAGCCAATTTTTCGACCAAAACAAGTCGCAAAACCCGAAAATAATTTTTTTTTTCAAAAAACTGTTATCGCCAACGTTTTTAGCGCATTTTATTTTTTACCTGACCCCAAAACCTATCGAAAAATCGATGGCGCGATATCGGTCAACTTTCGTCCATACAAATCGACCCACCCTAATGTACCTACCTATTATAGGCGTTTCTTATAAATAGCGTTTTTTCCTTTATCTAATAATTATCGAGCTTTATTCACTACTCAAAAAGTCTTAAATGTGTTAGATACGTTTTAAACAACAATAGCCGATAGCAGTTTCGTAAGCGGATTTGTTAAACTATTTCGTTTGGGTTTATCATTAATTCTTCGTTATACAAATGCAAACATATGTGTGAATAGAATTTTATAAGTACCATGCAAAGTTAGTGCAATTAAACTCGAAAGAGAGTGATCCGCCTACTATAATTCAATATATATAGAGGGAGTAGATCCTTTAGGTCCTTTAAAAATTACTCCGAGACGTCCTTAAAATTACACATACTCGCTCTCTCGCTTGAATATTCCTGGGATTAGTCTTTCGGGAGCATGCTGAAGTACTCTCACGTAGTTCCTCCGCGAAGTACTGAGAAGCAAGGAAATGTAGTACTCCGAGATGGAGTAGGTGGTCCTCTCCAAGAACAAAGCCATGTAAATTGAAGGACCATTTTTAAATTAATCCTTTAGGAGTTTTCTTTAGATGACTGAAAGGAGTATTTCCGTTTTTTGTATGGTCAGTAAATTTTAATTTGCGTAGCATACATTACGGTAGAAAGGCGCTTAGTCCCAGCGTCGCCATTCGGGTATAAATGGGTATGATTGATTTCTCCATAGGACATGCTCAAACAAATGTAAACAGGTCAGCCCATATACATATAGAGAAATTTGTCGCATGCTCGCTTCCTAGACTAATCGCACTTTTTGCAGGGTAAGAGTGTATGTGTGGCTGTGTGTCTTTTATAGGCGTCGATATTACTGAACCGATCTTAATGAAGTTCTTGGGTTCACTGGGTACAGCATATATATATAATTTTTCATAAAACGAGCTCAAGGCCAAGAATAATAATTTTTCACTTTTTGAATTTTTTATGAAAATTATTATTGTTTTTATTTTTTATTAATCATTTTTAATTAATTACAAAATTTTTTTTTTAAATGAATATAGTAGGAAAAATGTTTAGAGACAACCGCCATAGCTTTTCTTATAGATCCATTTCGGAAGCTGCTAGGATTCTTCATCAGAGAAATTTTGGCACGCATTGCTAACCATTAAGCTTACAATACGTTGGATTTGATGGCATCTAAACTCCTAGTTCTATTCTTCTTTACCATATGCATGAACCACTTCCGCCATTTGTCAGTTAGTAGTGTCATCATGATGGATTTTTTGACAGATCTGGTCCCTCACTCTGTAGTTCTATTCGAAACAAAATTTGTTCGCTTTTGAGTGATTCGTACTCTGTAAGAAATTTTCGAGTAGGTGAAGAAGGGAGAAGGAGGGGAGTAGGAAGAGTAAATGGGATATGTAGAGGAGGTGTTAGAGAAAAATGAGGCGGTTAAAAAAGAGGAAGGGGATATGGAAGTGCGGGAAAACTGAAAGAAGAAAAAAGAAGATATAGGGATAAATGAAGAGGAAGCACCAAAAAGGAAGGGAAGAGATACAATTTTCCAAATGTAGCCAAGTAAATTTTTAGGCAGAACAACGTCTACCTAGTCTGCTAGTTCTATATAAATATGGAGTACATTTTTTATATCAACAACTCTGTGGGTTAGGCGTCATCATTGTTCAACGAACTAAAACCAAATGCATGAAGTTGCTCATGCCAAGAAGGTATTCTTATCACCACCTGCCAGGGGATGCAGAAAAGATTAAGACCACAAATCGAATCTGCCAACTTCCAAGAGACGACATAGCTGAGATCATGAGCTTTGAGAAGAGATTCAAAATAGAAATGGGAGACAAACGAAGGGGATCTGTCAGAGCCTATTCGTAGGGGAACAAAGTGGATCTGTTGGACAGTACCTGTCCAGGCATACAATTTTACAATAAGTCTCTTCGGAGGACATCATCGAACAAAAGTGAAGAGTTGAACCCATATAAATAGCTCAAGACTGACATTAGGCACATGCTCCTTTGCAACGGTTGCAGGAAAGATATTAGACTAATCGCTTTTTTTGTAGTGTGCTTATTTTCTAACTTAACATGCACAAATCACTGCCAAGTAAATTTTTAGGCAGAACAACGTCTACCTAGTCTGCTAGTTCTATATAAATATGGAGTACATTTTTTATATCAACAACTCTGTGGGTTAGGCGTCATCATTGTTCAACGAACTAAAACCAAATCCATGAAGATGCTCATGCCAAGAAGGTATTCTTATCACCACCTGACAGAGGATGCAGAAAAGATTAAGACCACAAATCGAATCTGCCAACTTCCAAGAGACGACATAGCTGAGATCATGAGCTTTGAGAAGAGATTCAAAATAGAAATGGGAGACAAACGAAGGGGATCTGTCAGAGCCTATTCGTAGGGGAACAAAGTGGATCTGTTGGACAGTACCTGTCCAGGCATACAATTTTACAATAAGTCTCTTCGGAGGACATCATCGAACAAAAGTGAAGAGTTCAACCCACATAAATAGCTCAAAACTGACATTAGGCACATGCTCCTTTGCAACGGTTGCAGGAAAGATATTAGACTAATCGCTTTTTTTGTAGTGTGCTTATTGTCTAACTTAACATGCACAAATCACTGCCGCCGTTAAGAAATTTACACTTCGAAAAGTTCACCTGAAAATGAAACACTCTAACATCGCTCTTGGCACATTTTCTAATTCACTCACTCTTGCCTCTTTCTTCCCGACCGTCAAATGCATATGTAATTTTGTTGCCATTCTCTTAACAACAATTATGCATACATCTACTCTGTGTACATTATTATTTGCATTATTATTATTATTACGTGTTTGTTTGTTTGTGATTATTTTTTATTTTTTTTTTTGCACTTGACTATGAGCTCTCACACTTCAATATGCAAAGATGATCTCATATTTTGCTCAGATGAATGTTCTCACTTTGCGTTATAAACCATTTAATTTTATTTAAGCACAAACGGTGGCATGCGCAAATTATTATTATTTTCATAATTTCGAATAAATTTTCGATTTGTGTTTCAATATTAATCTATATACATAAGTATACATAAACAAATTATTTTAGCAATAGTTTTTATTAGAATTTTTTAAAATTGATTTTGTAAATATTAGAAAATTTTTGCATGAGCACATACACACATACATGTACTATAAAATAATGATTTGATGAGATATACCACCGAGAAGTTGAAAGCAGAGCTTTTCTTCCAAATTGGTGTGTATTGCTTCTAATTTTTACCCAACAAATTGATCATCACTGCACATTCGTTACCATAAAATGTTTTAACTAGCAAAAGGCTGGCGAAGAATATGTTGTCAGAACTGCATAAACATATATGTACATTAGAGCGTATCACCAAAAAAAAGTCGGCCGTACCTTCCCTCGTATTAAGTGTTTTTGAAAAACATTTAAAAAAAAATTTTGTTTTTTGGCAACCCTAGATGTCCCCAATTACATTTTTCTTCATATCTTTGGCATTTGTTGTCGGATGTTAAAGTGTGACACATCAATTTTTTTGTCTCAAAGAGGAGGTTTATTTAAGAAAGTTCATTGAGCTCATGCGTTTCGTTGTGGTACTTACCCACCATATCTCTGTTTCTACCACCCTAATGTAACAACCTAATGTCAGTTAATTGAAGACCGTAAAAAAACATAAATCTTTTGCGAAAAAAGTATTTCGATTCAATCAGTAGAACCAGAAATATAAGACAATTTATTTTTAGTCTAAAGCCATACAAGAAAAAGTAAATTTTAATTATTTTCCTCGCTCGCGAAACAGTGTTTTGTAACGGAAATTTTAGTCCATAAAATTTTGTCAGGATTCAAGCTTGCCCTTCTATGGCGAAGATATAACCCGAAGTTAATAATATCGCGTTTAGTTGGCAGTTGGTTTTTTAAATCACAATCAACAAAACGCATTTTTAAAGTTTTTGCAGTTTTTAACACGCACCAAGTAAAATGACAATTGATTATGATGTCAAGGGAAAAATATAAAACAGAAAAAAGTAGATAAACAATAGTCCAGTTAATTTATAAAAAAACGGTCTTCATAAAGAAAAATGTATAAAGAAAATAAGACATCTAAATTTGTTTTATTTCGAGTTCTACTGAATTAATTGAAGTACTTTTTTCGCAAAAGGTTAACGATTTTTTACGGTCTTTAATTTGCTGTTATTAGATCGGTACATTAGGGTGGTACCAACTGAGATATGGTGTGTAGGTACCACAACGGAGCGCTTGAGATCAATGAGATTTTTATAGGAAAAACCCACTCCTTGAGACAAACAAATATCACACTTTAAAATCCGACAATAAATAGCGAAGATATGAAGAAAAATGCAATTGGGCGACATCTAGGGTTGCCAGAAAAAAAAATTTTTGTTTTTAAATGTTTTTCAAAAACACTTCATATGAGGGGAGGTACGGCCCACTTTTTTTTTTTTTTGCCTGTAAGGCGAGTCGCTCTAATGTACATATATCAATATCTCAGTAAATTTACAGCCTCAAATATTGAATGAACTGTGGACAGATAAAAAATCGATAAATTTAGCGTGAAGAAATATGCGGGAAGTAAATTTCTTTAAAAAGTACATAAATAATAAAAAATAAATACATAACTAGTTGTCATACATATTTTCTCGGGTTTAAATAGCTGATATTATAACAGTTCATAAATGCAAGCTTGCACTGGTATTCAATAACGATATTCGAAATGCCTAGTACGCAGTTGTGGGATCCCGAGAATTTCATTACCTTTTTCAAAAAATTCAAATAAATCTTTAAAGATTTTAAAGCGGGGAAATAATGCTGCGCACTAGCCTACAATACCGATGGTACTTGATTTAAGTGACGAGCAGCTTATATTAAAACACAGTCTTTAATTGCAAACTCTTTTAACCTATTATTATCACTAAGAGCGTTTTTACAAGGTGAATAACAAAGGACAATGTTGCCACATATTTCAAAATTATTTGAGAGTTTGAAGAAATCCTTTTCAGCTCAGTGTTGACATTAAAACGGTTTCGAACGATTGCAAATTATTCTAAATTCTTTAAAAATTTGTTTAAATCTGGCAGTATGGGCAACAAATAACAATGTACATAGTTTTAAGTGAGATTGCCACCTAATTTAAAATTTTACAATGCTGTCACATAATTAAAATTTTTTGAGAGTTTAAAGAAATCCCTTTCGCCTCAATGTGATTAAGTTCGGCAATATGGGTATCATAGGTCGTTTTTTAATTTCAACTTTTTTTTTTTAATTTTAAGCTTTACAAGTTGCCACCTTCTTTAAATTATTTGAGAATTAAATAAATCTTCCAATACTTTTTCAAAAAAAAATATATTTGAAAAGGTCTATAAGTAGGATAACTATCTAATTTAAAGTTTGCAATGCCACAAATGTGGAAGTTATTGCGCTAGAGCTGTTGGCGCAATTGCGTAGCGCAGCACATCATTAGTACCCTGCTCGTCAATCATGACCCGAGACTATCAAATTTACCATGCATCAACTTAAAAAATCTAAAATTTACGAGTTTAGCCAATCAACGCCGGCGGAGACACGTCGACACTCGAACGCGAGTAGGTGTGACACGAGGACCGCCGAGTGCATTAACACTTAAAAACTCTGTCAAGCCTGCGTATCGTCACGGCTCCCTATTAGAAATCTGTAAGGTCACTTATTTCCTATAAGCTAATAATTCTCTCTATCTCTATGGCGCGATATACAACAGGTATATCATCATAAACCTCCTAAGAGATTTTTGCGCCAAGGCTCTCTTCCAATTTGTGGTGTGCCGATTTGAATTTTCCCTACAAATTGGTGGGACCTACAGTTTTTTGCCGACTCCGAACGGCATCTACAAAGCAGACGAATTTTTGCTGAGAAGCCTGTCATGGCAGAAATACACTCGGAGAGTTTGCCAAACCACTGCCGAGGGGCGACCCCGTTTTGAAAAACTTTTTTCAAATCACTTTTGATGTTACCTGTACCAGGGCTCGAACCATGGACCTTCGGTGTGGTAGGCCGGCAACACTACCTTCACACCACGGCGGCCGCTAATAATTACATACATAAAAATCATGAAAAATGTTTTTCTTAGTATTATAACTCTTCGAATTTTGAAATCTTGGATTCTTTCAAATGATGCGGTATTGAATGCCCCAGCTTGTATAAATGTATGTATATACATACGAGTATGTTGTTCTCTGATAAATGACCGAATATGAAAGCGAGGAAATTAAAACGAAGAATTTTTGTTCGTTATTTTCTTCGATAACGTATGTCTCGCCTCGAAAGCAACAAAAAAATCCAAAGAAATCAGAAAGAATGAATGATAAAAGACAGCGTTTTATATTTTATTTAAAATAAATTTCTTTTGTGTCACAATTGTTTACGTCTTTGTGCGATTTTTTCCTTGCCGCCGATTATATGGTGGCGATGTGGTATGGGCTTATGTTTTTTTCATTGGATGCTGTTCCATCGAGCTACATAAAAGTATATTGTACTTTTGTACTCAGTAATCAGCGAATAGTAACAACAAAAACAAATTATAAATTCTCAGATTTTTTTTTTTGGGTTTTTTATAAAAATGAAATAAACATAAGGAGCACAATTCTACGCAGACCTCTTAAGTAATGATCAATTACTAATTACTATTTTGAATTATTAATCGATTAGTTGAAGTTATTTTCTCATGTTTTAAATTATCTGATTCTAGTATTCATTAATTTAATAATATAATACAGTAACTTTTTTTTTTGAATTACATAATTTTTTGATAATTCGATTATCTTCAATTATTAAAATTTTATTTTTTTTATATGTATATTTTCAATTACTTTTTCTAAACTTTAATTACATGAATTGATTATTTGAATAAATTTCTTATCATTTCAATATGCACGAAGACCATACTAGTCGGTGGGCACTCGGTGTAATATAACCAGACCTGTTATATTTGATTAGCAACTAGTAATCAATTAATTAGATGGCTTTTTCAATTAGTAATGATTATTTTAATTGTTTTCGATGAAAAAGAAATTATCAATTGATTACGATTAGAAAAAATAAAAAAAGTTGTTTTGATTATTTTTGATTTTATTGATCATTTTTTAATTTATTTTGGCTTTTTTCAGTTTTGTTGATGTGTATATTTATGTGCTTCTACAACAATACTGAAAAAAATAAAAAAAAAATATAAAAATAATCAAAAGTAATCAAGCAACTTTTTTTTTTGATTATTTTTGATTTTTTTTTTGTTTTTTTTTTTAATAATCGTAAAAAACCATGATTTTTTTTGATTATTATTTTTTTAAATTCATTGGAAAATAATCATTAAAAATTGAAAGTAATTGGTAATCAATCATTGATTGGATTCTCAAGAAAGTAATTAATCAAACTGGTAATCAATACGATTAGTAATCATTATTAAGGAGGGCTGAATATAACTAGTCACTGAGTAGTGTGCTCATTGATTTGTGCTCTGAGGCCAGCCAAACATTAGATGTAAGCAAATAACTTATGTATTGGCTGAGCGCCAGCAAAGGGTAAAACAAAAAATAAATCAAAATATATTTATTAAATAAAAACTTTATTTCTCTGCTTTTGGAACGGTGTTTGAGGTTTTTGTTAGGAGGTTAGATCAATTTAGTTTTAATTAATTGCCATAAATCATTACTTATTTGTGCAAAAAAATGGCAAAAGAATGCGTAAACAAAATGATTGAAAAATATGGAATGTATTTTGGATGATGGATGTACATACATTAGGGCGTTTAATTTGCGGTTGAATTTTTTTTTTTACTGTCCGAAGCTGTAAATGCCTGGAAGGTAATTCACCACTGCACCTTCCTTCAGAAATGCTTCAAAGCACTGGCATAGTTGAAAATTTACAAATAATTCGATTACCAAGTCTTTCGTGGTGACCTTACTAGTTACAAGATTCTGTTTCGATTCCGTTTTCGGACTCGGCAAGAATTTCGGTTTCAGTGTTGGTTGTGGTTTCCGTTTCGGTTTCGGTTATGGGCTGAGTTTCAACTATAGTTTCGTTTTTGAGAGAAAAATAACAACCATATAAAGCTGGTGGACAGTTTCGACAGCCAGAGTAATTCAATTCCATTACAATTACATTCATCGGTAATTGGGAAATATAATCGATTAGTTTGCCTCACATGAAAGAAATTGAATTAGAAAAAAAAACTAAAAGTAATTACCTCGTTTTGAGGCTCAAGTGAATGGATTTTATTTTGTTATTGAAATATGAAATATACTATGCGCAAATGTAATTGCTTCCCCAGTACTTTGGAAACTGAAAATATTCCATGAAATTACATTTGTGCATAGTATATTTTTTCAATAATTTTTCGAGGAATGGAACTGTAACCAATTTCTTTTGATTGAGGCAAAGGAATTGATTACATTTCCAATTACCTGTAATTGGGAATTGAGGGTAATTTGATTTCGAAAGTAATGATTACTAGCCAGCTCTGCCGAGATGATAGATTTTTTTGTTGTTTTTATTTTTAGTTGCGATTTGTTCAGTTTCATTGCCAGTTTCAGTTTCTCTTTCGATTCTAGGTTCGGTTTCAATTCGAGTTTCGGTCTCGGTTCCAGCGACGGTTTCAACTCCGGTCTACATTCCAGTTCCTGTTTCAGTCTAGATTGCAATAAAGTCTTCAACAGCAGTCTACATTTTAGTTTCACCTTCGGTTCTCATTTTAGTTTCAGTTCTTATTTCAGTCTCGGTTCACGTGACGGCTTCAGTTCCGATCTATGTTTCATTTACCGTTTTGACTCTTTTTCAGTTTCAATTTCGATATCGGTTTCAGTGGCGCTTTCTCGTTTTGGTTTCGGTGTTAGTGAAGATTACGTTCTCGGTTGGAGCTATAGACTCTGTGACATTTTTAGCAGACATTTTCCGCCAAAGGCTTACTTACTTTTACTAAAATAATTTGACGTTTGTTATCATTAATTTAGCTAATGGCCACCAACAAAATATACTGCATTCTACTATGTTTAATACAATGCCAGACATGGTCTTATCATGTCCCACTAAGCCACCTCCCTCGAAAATACGAACTTGTTTGCACTCGTATTGTTGTTGTAAAAAAAACTGCAAGCAATTTTGAGTGGCTCATAATCACTTGGATACACATGGGAGTATATTTAATTGTATCCAACTACTGCGGAAAATATAAAAAAAAATTGCAGACTAGCGTATAATTTGGTAAGCAAATATACAGTGAAGAGAAAAAATATTGCAGCACATTTATGTGTTGACATGTTACTATTCTGAACTCGAATCCCATGGTGAGAACTTAAAAACGTAGTTTTACTATTACATCTATAATTTATTTTCGATTATTTTTTATTACTGATGTTGAAATTAGGAGTTTCACTATCGCAATGAGCTGCTTAGCATTTTCACAATATTTTGTATTAATAATGTACTGCAAAATTTGTTTCTGGTTGGCAAATTATCTTGTTTTGACAATTTTATTCCCAAATCTATTGTATGCAATGTTTAGATGGCGATAAAACAACCAACGCAACAATTTTATCAGCAATTAAATATCTAAAACGTGCATGACATTTATATCTAAAATATTAATATACACATATATATATGTAGATATGTATGTGTGTGCACTATACAGTAATTAATTAACATGTATTTTAGTGAATGCAACAGTTGTTTTAAATGCTTGTGAGATTAACAATTATCGTAATATTTATGTATGTTATTAAGATATTAACGTGTTTAGTATTAGAGTGCCCCACCAAAAAAAAGGTTTCATTTACCTCTGGTATTACAATCCGATATCAATACATTGTATTGTATATTCTTCTTTATTTCTTATTAAATATGTACGTACAATTTTCATAGTATTACAGTGTAAAAAATAAAAATTCATATAAAAAAATAGTTTATGACATTAAATGCTAATAATAAAAGCAGTGGAAATGTCATTTCCTTTGAATAGAATTATAAATGCTTGTGGGGCGCATAAAACAAGATATAGTTGCTTACAATCCATAGTTTAGGTAAAACAAAAAAGAGTATAATTATTTTAAATAAAAACAGAGACTAAAGATAACAAAGTATTTTCATAAGAATCAAAACCTTCGGTAATTCAAACTAGGCAACCGGAATTTATACGATGGGTCGCAACAGATTTTCTGTACCCTCGTGATTGAAACCAAGTAGCCACCGTTTTACTTCCCTCATAAATACACATAGTCTTCTAATGAGTTGTATATCAGCAGGTAGTTTATAAAACAGTTTACATGCAACGATAGTGAAAAAGTTGCGGAAAAGTGTGGTGCGGAAGTTAGGAATTTTTATATGGGATAACGATCTACTTCTTAGATAGTAAGGGCTATAAATCGGGCTTTGTGTATGTCCACTCCTTATGAAGAAAATTTTTAAAACTTTGAAAAAGTATAAATGTCGCACGGGAAGAATATTTAATTTTTTGAAAAAGTCCATAGAGTGTGATAAACGGCTCGCGTTACACATTCTTCGGATTAAACACTTTTGTGGGATTAAGAGCGGGTGAATCTTACTAGCGTACGCTCCACCCCAGCAACTGATTCCGTATTATAGTTTAGAGTGGACTAGTCCATGATAAACTAATACCAATATTTGATTTGAGCACAGCCTGTTTAGATTGTAGAAAGCACGAACCGCTGATAATATGTATGATTTCAATGCAAAAATATGCGATGACCAACTTAGGTCTTGGTCGAATATAACTGCCAAATATTTTTCGGGTTGCCTTGTGCTGATAAAATGAGATGTTGATAATATTTTTCGCGAGTCGAAGTTATTTCACGATTTCGTAGCTTAGAATTAGCTGGATTTCTTTTGCTTTTTTTTCCTTAACCTAGTTTTCAGTCGTATCTTATGTAATAATTTACGAGTAATCCATGGCTTGAGGGATAGAGATGATGACTTTAGAAAAAAAGAAAAAACTTGATTTGTCAATGTGAACCGTGAGTGTTTTTATAAATAAATTATATGCCTTAGCCTGCGTTTATTTCACGAAAGACAGTTTCCCAGTTTTCATAGCGAAGTGAATTATTAAGTATATTAAAATTTATTTTCTTGGTACCTGATAGGGTAGAGCAATTAATACCTGGCCTATTTCCGTTTAAGTTACTAATTTGAATACCAGTCATGCAATGATCAGAAATTCCAAAATCTATATTAATACCCACATGCATATTGTCTCCCATATTAGTAAACCTTCCACATACGTGGTGGTCTGTTCAATAAAAGAAGCTAGGCCATGGTATGACAGAAGTGAAAGATAGTTATCTAATAGACCGTTAGGGCTCAGTAAATCAAAATTAAAATAACCTAATACATTGTTTAATCCAACATTACATTCAGTACTGCGGGCCAGGCAGATGTTATGCTGCCGATCACTTTCATTATTTTAATTAAAGTTGGAAAGTGGTTGCAGGGGACACAAATGTATGATATATATAAGGTGTTTTTTTTACAGGTTTGTTTTTCGAATAGAGATAAAACTGGCATTTTGTGGTCAAATCTGGCAACTCTAATGTCATTTATGTTCAGTTTGGTTTGCCATTTCATCATGAACAGGTTGACAAAAGAACAACGCTTGCAAATCGTGCAAATTTATTTCGAAAATAATGGTTCAGTTCGCGAAGTTTACCGTGAGCTCCGTCCATTTTATGGTCGACATAATCGTCCATCAGAGCAATTAATTCGGTTAACCATGGATCGTTTTCGCACTACGTTTACTCTATGTGATAATACGCATCCGCAGAGACGTCGAACAGTGCGCACCGAAGAAACAATTGCCGCTGTAGAGCAAAGTGTTGAAGAGGACCCGAATGAATCGATTCGCCACCGTGCACAGCAATTGGAGCTTTGTCCATCAACTTTATGGAAGATTTTGCGCAAAGATCTTGGCTTGCGACCTTACAAGATCCAGCTTGTGCAAGAATTAAAGCCGCGAGACCATGCAATGCGTCGTGATTTTGGTGTATGGGCCGAAAATGAGATTGATTTCGATGCTGATTTTCATCGCAAAATTTTGTTCAGTGATGAGGCTCATTTTTGGTTGAATGGCTACGTCAACAAGCAAAATTGCCGCATTTGGAGTGAAGAGAATCCACATGAGACCCTTGAAACGCCATTACATCCACAAAAACTGACTGTTTGGTGTGCTCTATGGGCTGGTAGAGTCATTGGGCCATACTTCTTCCGCAATAATGCTGGAGAGGCAGCTACCGTTAATGGAGACCGGTATAGAGCCATGATAACCGACTATTTTGTTCCCGAATTGGATGGCATGAATGTGGATGAGTTGTGGTTCCAACAAGATGGCGCTACATGCCACACAGCGCACGTCACAATCGATTTATTGAAGGAAACATTCGATGAGCGCATAATTTCGCGGAATGGACCTGTCAATTGGCCACCAAGGTCGTGTGATTTGACACCATTGGATTATTTTCTTTGGGGATATGTGAAGTCGCTCGTCTACACCAACAAACCAGAAACGTTAGGGGAATTGGAAGCCAACATTCGTGGCGTTATTGCCGACATACGGCCCCATATGCTCGAAAAAGTGGTTGAAAATTGGACCTGTAGAATTGGCTTTATTCGAGCCAGCGGCGGCGGCCACATGCCCGAAATCATATTTAAACATTAATGGCATAAAATTATTATTCCAATAAAGCCAAATTTATGGACCTTAAAACGATTTTCTTGTGTTTTATTTCAATTCGAAGTTCTATACCCCTAAAAAAAACACCCTTTATTAGACTAAGCCAAATAAAAATATTTTTTATTTTTTTTTTCAAAATTATATTGATATAATTTTCAGAATGGCGAAAAAAAACAATACTGTAAATGTTACAGATGTTAATATTTATTTTTAGAGGTCTATCATTGCTAGTAAAGATTTTTTAAGACTGATTTCATTTTTGATTTAAAACTACTAAACTGTGGGAGAAAAAAAATGTTCCTTGCATATAGTTTTATAGTAAATTGCCAGCAAATCGTTCTCATCAAAGATTTGCGTCAGTGGCGAAGCCCAGCATAATCAACCTTTAAACCATAACAATGGTTTCACTTTTTTATTTTGTAAACTAGTAAACCCGGCCGGCTTCGATGCGTCTCAGACTAATAATAGACTGAGTCCGATTTTCATGATAATATTCCATACCACATAAGATATGAAACTCATTGTCACCTTTAGTGTGTACTGACACATTTTGGATTACCTTGGTCCACATATCGGTCGATATCTCTGAAACTGGTCAAGCAATGGTTACCAATGGCATCTTTAATTTTAGGTTAAACGTCTAGTTATGCAATGGTGAAAGTTCCATTTAATTCAATTCAGCCGTTTTTGAGTGATGCGCGACCAAACATACAGACAGACAAAAATAATGCTCCCTCCTATCGATTTTTCTTAAATATCTGCAATGTACAGACATCGACCTTTTACAATTTTATTATATGTAGAGATTTGTCAAAACCGCTAAAATTACTCTAGGAAAAAGATAAAAAGAAATTCTTGAAGGAAATTGTATGGTCTAAATTCAGGTGTCCAAAAACTTTTTTCACAGTTTCCAAGGCGAATTTACTTACAGGTGATCTCATAAGCACATATGAGCAGTGGCTTCTCTCAAAATAAAAAAAATTCTATGCAATCTGACAGGAGAAGCCGCCTAAGGAAAAACAAAACACATGAAGTATGTGTGTGTATACAGGCAACAAATTCGCCATGATATCACCTGGTATAAATTCGCCTTGACAGTTTCTTTTCAAAAGTTATTTATTGTATTTAAAAAAAATTCTGTTTTTTTCGTTGTTGTTGATTAAAATTTTGTTTATTCAATGGAATGAACTTATACCAAAGTTGAAGCCAATCCTCGACTATACACCAAAATTTGTTGCTTTAATAGATGAGACTAGCAATGATGGATCACTAGAAATTAATATTAAGGTCTGTATTTTTTACAGTATTCTGTCATTCTGAAATATGATACCCACATAATTTTTTAATTTGCATTTGGCCCAGTCTACAATATACGCAACTCCTTATCATGGTACTTGAGCTATACATTCTAAGTGCTTCTGTAACGGTGTACGGGTATGTAAGAATGTACATATATGCATTTGCATGGCCGTTAAATAACATCGCAATATAAACCAAGTTAACTAAATTATGCGTGAAATAGTGAGCCGAACTGCAGTTGTCGGTTTTAAATAAAAAACCGTAATGAGCAACTACAAGAATTTATGTGCTTAGTACTGAATAAGATACTTAATTTATTTTCACGCCTTTATGACTTTCTACTTTAAAAGTCTGATATGCGATATTCCCGCGGTTGTGCGAGGCTTCACCAAACAAATTAAAACGATGTAGTGTACATAAGAGCATATCACGGTATATGCAAAAAAAAAAAAAACGTTGAAAATGTTCCCTCCTCAGTGAGAACACTTACCTAATGAGGTTTACAAAAAATGTAAATTGTGTCTGTTGCCCTCTGTAAAAACAAAGAAACTTGTGTTTTCTCTATAATTTCTGTTTGTGTTCGATTTAAAAAAATGTTATTTTAGTAAAAATATTAATAAGTGACGGTTTTTTACCCAGATGGAGATGTACAAATTTTATGCATTTACTCTATGCTTAATTTTTTTCTAAACAGGGGTTTACCTTTTAATTAAATTTGAATAAAAGCTTAAGTTGACACGATAGGTTAACATTCGAACCAGGGGAAAATATTAAATTTGTTTTATTGATACCTTCTAGCATACCGTAGTAGACCGGCAGGCAGGAGCTTAAAAAATTTTAGAATTGTAAAAATGTTTTGAGCCAAATCTTAATGTTACCACTATGTACAGAATATCTAAAACTCAACCCAAACTTGAAATTCGACATCGGGAAATACACCTGTGAAAATTTCATTCATTTCTATATAGCAAGTTTTGAGTGATGAGCGAACAAACTTTAGGACAGACAAAAAAAAATAGGAAAAACAGCTGTTTTAGTCGCTACAATCTAATGAAACTACCAATGAATTTTGATATTAATAGCGTACAGACATCGGCATATCACAATTTTGCTATACGAGTACATATATAAAGATATATAAAGTAAACCCATGAAAAACTTCTTCCTCCATTTACATAATAACGATTTGTAGGAGGGCGCTAACTAATCCTGTTCACAACTTATGTGAAGGTGTTGCACTGGTCATTGTAAAAAAACAATAAATAATTATTTTTCTGATTTATTAAACGGCAGAATCGCACAAAACATTTATACCACAGCAATCGACAGTAGTAAGATGAAACAATGTCTAAGGATGAATGGACATTATTTAGTTTTTGTTTTTTTTTGTTTGAAATCACACCAAAATAACCTCAATCGACAGCCAATAAATCAAGCACAAATTGCGTGCTTCTTGTACAAGTCGACGTCCAAACAAAATCAATTCTGCAATATAAACAAATTTAAGACAAGCCATAACTCCACCTCAATTACTTACCTCACTCGTTGTCATGGTGAAGTGGCCTTAAAAGTAGTAAATTAAAATGGCCTACTAAACAAAATGAGTTTCATAATAAACAAAAGCCGCCTATGCAAATTTGAGCATGTTGCTTACATATTTATGGAGCAACTGTACATATCGGCTAAATGTGCGCATACACACGAGTAGCGCTCAATAAGTCCAACTATATAAAACCGTTTGACTTTAAAAAATTAAAAGGTACAAACGGTTACGGTTTGGAAAGGTTTCGTGGTTCAAAACTCAGAGCTGGAAAAACTTAACGGTTTATAGAAAGAATTCTGGTTCGAAAAATTAAACGGTTATGGTTTTGAAAAATTAATTTTTTTCTGCTTTAAGATATTTAACAAATATCTATGCTTTAGGTTTGAGAACTTAAACGGTTTCAAGGGATTACGCTTCAGACTTTGAAAAATAGATTGGTTTAAAATGGTTATATATTCGAGTATTTTTGTATGTTGAGTATTTTGTGTTTGTTTATCTCACTTTCTCGACTGAAACCTTCTCATTCAAAATTCATTCATGTCTTCCTTTATATTTCTTTTGGTTGGCTATTATTTCAAATTTATCTAACTGCATAACAATTTTTTTTCCATCCACCAGTTGCATTCCCATTCATAATTTATTCACCTCAAGTCAACCATACCATTTTCTTTGATTTGCTACCGAGTTCCATGCCGGTACACACGTAAGCACGTTGACACATACACATGTCCCAAGTAGTATATTTTTGAGGGCATACACATTTTTTTTGTGGGTACTACATTAGACGCGCCAAATACAAAAAATACAAATACTTTGTTTTCGGATTAGTGAAAAAAATACTCTAAAAGTTACAGATTTTAATATTTTTTTCTATCATTGCTATTCTAGATTTTATAGGACTACTCTCACCCTGCAGTCAACTCTACTAGTTTTATATTAGTCAAATACTAGTTTGCCAAACCCGCTCAACTAGTTCAAGTTCTGTAATTTTTCCATATTAGCAGCTGGTATTTTTAACACGGCGATGTCCTACGAGATGGCAATTGTCCGCTTCTGCATCAGCACCATCCCAATTTGCATACTAGTCAGCCTCTGCATCAGTAATATACCAGTTGACATATTATTAAGTATATACACCAGCATTATACCAGTTGACATACTAGTCAGTACATACACCAGCATCATACTAATCAGCCTATGCATCAGTATCAAACCAGTTTCTGTCCCACTTCATAGTAGGATAGTTCTTTTTGGTTTTGAAAATACAAGAAAATTTCAATTCAAGCCACTTTATTAAAAATTCAGTCGTCAGATATAAAATATGTATCAAAATAAAGATTACTTTTCTCTGTTCATAGCAATTTTACTCTTGGAAAACTTTTATGAAAAGTAATTTTCTTCTTTCTTCATAATACATAGTCCTTTTTTGAATGAATTTCATACTTAATTTCACAGGCATAAATCTTAAATTTTTTTTTAAACATTTTGTGGATAGTTTAAAAATTTATATATTAATCTGAGATAGAGTCTAATCCATACTTTTACAAATATCTTTCAAGGAAATATTAGCTTTTTATGTTGAAAATTATAAGTTTCGGAGTTCTTTGCAAATAACCATGCAGGTAACTCGCTTATTCTGGTACATAATGTGCAAGTTCTTAGTAACTAAACATTTTAAAAAGTGCTATTTTCGGTACCTTGTTATCATGTGTCTCTGCTCGCTATTTTTTAGTTGTTGCAGCTTCCAAACGATTCCGTTGGAGATTCACTGTTATTTTATTTGTCAAAACTGCATTTCACAATCACAATAAGTTAACCCTGAAAACAACAATTCAATACTTCTTTTATGCATTTGTTGAAAACTTTTTCTTCAGAAAAAACTTTACTTTGACTATTCCAAAAAGAAATGTTATTTAGTTATAAAATTGCTTTGACAAATGATTCTTTGTTTCCACTTTTCTTCGTGGTTTCATTTGAGCACTGCTACTCGTTGTTACTTCTCTGCTGCGCGTCTGCCGCAGTAGCGACATCGCAAAAATAAGCGTGCACGTACGTACATGATCTGCAACCCAAATGTACTATTTGAGCATGAATATCTTAAAAGAATTATGATGTCACTATAAAAACCATTATTTACAAGAAAGTTTTATATTTAATTTAATTTAATTCATGTTTGAAAACTAAGAATATTAGTTAAACAGGAAATTAAAATGTAGGACGACGATGTTAACTGATCTATTGCTGTCCGAATACTGAACTCTAATCTTTCTTGTTCGTGTATGTATGTAGCTATCGACAGTTCTGGAGGGTCGTTGCTGCTTATTATGGTGGAAACGTTTCAGTCGCTCAGACTGTATATGAATAAGACCACGAAATTCTAGTTAATGACCTAGAATGTTTACTAACCAGTTTGGCAGTTAACTGTAGGGCATTTTTGCTTTAAAACTGCAAAACTATTGAAGTAAAAAAATTAAGTTGTATATAGTTTTGTAAGGAGTTGAATTCCCCAGGAAAAAGTTGTGAATGGAAATTTTCGGCAGGTGAGCCGTTCAAGAGTAATCAAGCCTTAAACATTGATATGATTTTCTTCTTTCTCGATTTTACTTTGGAATTTTGGGAAAACTGTAAAAATTAATGTAGAAAAAAGATTAAACATATTCTGAAACAGAATCGTATGGTATAAAATGAAGTATCAAAACATTTATTTTTTTTATAAATTCAAAGTTATTTACTATTCATATTCATAATACATACATACTGCGCAAGTATGTTCAAACATTGGACATTATGCCTAGCATTTTTTGACCTGCATGTTTATTATTTGTATGTTACACCCTCAACATTCCTGTCACACACCAGTGCTCAACGTATGCAACAGCCTTTTTGGTTTTTTGTTTTCTTTAATTTTCTAAAAATTTTTTGGTTAGCGTGTTGCAAATGTTAAAAGTAAATGTTTTAGCCTGCAGCCAAACCAACTAGTTGTAAACTACTTTACTAGTTGTAAACTACTTTACAACTAGTATATGCACCAAGCCCAACTAGTCAGCCAACTGTCATATTTCCATATAACTAACTGGTATTTTTAACATGGCCATGTCTTACGAGATGTCAATGGTCAGATTTCGACCAGAACATACCAGTCATCTAATACTAATACTCATAATATACTAGTATCATACTAGTTCGAAAAAGATAAAAGAATACTAGTCCAAATGTGGGCCAAAGCCTCTTGCAAAGATTAAAGTAAGAAAGTGGACTCATCAATACATCATTTCTATTTTTCATAATTTTCGCTGTGAAAAACCCCAATTTGGGATTGCAAAACATAAACTATATCTTTGGAATATGTCATACGCAGGTTGCGAATTACCATAGCATGCAATGCAAATGAAATAAACGAAAGAAATAATCACCCTTATCGCAGAGTTCGCCCGAACGAACGTTCGTCTTCGCTCTTTTTGTTCGGGCGAACTGGTTCCGCCTATCGGTAATTTCGGGCGAACCAATGTTCACTTCGAATCAGCTGATGATCAATTTCGAATTAATAGCGAACAAATAAATTTATTTGCTATTTTGTAAACAAGCGTACAATTTAGTAAAATAAAGTTAAAATAAAGCTTAAAAATTATATAAAAACCGTATATTATTGGCCTTAGGTTATTATTTTTAGAACGCAAGGAGAATTTAAATGTGAGAGCAATCCGTAGGCAATTAGAGACAAGTCCAACCCTTTGGAGCTAAGCGATTCACTGTGAGTAGGAAAAAGTTGTTTTTGGCACTTTTCAATAACAGATTAATTGTTTCCTTACTAGTTTTCAACAATATTACAGGCTAAATAAGCCAGAATTTAAACATTTGCTAGATATTCTGGCTGGCTCGTTGCCGCCACTGATGTAGAAATTTGGCATTCCAGCAATGTATAAGTTGAGCGCTTGTCTACGTTTTTTCGCAGAAGGAGGCTATCAAAAAGGCGTTGGCAATCACCATGAGGTGGGTCTTAGTCAGGCATATTTCAGTGAGGTTCTGTCAGAGGTGCTGTGTATTTTGGAGCCATTGCTTTGTATCCAATGGATAAATTGGCCTTCCTTAGAAGAGCAACGCCAGATTGCAAGCGAATTTTATACCAAGTTCGCAATACCAGGAGTTGTGGGCTGTGTTGATGGAACACACGTTACCATAACATCCCCTTCAAAGAATATTCACCAATTTTACAATAGGAAAGGCAAATGCAGTTTGAATGTTATGCTCGTAAGTGTATACATATAATTAAATTTTAGATAAAATATAATTGTATTCATAAAATAGAACTAACTCAGTAGTAGAGATGCTTTTTGAGCTTGCTCTACGAAGAACTGGTTGTGCGCTGATATCGCTTTGTTGGCATTCACTTGATGGAGCAGCAGGCTCACATTCAGGATCAACAGGTTCGATATCAGGCGTAGTTGCAGGAAAATCTTTACTACACCCCGGAATTTCGTCCCTCCATATTAAAATATCCGACAAAATTTCAATATCTAAGTTTGTCTTAGACCATTTCGCCACCGGTCCGTACCTGTGCGAGCCTTCAACACCGTCAACAGTGTCTTTGAGGTCTAGCAGTTGATAGATAGCTTCCTCGGCACTTGTAAGCGTTTGGGGTTTGTTGGGTCCGCCGCTTTCATACAATTTATTTTGTGACCCCTTCTTCCTTACATATCTTTTCTGGCCATTCCACACCTAGTTAATGGATGCATTGTTATATTAAATAGATTTTGCATACATTACTACAAAGAAATGTACCTTTTTCCATACAAATTCACTTTTAACAGGTGGGCCCAGGCTATTCAACGACATTGTAAGAAGTCTGCCACTTTTCCTTTGTTTTCTTTTGAAAAACCTTTAGCAATTTCAGGCTTTTCTAACTTTTTCTCCACCAGCATTTCCGACTGTGCTTTATTTATTGATTTACTCCTAAAAAATACCACCATATTTCATTAAAAGAATATCTAATATTCAAAACAAAACGTTTCTTACATTTTGTTTCACTCTTGCTCGCCTGTAAAATAAAAGTGAACAAATTTGGCATTTTTCGTTGTTCATTTCGCCCGAACAAAGCGTTGCCAATAAGGCGGAATGCTTTTCGAACACGAAAAATGTGTTCGCCAATATCTGCGATATGGCGAACAAAAAATGTGAACCTTTTCGGGTGAAAATAAAACTCGCGATAAGGGTGAATAACAGCTTATGTCCCTTAAACACATACTATAAAAATTGTAGTCGTATACTAGTTTGGATTGAACTTTTTCTGGCTAGTATGATTTCAACCAGAAAATTATAGTTGGATACTAGTATGTTTACTGACTAGTTTGATATTTCACTGCAGGGAGTATAAACTGTGTGGGAGTGTGTGTGTGACGGGTGAACTCCTCACGTTCATTTTATAGGCGCCAAACTCTTTATGTTTTGTGACCTTTCATTCAACGCCAAGTGTATTCTGATATTTGCCATATTGCTTTATCTCTTAACTAAGGACAAATTTTCATACATTTATATTCACTGGTACACATTAGGGTGCGCCTTACTCGTATGCACAGACAATTTTACAAAGCTATACTTCAATTAGAAATGTTTGTTGAGTCATTTAAACTGAAGAAAATGATGTTGTCACTAGTTTTTGGCGAAAGCTCAAGCCATAGTTTAGGCTTAAATGGAAGCTTTTATCGTCTATATTGGAATGATTTTTGTGAACAAATTTATTTTGTAGACAAACCAGTTTCGGCGTAATAATTTTTGTTTGAACGTCAAACCCGGTTTGCCTTCAAAACAAATTTGAAAAGAGCAGACAAAGAATCGGTCTATTATACATCAACTCTCCGATCTTACACGTCTTTCCATCATTAAAACTCGACAGTATTTTGGCCTTCAAAGCAGCAAAAAATGGGCGCCCTAATGTAGCAAGGTCTGAATTCGTTCAAATTGCTTCATTTAAATTTACATTCTCAGCAAGAACCACAACCTCTAGGCAGGATTAACGATAAAACGACATTGTATCTTCTGCACAAACTCCCACTGTTGCTTCGTGTTGGGCATTAATGTCCACTTGTAAATACTTGGCTTGTCATATCCTAAGTTTCCACCGAGCCCATTAATATTTTTAATGGCTTAGCGTTAAAGTTTATTGTTATTTGTATAATTTCCGCGTTATTTAATAAGAAGTGCCACTTAAAGTGATATTAGGAAATATAGCTCTGAAAGAAATAAGTTTGTTTGTGCTGAAAACTTTCTGTGTGAAAATATCACCTCAACGGAGTTTTTTAGTTGATTATGAATAACTCAAACCTAAATTAAGCCAAGCCCAAGTTTTCCCGAACCTTGTCTGAGGGCTTAAGGATTAAAGGTAAACAGGTCAACGGAAGTAAAATCAATTGACTTGATTAATTGATGTTATTTCCGCGATATACCTCCGAGGAGATTAGGACCGAGAGAAGATTTTTCATGGAAGAAATACACTCGGAGGGTTGCCGACCATTGCCGAGGAGAGAGCCTGTTTTAATCAAACTTTCTCAAAACCTTTTTGATGTTATATACCTGTCCGTCCCTTAAACCTGTACCCTTAGGTGTGGTAGGCCAGTACCTGTTTTTAGATCCTTTTTTAGGTTAGAAATTGATGAGTGCAAGTAACCGAAGGATCTAGAGCTGTAAATGTTTGGCAACTCTTAAACCTTCAGCAACTCTTAAACCTTAATTGGATAGAAAAAATCCTGAAATCTTAGCCAATTCTAAAATCAGCACAAGCTCTGAATGAGGAGCACAGCTCGTCTAATATGTTCTACCTAAAATCAGACTCAAAGGAATACTAACCAGCTATAAATTGAGAAACAAAGCTGGAACGACCCCCACAATCACTGCAACTAAAACCGCAATCATAACACGAACTAAAACTAGAAGCAGATACAGAATCAGCAGCAGAAAAAGAATAAAACAACTAAAACCATATCAGGAATAGAATTGAACCAGAAATAGTATCAGAATCAGACAGTGAGGGTGACAGTTGTCAAGCGGAAAGCTGAAAAACCCCGTATCCGTAAAACAAACCATAATCATACCAAAAAGCTCAACCGTAACTGCATCAGTACATTCGGTTATGTTTGTGATTACAGTTACGGCAATTTTCCCTAAAGTTCAACCTTACGACTGTGATGTTTGAGGTAACAGTTACGGCTGGGGTTACGGTTACGTCAACGGTTATGGGTAAGGGTTATGGTTACGTCAACAGTTATAATTTGGGGTGCGGCACAGTCATTGTAAGGTTTACGGTTACCATTGCGACAACTCTTAAGGTTAAAGTGGAGTTAAAAATGGCGTTTACGATTGGTTCATCGCCCTGATGTTGTTCTACCATTATTCGTTCTGCCTAATCCCACATTCACTGCCGAAGTTGTCATCAGTCCATCGATCAGACCATAGTTGGACCATAGTTCGTAGTCTCTTAATAATTCAGAACTGTTCACCAAAAATCCAATAAATCCAATAAATCCCCCTCATAGAGTTCACATGCATGCCACTATAACTTATTAACTCACGTCTGGGTTAAAGAATTTCTGAAACTTTAGAAATGTGATATTCCAAGGTTGCGATTGTGATTCCAGCTTAGATGCCAGCTGAAGAGAGTAAATTCTTACAAATGAGATATTAGGTACATGGAGTTTGCTTTGTTTGGTCTTCTAGTTAATATTTTTTTCTTGCCGGACGTGCTTATCTGTTTTAGATCGCTTTGCATTTAGTCACTTCTTAAGTTTGGTTACAAGGAGAAGGTAAAAAGTCCCTAACAAATATCAATACCAATCAACTTTTCATTGAACAAAGAACTCGTGACAAAGGATACCATGTCTCATAAAATTTACAACTATAAATATACCAATAAATTAAGTTATCAACTTAAGAGTGTCTCTACTGCTAATCTACCTTCTCTTTGCCATCTAACCAATAACAAATCAAGATGTGACCTCTTCCACATGCAACATAGCGTTGCAAATGAAAATTTGTTGGTGCACGTTTTGACACCTACAAAAGTTAAATAAACAAAAACGGTGCTGCACACGTATGCCCGTTCATATATACGCCCATAACTTCAATTCTGGTTAAAGAAACCGTAAATGAACCCAACAGGACTCATGGGATGTTGATTTAGTAGATAGACATGATACATATCTCTGGAAGTTTCCATATTAGAACACTAAAATTCAGTAAAGAGTTATTCGAGGTCCATTTCTAACACATGTAGAAAAATATGGAATAAGAAGAATGGGGCGTGGCACCTCTCCATCAAAAAGAATTTTTCATTTTGAAAAACTCTAGACGAATTCATGTCAGGCTACGGAAATTCGGCTTAATCTTTAATACCTCCAGAAAAACGGGAATACGGAAAAGGGGCGTGTCGCAACCCATACAAACTGAATGCTTAATATCACAAATTATAAATATAACATATAAGAAGAGATGGAAAAGAGGAGGATGTCGTCGTGACAGCAGAGAGAGGAGTAATGGAAGAATAGATTGAGGAAATAAGAAAAGAAAAAGGAAAATGAAAACGAAATTATACGAGTGAAAAAGTGAAGAGGGAAAGCAAGAAGTTAATAAAGCTGAAAAAGAATAAACAAAATATATGAGAAGATTGAGGAAAATTGTTCAAATATGTGTCATCCAATTTTCGAGCATTAAGATAGAAGAGGCTAAGTAGGAGGAAGTAAAATATGCGAGAGGAGCGTGAAAAAATTATCAAAATGTCCAAAGAACATATGCATGGTAGACATACGCTTACAAAAGTACCTAGCACTAGCAGCTGGAAAACTATCGTTAATCATGCTTCCAAAGATGCACATCAAACCTCCTTTTCTCGTTGGGTTCATCCATATATATTCATAAAACAAATGCTAAGTGCTTGCATACGAAATGCGAAACATTTTCATGCATCCACGGCTCACTTGTGCTATGTGCGCGTGCGCATCCGCATCAGCTTGTACGAGCATCCGGATTTCGGTCCATTGCCATGGTGTACTTACACTTGTGCACTAATGCAGCTGCAAGCCATAGCTTTGTCCAGCATGATTTATGTATCTCCCACAAGTTTCCATTTCACGTTTACTTAGCACATTTGCCGGCCGGCTATCTGCCTGGCTGGTGGGTTGGTTATTTGGTTGGCAAGCTGCTTGTGCTTGACCAACCCATCCAAATGATATTTGGACGATAAATTTCATAGAAAGATGCACACGAATGCACTTAAATTCTAAGCAAAAGAGGAGTGCCGGCGTTCATAATTTATCCATTTTATGTGTCAAATACAAAAATTAAATAAACAAAAAAAAAAGATTTGCTAAAATATTACAAAAGCGGCCGCTTTGATGCACCAAATAAGCATTGTAAAGTGTCAGAATTAGTGTGGTTAACTACAATTAGATTGAGAATTGACTAATGGATGCACAGTAGCTAAAGTGCTTTGGCGATTTGAAATCGCATATTTTTTGGTCTAGATTATTTTTGCAATAATCCTTTATGCAAATGGAATTGCCCTTTTTTTGTTTCAACGTCATAAGTACGCAACACGATTTTCACTGTCCGATAAGGGATATATTAAATTTTAAATTAAACATCTAGTAATGCAACAGTGATAGTTTTATTAGATTCCATTAAGCAGTTTTTGAGTGATGCGCCCAAATATACCTACATACAGGCATACATACAAAAATTCTAAAAACTGTTAATTAGGATTCTATTGGCTTAATTATTGATCCCACCTATCAATTTTTCTTGAATATCTGCAATGTACAGACATCGACCTGTTACAATTTTATTATATGCAGAGATAAGTACAACGTGCCTGAGGACCTAACTGCACATACCGTTAAAAGTGGCGCTATCAAAATCTTTCATCTATGTTATCAAAGCCGCCATCTAAGTCCCAAGGTAAAGTCCTTATTTGTGATGACCTCCTTTCTGGGACCAACACGATTTTGCAACAATGCTTCACAGAATTTCTGCACCCCTGATAGCAGGAAGAGCCTCAATCAGTTTCTCAAGACATTCAGGAAATTATCTTGTCTTACGGCGATCACATATGCGGTAGTTTCGAGTCACTTTGACATCTTCAGATCATCTCAATGTTTCTTGGCGGAATGTTTCTTGCTAACCAGATTGTCAAAAAAGGCTCCAAATTTACATCATTAAGACAGATAACTGCGTGCTGCCAACTTTGGACGATCTTTAAAGGAAGCAAAGAACTTACTGAGGACCGAGTTATATGTTTGATCCCCATAACCATATTTAGATAGGAAAACAAGAGATTTTTTCCAAAACTAAACAAATATTCAGTAATAAAGAAATACAGGAATAAAGAAAATATTTTTCGTCTTCATATCCAATACGTAGAATGAGCAAAATATATTTTATGGAAAGAAAGGAACCTTAGCAACTTCTATCGAACCCGCTAAGGACCATCGATTCTATCGATATACATGAGTATGTGAATATCGATAATATTGTGGCGAATTTTCTCAACTATGTAACATCCCTAACTCAATAACACTGCCACCACTAATTAACACAACATGCCGTGCAGAAAATTGGACTAGCTCAGAACTATCACTGAGCTAAACCGTTTGACGACACCACCAGTTCTAGCTCAATACCCAAGCAATGCTTTCAACTGTCCACTTTTACATGGAGATGTCATTGGCAATGGCAATTGTCGCCAGTGTTAGTTACTTTTCAACTCGTTCTGAACCGGTTTTCATTCCGCCAATTTTAAGATAGTTTGGCTTTGGCTAGTTTTCAACCTGTGCCATTTCGGAAAGTTTGAGGGTAGTTTTAGTTGTAGATGAGTGATTATCGATATCCGATATTTCAAACTGTCTTTAAACTATCATTTTTGTGGGCGATTCGAAAAGCGTGTAGCTCAAGATTGTCTCTTTTGAAGACTGGTTCGCAATTTCACTGCAGGGGAGATAGCGATGACTACACTGCATGTAAGCAGGAGAAAGAGTGATAGCACGAGTGTTTACGAATACGACGCAAAGAGGTGACAGCGATACAAAACACCTTCCCTTCGAGAACACAAAGAGCGAACAAACTAGAAAGTTCTAGGAGAGTAAGTTAATACCGTGTCGTACTATAAATCCAACTATTTGTTAACAGTTTGTTTATTTGACCCGATCGAACCCTCGAAGAAATAATTGAAGACTCGTCGACTTCGTCACCATATCCATTAATACTATCAGTATATATGGAGTCAAAACTATTTTTTATACCTAATCAGTAGCGTATGATTGAAATCTGCTGGCAGACTAGAAAAAGTGTGCCTCCCATCAAGATCGAATTAATTACTTACTTCGCAAAACTTTAAAAATTCCAGTGGAGAAAGCCTTGGTGCCACCTCCACACTACCTTTACAACCTTTGAAATCGTCGTTACTACCAAACGGTTTGTTGTAAACAATGTAATATTCTGTTAATTTTACAGTTTTTTATTGTTCGCGCAAAATAAACATAAAAATGTGTTTTTGTTTTCACTTCTCTTCCTTTACGCCCAACAATTGAAAATATTTCTTAGTGCCCTTCCTTCTTTAAGTGGCTTAGTGCATGCAACAAATCAAATTGACTACTTAAACTGTGTTGTTATTGTAACTTAAGCAGTATTGCATTTTTTGTTGCATTACTATGGCATGACGGCAGTGTTGCACAAAAACGAAGAACATGGTTCAGAAAACCGGGTATTTTATAACTTTGAACGAGCTTTTCTTGTACATATATGTACACTATTTCGGAAACATCTCAACTGATTTGGATGAAATTTGCTACGTAGATAGTGTACTGAATTTTAGAATTTTTATTTAGTCGTTGCCACTTAGGATGCTTTTATAGGGCTGCCACCTATCTGATTTTGTTTATAATGAAATGATATGTGATAGTATGGGGATCAACCGAAAGATTGTTTACGTGGTATTTCAACAGAAATAATTCCAGCTGCTGTGCACCACTCTTCGCACGTACACTCATGGATGCGAATCGGGTAAAACCCGAGTCGTTCTGGTGCGTATACCCGTTTGCAGTGTGAATGGCTACGCATCACTAGCTTCCTTTTGACACAACATGCGTTTGACTCTACCAAATTATTGTCTAACTGACTGATGGTGAGGTTACTATTGTTCGTGGGTGCTGGAAGTGTAGTTGTCAGTTCTGTAGCGCTTCAAGTGAAGTGCATTTTTCCTTCTAATTGACACGCTGGTACGCATAATTGGCACCCACGACGTGAATACAAACAAACTTAATCAAATATAAACACAAAAAAAAAAAAGAAATAAGAACGATAAGACATGCAACTGAAAGAAAAAAAAAGAATTAAGAAGAAGAAGATTGAAAGTAAAAAACGCCAACAATTTTTTAACGCAATAAACAACTGATGCTTTGTGAGCCATGAATTAAAAACATATGTTGGCGTGTGAAATGGGCTATGCTGGTGAGAGAAGTGTTGGTGTAATTTCTAGTTTCAAAGAATTATAATTTGTTCCATCTTTTCTTCAATTAGAACCTTACCTCTCTCTCTCTCTATGGCGCGATATACAACAGGTATATCATCATAAACCTCCTAAGAGATTTTTGCGCCAAGCTTCTCTTCCAATTTGTGGTGTGCCGATTTGAATTTTCCCTACAAATTGGTGGGACCTACAGTTTTTTTGCCGACTCCGAACGGCATCTACAAAGGAGACGAATTTTTGCTGAGAAGCCTGTCATGGCAGAAATACACTCGGAGAGTTTGCCAAACCACTGCCGAGGGGCGACCCCGTTTTGAAAAACTTTTTTCAAATCACTTTTGATGTTACCTGTACCAGGGCTCGAACCATGGACCTTCGGTGTGGTAGGCCGGCAACACTACCTTCACACCACGGCGGCCGCCAGAACCTTACCTCACTGCCAGCTAACATAGGTGCTTATTAAGGAAGCTCACTGGAGTCCTTTTTTAAAATTAAGTAAATATAGATTTGCCGCTAAAGTCCCTTTTTACCGCTAAACCAATACGATATTTTGATATGTGAGATCATTGCATAAATGGAGGAATCTCATATACTTCAAGCGTATATCTAGGTATACTTATACACTTTTTTAAAGTTCGTGCTAGCAAGAATACTATAAATCGGGCAAAATCAAACTTGGTCTTCTTATGATTAAAGGCGCTCAAATATGTACACTTTTGACCTTGAATAAGGGCTATTAACGAACACTGTTTAATAGGCACCCACGGCGCTAGAATCGGCATAAGCTCTTATGTTTATGGCAGATCTATTGAAGAAGAGGAACGTGTTGGGAATTCGGTATGCCTTAGTAGAAAACGTTTGGGTACTCACGGTCAGTCAACTCTCGCTAATCTTACGTAGATACCAAAACTGACTACAGGAAGTGACTCGACAAATTTTTTGTGGCATAAAAGTATGTTAGAGATTGTATAGAGTATCACAATGGGTCGTCCTGTTACCTTTGCCCCTCTATCTCTATTAATTTCTTCTTCTTCCTCCTCTTTTTTACCATATTTCATGAATATTCATCTCCCTTCTCGTCTTCCTCCTTCTGTTTTGCATTCTCTTTTGCATTTTGGTTATTGTAATAATTCTATTACTGTTCTTATTAATATTTCCCTTTCTCTATTTCCTTGGGTTTCCTTCACTGCTTCCTCTACCTCTTCTTATTCTCTTTTTAAATCCAATTCGTTTTTCTCATCATTTTATTCTTCCTATTTCTTGTTCTCTCCTTCACATCTCCGTCTCCCTATGCCGCTGTCTCTCATCACCTTTCTATGCAAGTATGCACCTAAAATTTATTCAGTTAATCTTTCATGTTTTAATAAAGTTCTGCTTATATCAATTTCATTTTTGCTTATATATTTAATTAATACTATACAAGTAATAAGGCAGAACATAACCTAAAATTTACAAGTCTTGAGCGCAGTTTCACTATACTTTATCTAACTGAATTACATTCCATGATATTTTTAATTTATCACACTTCTCATAAATAAATTAATTTGTTATAAGCACTTTTAACTAAATTTTCCAATCTCATGCCATAAATCCAACACCTGACAAAATATCATCACTAAGCTCTAGTTAAGCTTCGGCAGCGATTTATCACGCTTTGTGATTCTTTCTTATTAAATTAATAATTGCATAGACTTGACAACTCAACAAGATGAGGTGCCCGCCTTAGTAACGGCATTTTCATTTACAACGGTAAATTACAAACGTACAATCTTAACAACTTCCAGCAAGTAAATGGCATAACAGATCACGCCAAATGTCAAATACGCTAACAAGGAAACTTCGCTGAATCGCCGACCATATAATTTTCCGAAGTGGCATAGAATTCTGGTAGCGGGTGTTATGCAAAGTGTTTGCATATACAAGGTGGCACAAAAGTAAGCTTCCGATGTTCAGCATATCGGTTGTGGCACGTGCAGTGTGTGCTGTTGCACCGTCTTGTTGGAACCACATGTTTTCCAATCCCAATTCATCAAGTTGCGGCAAAAAGAACTCGTTGATCATTGCTCTGTAGCGCTCACCATTCACAGTAACCGTTTGGCCCCGACCGATTATTGGTCAAATAAATAGTCAGCAATATTCCGCGTTCTGGAGCAGTGTAGCGTAACATTGTTTATTAACGTGTATTTCGCATGTATTTACTACACAAATATCAAAAAAGAACTGACTTTAGGGGCCAATCGCAAAATTTATAGCATTTTCTGATAGGAGGATTACTTTTGCGCCACCCTGTATAAATATGTATATGTGTGTGTGTCCAAAGTATGTTTGTAAAACTTGCTTGTTGCTTGCCACTGCAGAATGATTAATAAGCAATTTAAGTGGCTTACAACTAGCGGCAGCTTCGGACCACATAGCGGTGCTTCATGTTTCTATAACTTCCTACAAATATGTTCGAGGATGTTTACATACATACAGGAAAGTATATTTTTTTTTTTTTAATTTTTTTTAAATATGTCACTTGTAGCAGCAGTCTATGCGGGATTGTAAAAATTTCACCTCTTTTTAGACGAAATAAGATATGTCAGATTAGATTTTCCATACACATACACAATAAATTACTAACAATATTTACATACTACTTAAATACCACGCAGTTAAATACCAAACTAGTCAGAAATTATAACTAGAATTTTTGCGACTGAAATTGAAGTGGTTTTAACAAGCGCTGTCTTCTGCTGTGCCGGAAGCTTTATACCTTTCTTGAATACCAGTCACGATTTTCACTGTCCGATCCTTATTTACAGGAAGTACAAACTTTGCTAAATTTGCTGTTCTTATATTGTTTATTGAAAGATTATAGCTCAAAACCCGTTTATCGGAGCAATTGGTTTTATGGAGGCTATACGTCATATTGGTGCAATCTTACTGATTTTCACTATCGGCTACATATACTATATTAAATGAAAAAATTGTTTAACGCAGCAATCTTAGCTCATCGTCCTAATAATTTCGGTAGACTTCATCTCTTCTTCTTCTCATACTTACAAAAATTTAAGTAAAATTACTATACCATTTCATGTTCATGATGTAACATCACTACAGCCTAGGCGCCGACGAGTGCCTGCACTTGTTACCGTAAAAAAAAAATTGGTGAAGTGTACATATGTGTGTACGACTGGGAACGAATTTGCGTAATCTCTTTTTTCCCCTGTAAGATTCGACGGAGAATAAAGAATTCGACAAACGAATTCATCTACACATCTTTCAATAAATTCGACAGAAAGGTGCCCTTGCAAAGTCGCCTGTGCATTACTTCTAAAACTCCAAGCTGATTTGATCAAATTATCATATTTTACCTCTAAAACTCGACGTCAAAATCGCCCTAAACTACGACAGAATTTTGACAGCTTTCGAATTCATCACCATTATCACCCTCCTCATTATCATAATCACAAATATCATTTTCCTTCTTCTAGTTCTTCCTTTCTGCTCTTCCATCGTTTTTCACTTTGCCTTTTTTTCACTTATTCGTTCGCCTTTTCCTTCCGGTTCTCTGTTTTCCACATCTCTTTTCCTTATACCTGTTCACTAGTATTTTTCTTGTAACTTCTACTTAGGCAATGACAAACTCTTTCAACATCATTCGTAGTTCATTCAATGTCTAGGCAGGCTCTTCAGGTTTTCAAGGCATCCTACGTCACAGTTTTTTGTCTCTTTTCAACTAATATGCGACAGGTCCATTTCTCGTAGTATACTCCCAAGTTGAACATAGCAGTTGGTTGAATAGAGAAAAGCGAGTTATCTGATTTCGACTTGAAGCTCAAACTAAGTAGTTGTGAGTTTAGATCTAGTTGCTTAGACTGTAAGGTATATGCTTAAATGCATTAGTACTTATCTGATTATTTATTTGCCAAAGTATGTCACTAAGTTGCCAGTGAAATGTGCAAAAAATGCTGATATCATACAGACCCACCAGACCCATAGTACATGTGTATGTATATATTAAGTTACAGTTACCTACAGTCAAAGACGGACAAGAACTTTTTAAAAATTTTGCAATTTGATGGCATAAATCTTAACTTGAAAGACGCTGCAATCATCGAGCCCACAAACATTTTTCTAAGTGCAAGCTCTCGACATATGCGACACACCTTCCCCAGCCTTCTCATGAACTCTTTACTACTCCGCTTCGGAAGTAGATATGTGTGAAAGCAGAGAAGTTGTGGCAACATACACATTTTGTGGGATACACATGCTCTTGACAGAGCGGTTTCAAGTAAACAAAAGTAGACCTCATTAATTTGGTAGCTTCTCCAGGTGTACCGTTCACTTGCATATTTCTATATCATTAATAATCCTGCCACCTGTAGAATTTGCTTTTGGCAGAATACTTTAGGTATCTAGCAAAGGACAAAATATCTAAACCATAAGATATTTTGAGAGGTTCAGAATTTTCGTATGATCAAAACTATCGATCTACTAGGACGATTTGTCTAATTCAAGTTTTAAGTGACATTGCGCGACTCAAGGACTTTGGGGTATTTTTAAAGTGAAATATTAGTAATAGAACTGTTAAATAATGATTACTAATTGTAATGTTTACCGATTTGATTAATAATTTTCTTGAGAATCCATTTAATGATTGATTACCATTACTTTAAATCTTTAATGATTATTTTCCAACTAATTAAAAAAATAATAAAAAAAAATCATGATCTTTCAAGATTGTTAAAAAATCAAAACTAATCAAAAAATAGTTGTTTTGATAATTTTTAATATTTTTTTTTTTTTTGATTTTTTTTGGATTATATTTGGTTTTTATCAGTATTGTTGTAGAACCACATAAATGTACACATCAACAATACTGAACAAGATCAAAGATAATCAAAAAATAATCAAAAATAATCAATAGTAATCAAAACCACTTTTTTTGATTATTTTGAATTTTTTCTTTCTAATCGTAATCAATTAATAATTGCCGTTTCTTTTGTTGTTGATTTTATGGTCTGTTCATTTTTACACATTTTTGTAAGTTTAACGAGCTCAAGACCAGTTGATAATAATTCTTAGTTAATTATTATTATTTTTGATTAGAGGAAAAATTGAGAGCAACAAACATATACCGGCTATAGTTATAGTACTATTTCGAAAAGAGCCACGATTTCTCGTCAGACTAATTCGTATAGTTTTTCCTATTTTCAGAGGATCTTGTGGAAAAACAATTTAAATAATCATAACTAATTAAAAAATCCGTCTAATTAATTGATTACTAACCTGTTAAATTTGATTAGTAACAAATATTTCTATTTAAGGAAATAAGTTTATCATATCACTCATAGCTCGCTCATAGCTCAGCATCAAAAATATAAGTTCTCTCTAGATATAGTAGATTTATACTTAATTTTTATTATTACTTTCCATAGACGAATTCGAATCTTATACACCTGCGCCACGTAGTGACGAGTTCGATTATTTCGTCCTGGATTCGATCGCTATCAAATAAACAAAACCGCCAAGACTATTAATAAATAACTAGTTTTTAGTTTTATTTACTAGTAATAACCGAAATACAAATTCATAAGCTAGGTAACTCCACAGTAAGTTTACTGTACAACACTTGAAAATAAACGACATTCCATACTTCATGTCATCTGACATAGCTTTGTTGTATAGAATCAAATTCAAAGCTTCTTGGGCATATATAGGTTCTGTACATATTTTCCGGAAAAACAGAAGGATGTCAAAGCCTTTTCCACTCGAAGATGGCACCTCGTCCCACTCCATTGACAAGTAAACGGCTTCCTAAGCATTGATCCTTAGATTGAGTTACATATTATGCCCCCAAACTTTGTAAAAACTACAATATTCCATTTAGGCTCTGAGTGACTGTTCATAAATCCATTCTCATTCATATGTAGATATCTATTTCATGTTGTAGTGTAGGCTGGCCAACTGCTTGCCCGGTCTTGTCTGCTTTACAGCCCGCCTTAATAAATTAGGTGGTAGCACCTACAATTGAGTGCTCTTTAGCAATTACATACAAAAATGGCTGCAGGTGGCTGTTAAGCAGAAATATTTGAAAGTACTTGACGTATCACAGATATTATGTAGCTCATGCGCAGGCGTTTGTTGCGACAAAAAACGGGGCTAAAAATTAAGGCTCGTTTTGTAGTTTGTGTGTGTTTTTGGTACGAGTACTTTATGTTTTTTTTTCTGGGAAAGCTATTCATTCAACATCATTAAAGAGGTTGTAATGAGGCACGCAACTTGCTTTTTAGCAAATGTCATATTATACTGCGCCTGTAAATATGCAATGTTAATGTCAATTATATATAAAGGTTGAAGGAATTTCGGTGGAAGCCCGTTCAGAATGTATCTCGTTTGTTTAACATTTAATTAACTTGGAGGTCAAAGTGAAGTACAAATTGAAATTTAGTTGATGACAGCGTGTGGAAGTGTAATACACTACTCGCTAACAATTAAGTTAGAATGGGCTGACAAGCCTCATTTTCAACTATTCATGACTATAAATGAGCTCAAGCGCAAGAATAATAATTTTTATGAAAATTTATATTATTTTTATCCTTTTAGTAATTTTTATTAGAAAAGTTATTTGAATAGACAAGTAAAATTTTGACACAACTAATAGCTTTTCCTATAGATGAATTTTGGGAGTTGCTAGATTTCTTCATCTGAGAAATTTTGGCATTTTCTGTTAACCATTAGACTATCAGAACGATGGTTTTTTGTTAGCCACCCAGTAGAACTTGAAGCGAGATCTCCCCAAGCGATGCATAAGAAAGTACTCTCTATAACATCCTTTTGGAACAATAGAATATATTTTTTTCGTTTTCTGCTTTATGCTACTCTTTGTGGAGGAAAAGAGGAGATATCGCCCAGCGATGAATAAGAAAGTACTCCAATAAACATGCTTTCGGATCAATAACAGAGATTTCTACATACTGTGCTCCGATGTTACTAATCTTATAGCAATAGGGGAGAGCTCGCTTGTAAGTTTTCAAATAGCTCTCTTCATTTTCTCCCATAGAAGGCTTGAGGCATGATTCTCCAAAGATCTTTCATTGGTCTTTTAGAAGGAATGTGAAATGTTTCACTCATTACTCTCTCAGGAGGTTTTCTAAAATGCTCCAAAACTCACCCATTACTCTATTCTGAGTTATAAAAAAAGTAATAACTAAAACTCCATTATTGTTTTTAGGAGATGAAAGGAAGTTTTTGTTTGATTTGTTTTCTTACGAAAATATGACTCTATCAATAGAAAATTCTGAAAAGTCCTCTAGACTGCCTGAAGGCTGTATATATTTCTATTCTGCGTTTAACTTTGCAGACGATTCCACACTCGCAAATCTGTGACTAGAGAGGTTATAACATTTATATAGCGAGCTGTTTGGTTCAGACGACCGCTTGCAGCCGCACCTTCAGATACCTCGCTAGCTCATGTTGCCCAAAGTGCACAAATGAGGACGTATGAGTCGGGGTTGAGTATGGCCGAACAACTGGAACCGATTGCCCCGTGACACAACCACAGCCCAAAATTGGCTAGACGGTTCAGCGTCAATTAATTATGAATGATGGGGTGCTAAGCAGGTTTTCTTTTTCTTTCTAAGTTTGACGATAGCCCGTAGCAATCTCTAAAGTTAATACGCCGTCCCGTTGCCATACATACAGTCACAGGTCAGGAACCCATATTAGCATGATGGCTACCATACTGACAGCTCTACGTAGCATCTCTTTACATTTACTGATGACCTTCGATAATCTTTGTGGTAGGTTAAGCGCCAACAGCGTTGTTTGCTTGTCCGAATATATGCCTCCATCTAGCCCCTTCTAACAAACTTCACATACCTTCCCAATACCAAGTACTTCGAATTCGAAGATCCTTGATGAGTCTGGAAGAGGGAGAGTTCAACCTGTACCCGCTCCCAGAAGACTCGTTCTCGACAATAGCCAGTTCTATCGTACCGAAATCAAACATCGATAGCAGCATTGATAGTTAGCAACTATCTATGTATCGGATTTAGATGCTACATTTTTTTAAAATCACTTTTCATTCCAGCGGTCAATTTAATTTAAAAATTCTTACAAAAATGCTGCGAAAATATTTTGAAACTTTTTCGACGGGACATTGAACGGAATTGCTGGTTGGAATGTAAAAAAATGTATGTATTCATAAGCAAATAGCTGTGTCTGGCAGAAAGTGTACTTTAAATACGCAATGAAAATATTTTTGGGCAAATTTAGGAAAATAAATAAACTTACGAAAACAAATAATGTAATATTAGGGTGTGCAGGCAAGAAATGCTGTGTTTTCATTATTTCGTTCTCTAAAAGCATTCAGTAAAGGAACTTTTTAAGTAAGACGGATAATTGGGGAAAAGCACCACTAAAAAAAAAAAAAGTTGTTATTGTTGCTGTTATGGCCTCGTCAGGTGAGGTAAGTCAGTAAGTAGAAAATGGATATGACAGAAAAGACAGAACAACAAAGTGAAAATATGCTTCAACTCTTTTATACGAAATTTAAGAAGTGTAAAAAGCAAAACAAAGGTTCATAGAGTCAGTCTCGATTAAGCATATAAAACTGATTACTTTCTGAATCAATATTTTTAAGAATCGAGTACTTAGCACTTTTAGGGTACGGGTTGGTTAAATAAAAAATTGTAAAAAAAATGTGCAACACACCCAAATACTTATAGTATGTATGTACATTTATCCATGCATAGCGGTCTATTATACAAGAATTTCACATGATTTTTTTAAATATGGAACATATGGCTAAAAGCCTAAAGGAAAAGCACACATGCAAAATATTTCCAAATATAAAAACTTATTTTAAATGCACAAACAACAAATGTACCCAGCCAATAAGTCCAACTTTTTATTGATGTTTAAGAAATGTCTAAATTTTCAGAGTGATTTTAAACATGTTTCTCCACTTGAGGTTGAAAATTTTTTCCAAAGTTTGTTTACAGTTTGAAAGCTACTCAAGTTCATTTTCAAAGTGCAACTGCAATTTTTGCACATGGCAACACTCGTATTTTTTGCCATATCTGACATTAAAAATTAATCAAAACACGTGAGCAAACGAAAACTGGCCAAACTTTTTTCCAAAACATTGAAAAAATTAAAACAAAAAGATAAATATTTCTGTGACAAAAGGTAGTATTAATAATATTATATTGCGAATTGTGTTTTAATAATTAGTGAAATGCCTAACAAAAATGTAAAAATATGAAGCTTGATTTCAGTTGGAAAATGTTATGGAATTCTAGTCAGAATCCAATATTTCTTTAAATGGAATTCAAGTTCGAATCCAATATTTCTTCAAATGTAGAAATAAGAATATTTTCATAACAAAAATTTTCACTTTCGCTGGATTTCTCTAATTGATCTCAAGTTAAAAATCAATGTTGGTAATTGGAAAATGGATTTGATCTCAAATGAAATTCAAATGTATGCTTATTGGGTAGGCAGTACCTATATTTATATAAATACGTAATTGTAATTTCAACAAATAAAATTTTGATTTCAATGCATTGTCGATGGCAAAAGCATATCGTAAACGAATCGACCAAATTCAGTCCAATTCACTTATTGACTAACCGTCCACACAATAAATTGTGCAGCTGCGGGCGACTCACCAAATTTGCATGTGAAGGAGGAGGTTTTGCTGGTAAATGCACTGTTGGCATGATATTTGTTAGCTGTTTTTCTTTTCCACCTTTTCCTTGCCTACACGACAAAGCCTTACTCTCTGCGCGCCATTCGCAATTAAAATGCAATATTTTGCCAATATTTTTTTGAGACACAATTTTTAGCAGAGCATAAATAAATCTTCGTTGAAAGCAAATCCATACAAATGCCAAATGTCGAAAAAGTAAAACCACAGATGCTGGGAATTAAAAAAAGAAATAAGCAATTGAAACCAAGTGGGTTGTTTTGTGGTTGCTGATGGAGAACCGGCCGCTAAATTAGAATGTAGAATGCTATGTAATATGAAACGAAAAGTATCAAGTTATTTGAAAATTTACTGAACTGAACTAATTGTTGTTTAATGAAAAATAGTTAGTCCCCACGACTATTATGGATTGTAGAAACCTAGGAAGGCCATTTTATTGTTACCCATCTACGCCGATGCTTTTCATGAATGGCTGAGGTACCTAGAAAGGTCTTTAAAATTCCATTATTTAATAAAAAACCTCATTACTTCGCCTTAAGGAAACTTATACAAATGAAGAGACTCAAATTGGACTTCCAAACTATTCTACGTCAAATATTTATGGCTATGAAAAACAAAAAATTCAAATAGGCTTGCGTATGTAACCTATTTGTTTGTTACTTTAGTGCGCACATGTGTGGTGTCTCTCGATGAGCATGAGGTGGGAGGTGTGCCACAAGACTCAACAGCAGCAGCGACAGCACCAATTATACAAATTCATATTTGAGTTGTATCTCTACGATCACTTCATGGAAAAAAAAATTTAATTGCACAATTGAAGCCCATTGAATCATTTTGACAAAGTATATAAATAAACGCCCACGCCATGAAAAGAGTTCCACTTTTGGTAGTCAATCAATATGGCTTTTTGTGTTTTTTGTTTTAAATTTCCGTCTGTAATCTAAAGCGTTTGCTGATCCACAAACACTTAGAGAGTGGAAAAATTAAATGCATAAATAACTGGTACTTGTTTGCATAGAAATGCCTGCCAGCCCAGGTTTAGCTGAACTTTAGTACAATACTTATACCCAGTTCATATTTTAAAGAATCTAATATATGAATTAATAAGGCAAAAGAATTTTGCCACTTTTCGGCCAAACTATAAGTCTAAATAAAATAAAATAGCCTAAAAAAAAAAATAAATTAAAATAAAATTAAAATAAATTAAATTAAATTGAATTAAATTAAATCAAATTAAATTAAATAAAACTAAATAAAGTTAAATGAAGCAAAATAAAGTAAAACAAAGTAAAATAAGATAAAATAAAATAAAATAAAATAAAATAAAATAAAATAAAATTAAAATAAAATAAAATAAAATAAAGTTAAATAATATAAAACGAAATTAAATTAAATTTAAAAAAAATACAATAAAGTAAAATAAAATAAAAAAAATTGTAAATATCAAATAAAATAAATTAAATTAAAGTAAAATAAAATAAAAAAAAATAAAATGATATAAGATAAAATAAAATAAAATAATATAAAATAAAATATAATAAGCAAAATCTAAAAAAATTTAAAAAAATATAATAAAATAAAATAAAGTAAAGTTAATTAAATTATATAAAAATTAAATGAAATAAAGTAAAATAAAATAAAATAAAATAAAGTAAAATAAAATATAAAATTAAATAAAATAAATAAAAATAAAACAAAGTAAGGTAAAATAAAATTAAAAAAATAAAATTAAATAATATAAAGAAAAAAATAAAAAAAGTAAAATAAAATATAATGAAATAAAAGAGATTAAAATGAAATCAAAATTAGAAAACTAAATGAAATATTTTTTTTCAATTAGAATAATATCCTTAAATTATAAATAAGAAAGAGAAGAAAAAAAAACAAAAGCTAAAAATAAATTAAAAATAATGTTTTTCCTATGTCTACAAGTACAAAAAACCAGCATTAGTTCACTTTCAGGTCTTGAGGTTAAACTTTTAGTTTAGTTTTAAAACTATTTTGAGATTTTAAGCTCTTTAATCAGTTAGGTTTTAAATATTAAACAAAAGCAATTAATCATCGGATTGGTACAATGAAATTTTTCGAATTTGCTACACAGTTAAAGACAATGTCAAAAAAAAAAAAAAAAAAAAAAAACCGATGAATAATTTCAATTCAAATTTTGGTCAGAGCAAAACAGCCTATCTACTGAATCGATTTTTCTTATTAAAAATTTATAATCCTCTATTCCTATCACACAAGAACATACAGGTATTTGAGATTTATTTATATAAAGGGAAATGTTAAAACCCAAGTTTCGAAAAATTTTTCCTAATGGCCCATTGGGTATTAAAACATTTTTCGAACAAATTGCAATTGACACTTCATATCAAACTAATAAATTGTAGTATAAACATATTCATGTGGATCATATGTTGATTACATATCCAGATGTATATAGATAGCACGTACTTTGTACACTCTGTCAAGTCGAATTTGTTAGCTTAACAATTTGTTGCAACTTTATTCGCAAGTCCAAATTTACCTCATTTTTTCCACTTTTTATACCTAGTAGTGCTAAGCAAATAAAGTATATTAGGTTTGTTCGCCTAATGGCAGTGCGCAACGGCATAAACGAATAGAGATAGATGTTGACTCATTTGCATCAAACTGTTCAGGAGGAAAAGAGAAGTCGATTGTTTACTAATTTTTTTGGAAAATTTGAAAATGGGTGTGGCACCGCTTACTTTTGATTAACTCAATTTTAAAAATGTTATTAATCATGAAACAAAAACCGCTCCAGATGTCAATACTAAATTCTGTACACAGATTATACTCATTATGAGGAATGTGGTAAAAAATGGACGAAATCGGTTAAGGGTCACGCCTACTTTTATGTGAAAGATTTTTAAAAGGGTCCTAGATCCATTTATATTATAGCGAATAAATTTGGGTAAAATAACTTTATTTTATTTCTTTTTCACCAAAGTGTGCGCGTGCGAAGAAATACCAAAGAAATTAAAATTCGAAAATGGGCGTGGCCTCGCCCCTTTTATACTGGATTTTTCCACAAAACTTATGCCATAACTCGAACAAAAATTTATTTGTCGAAACGAAGTTTGGTGAAAACGTTAGCAGTATAAAGTCAACTGTTTGTTTTGAAAATGGGCGAAATCGGGCGAGGGCTACGCCTACTTTTTTAATGGAGAAATTTGATAGCAAAATTTAAAACGTGAATTTCTGTAACTGTGCAAATTTTAGCAATAAGATTTGACACAGTTAATGAGGTTTATAACAAAAACTCGACTGCAAATAAATTTTGTGGATTTGTGGAAGTAGGCGTGTTACATCACACTTTTCAGTATAAAAGTTCTGCTATAGAATATTCCTTCCAAAAATTAAGCACTGCAAAAATGGAACTTATATATCTTTTCTGTTATTTATTTATTTCAAAGTAAGACGATAGCTCTGCCTAAAGTAGAATTCCTTAACAGATCACTACTGGGTATATAATGCTCGGTTTCACCCGAACTTAAACTTCCTTACTTGTTAACTTTGTTCGTCTCAGTGCAGCTTAGCGTTGCCAACATTACCAGCAGCAACATTCGTTGTCTTTCACTTTCAATAGAAATAATTTATAGCATTTGTCTACCGTGTAGCACTATTTATCTAAACTACATGACAAACTTTAAGCTGGATTGAGACAAGCATATGGGCTGCTCAGAAATTGTAACGGTTTTGTGAATTTTTATCAATCGAAATCTAACACATTTTGTAAGCAACTTTAATAAATTAATTGTGATTACATTTATGCAATTTCCTAATGGATATGGCATTCACTTCTAGCTTAGTGGCTAATTTTTGGAATCGTGAAGTGAAACTGAAACATCATGACCTCTTTAGAGTCCCAAAGACTTTGTAGCGCGACTTTTGGCGTTGCAACATGCCTATTGTTAGTCTAACGAAACGGCACTGCACTCGGCTGTCAATCGGATAGAGGAATCCCTCGAACACAAACAATTCATGCTAGCCGCTTTCCTTGAAGTCGAGGGTGCTTTTAACAATGTCCTGCCAGCGGCTATCGCAGATGCCTTAATTGCGCTAGAGGTCACGGCTTAGTGGAAATGAGTTGTGGACAGGAGGTCACTCCGAGTACACAAGCCTGTGCGTCGTGGTCGTGAACAAATTGATTCACGACCTTGAAGAAAGGGGTTGCTAGTGGCTACCTACGCAGATGCTTAGCTATTCACCGTACGGAACATTCTGCAGAGCTACCTGGGCAAAGTGACTAGGTGGTCCAAATTCTACGGGTTATAAGTCAATCTTGGGAAGACAGAGCTAGTCTTGTTTAAGAGGAGATAACAGGGAACTCAATAGAGAGAATACCTTTGGCACTGAATGACAGTGTCATGTACCTCGGTATTATACTTGATAGCAAACTATCATGAAAACTTTATGTTGAGGAAAGAGCTAAGAAAGTCTCAGTTGTCTCGTACTACTATTGACAAACTCTGGGGTATCTCTCCTAGGGCGGTGCATTGGCTTTACGACGCCGTGTTTAGCTGGATAAGAAGGTCGAAGGTCGGCTGAATCTTCTGCGAAAAGCAGGGTATCAGCCACAAACTTAGACTACCCGATCACTGCAATGTATTCCTAGGGGAGATGGATGGAGCTGATGAAATTGTACTTAGTGCCATTACTGTTAGGTAATCCAACGTCTCTTCGCACAGCCAAGCAGTTATAAAAGCGCTGGACTCGGTCACAGTGCGATCGTGGGTTGTCAAGCAGCGAGGTCCAGGCTAGCTGTGCGATTGGGTACATGCGAATCCGAGGTGGCTACCGACAGGGTTTATGGGATTTCGTTCGCCACAAACACAAACGAATAACAAGGCGTGGAACACCTAAATCCCTGCAATCTCTCTGCTGGTGTTAGCAAATTATGGTCTTTGTCTAATCCAACAAAGCTTAACTGTCTAGTAGCAATTGCCTTTAGAGATACGTTTTTATCGGATCCGCAAAGTGGCGATAGCACCCTAGAACTTACACTCAAGGGGTCAAACAAATCGTTCCCGCAGCAGTCGGGATAGTACCGGAGCATACTGGATTCTCAATGAAGCGGACTCTTCTAACACCAATTTACCTTTGGCCCAATCCTATTGAAACTATTAGTTTCCTAAGGCTTCGCTTGTAAGAGATTGATGAAAATTTTCGGTAATTGATGTGCTACAATAACAACCACCATTATTATTAACTTGGCCTTGAACTAGCCCCTTTTTCTTGGACGTCTAAAAGACATTTTCCTTAGAAGAAATTTGTTCTCACGAAGGCTACGGTCATTTACTTCAGGAGAAGTCTAGGTGGTTAGAACGCTGAGTGGGGAAGTAGTATTCGCTACAAGAAAAGTAAATACCGCATGGCTAGCATTTCAAGTTTCAGTGAAAAGACACCCCATTGAACAACTCTAAGATTCGTCAGAACCGCGTGCCTGCTAATACTTTCCCAGAAAACATATTTTTGAAGTACCCCAGTAAGAGTGGTTTGGGTATTACTTAATATGTTTTTTTGCTGAATGTTAACATTCACGGGTAGGGAAAGCTCATAAGCATAACTAAGTCTCATTAACAACAATTTGGGTTTGATGTCCTATTTAAAAATTGCAGTAACAGCCTTATTTTGCACTCAAAAAAAGAATTTTAAATCAATTGAAGAGCCAAGCATTTATGATGCCAATAACACAAGCCTATTAGAAAACACTTATAAATGGCTATCATAGCACTGCATTACAACACGCAATGCAATGCATTCCTTATGTCATTCCCATCATTTAAAGTAATCAAACACTTTCCGCTAAACTTCAATTTCCTTCCTGAATAAACGCAGCTAAAGTCCAAGGCAAGTCGGTGCATTGGCCACAAGACCGCTATTATAATTCTTATCTCATCATCATCGAATGCATTTAAATAGCAATTAAGGCTTCGAATATGTATAAACATATATATTTACAAATCAGTTTAGTCTACAGCAGACATGGGCAGGCTGCATTAAAATTTGAGTGCAGTGCATACTAGCCACTGAAAGTTTATTTATAGTGAAATTCAATTATTATTTCTATTTTCTCACTCAAAATTTTATTGCACTAAAGCTACCTTACCATTAGCACTCAGACTTGGTTTTGAGTGGAGATTAAAATTTAATTGCACTCAATTGTATTTTTAATGAAATTTCATATGCCTTAACACTCACATTATTTGTTATTGTTGGCATTAGCAGTTAATGGAAGCTCAGAAACGTTCGAATTCGCTTGTAATGGATTTCAGTTTTCGAAGCGCTTAAGTCAGTAAACAAAAAATGTTCAGAGCGTGTAAGTGTAAATGTTTGTGTTAAATGCCTAGAGAGATTAAATCCACTAAAACCGGTTTGAATGGAAATGTTTGAGTCGCCATTAATGGCAATACTGAAAAATCTTCACCATATACAAATCTTAGCGGTAATGAAGAGTCGTAGAAGTAGACTCGAAACAAGCATTGAATGATAATGGAAGGCCAATTTCACTAAAACCAAATTTTGGGTGATGATGGAAAAAGAAAAACCATGACGAGGGACACTGCAAAAGTTAGCGCAAAATTTAAAGCAAAATACTAATAACTTTATGTAGATCGCTTTATTGCTTCTCAGAATACTTTCCTTTAAGATTTTCATACTGTTGCATCCGATTAAGCCAATCTTTGCCTATTCAGGCGAGAGAAAACGCTCACCACGCATTTTATTTTTAACTAGTAAACCCGTCCCCGCTTCGCTGCGTCTCAGAATTTATAATATACTGAGTCTGATCTTAATCATTATGTCTCCCAAACATACCAGATAACATAGGGAACTTAATTACATCGCTTATTTAAGCAATTATCATTACCTTTCGTTTGATACCCATATTGTACTAAACACATTTTGGTTCACCTTGGGGCACATATTGGTCGATATCTCCGAAACTGGTCGAGATATCGGAACATATGATATTCTAAATTCTAAGTTAAACTGCAAGTAATATAACGGTAAAAGTTCCCTTCAATTCCATTCAGCACTTTTGGAGTGATGCGCAACCAAACATACAGACAGACAGACAGGCAGACAGACAGAAAAAATTCTAAAAATGGCTTCTACTGTCTCAATAATGATCCCACCTATCGATTTTTCTCAAATATGTGCAATGTACAGACATCGACCTGTTACAATTTTATTATATGTATGTAGAGATACATATGTCGAAATAGGAAGAAGTCACTAGGCGATAAATCCGGCGAATATGGGCAATGAGCCATTAATTGGGTGTTGTTACTGGTCAAAAACTCTACAGTTCGTCGTGATGTGTGAGCACTTTCATTGCCATGTTGTACAATATTCGTCAGCGATCACTTCCAACAAAAAAAACTGTAGTTAATTAGTCGGCATTAACTGTCCTTCGATCCGCTAACGTAATAAATAGTTGCAACGGAACCTCTTTTTCCGAAGAAACAAGCACTTTTATGGCTTTAGGTTCATTTTGGAACACCCGTGCTCAAATTTTATGTATTTGTTTTGCCTCAATGCCTCTAGCTCACAATAGGTCACATGCTGAATTATTTCACAAACAGCATCAATATTTTTCGCAGAAAAAAGATCAACAGTCGGAAATCACGTTTCGAAATTTCCCTTCTTCACGCAATTATTGCTCTTACTTAATAATTTGGAACGAAAACTAGCAGTTTGAAATCGAACTGTCAAATTTATAGGCAAAAAACCTTAGATTTGACGAATATGACAATCGCAGAACGCTTGCAATACACAGAGTGCTTGATTCAGCGAACTTTTGCAGTGCCTTTCGTACCACTCAGAACTATTTTTAGTGGAATTTCATTAAAAATACCAGTTAATCTGACAAGTTTGACTTAGCCTTCATACCAGTTGTGAGATAGCTTAAAACTAGTTCATTTGACTGCAGGATGCCCATCTGCAAATGTATGTATGTACACACATACAAGGGTTTGGCACTGTAATATAATATTCAATCTGCAGATTTCTTTTATGAAACGATTCGCAATAGAAAAAAGTCTTTCTTGACCATACAAACGTGGCATTAAACTTTTCTTCAGAGACAAATAGATATGTACCTACATACATCCATACACCTTACTTATTTTTATAGTACAGTGTGCTTAGTATTACTATAATATTTTTATGTTTTGTTATTGTCACGCAATTAAATAATATTTTCTTTCCTTTCCTTTCAGTATATAATTATGTGTATTAAACAAATACATTTTTACGAGCTACGATCATCGTACTTAATTGTCTGGACGCTGTCTTTTTGTTACTGAGGCGAAAGTCTACTGATATGATTGTAAGTATGTAGTAATTACATATATACATATATAAATATATTTACATCTGTATAACCATCAGTACTACTTAGATGTAACCTACCGCCACTTTCACAATAATTATGCAACTAGATGCTTATGTTAAGAGAGCTTTGATGGGATTGCCCACGCTTAGACTCGGAGATATTTATGGCATTGTGAATGCCCTCAATGAGTGTCCACTTTCTTTCTCATCTAAACATGAAACGCGCGATTGACTGATTATCTTTACATTCGACAAAATTTGCAGGAAACCGTATCCCTAGACATCTAAGTCGCTTCATCTGAAGTACTGTACATCCACATAAGCAGATAATGAATTTACTCCGCTTTCTCAACAGCCCTATAGATCCTGCGTAGAGAGCTTGGCTAGAGCATCGCAATATAGTCTGTTTTAAAGGAGTTTTTTCTCAACATGTAACATTTCCACTACTTTTAGAAATAGAGTGGGGGAAATTTTCGTAAATGAGTATGAGTTAAAAAAAGAAATATTGACCGGCGCTCCGAAATAATGATCCAAAAAGATTAGTAAACATCAAAAAACCCACTTTTTTATAAAGATTCACGGAGCCTTGGGAGAAGAAATGAATATTGTAGGGCGGATAAACGGCAAGGCTCAGTTATATGAACGATTAATAGCGTCTTCTGATCCTTTTTGTTGTACGCGTAAAGAGAATTGTGAGAAAATAAACGTTGGAGAGCGGATGAGCAGCAACGTTCAAATATATGAGTGTTTTAGATGGAATTTTTGAGGTTATTTTTATTTTACCTAACGGAACGTAAAAAGTTTTTTTTCTGACTGTTTATCAATAGTCAAAAGTTGTAAGCCAAAAGAGCATTTAAAATAAAACAAAGTCTATTACAGAAACCCAATAGTAAAACTTTCAAAGTTAACACAAAGTTTTGATGGCAATTTTTAAAACTTTGATAAACTTTACTGAACTTTGTGTAAACTTTGAAAATTTTATTTATGTGCTTTCTATAAAAGATTTTGATTTATTTTAAATAAAAATTATTACAAACACAAATAAATATATTTTACGAGTAAAACTACTTCCAATTTTGTTTTTATTATACCTGTCACCACTGCATGTATATTCTATATAACATTTTAATGAAAATAATATAATTTTTGATTCGTTGTACCTATATATTTAGTTATAAAAATATTTTTACATAAAACTTGTTTTCAATAAAGAACTAATAGAATTACATATATTTTCAATATTAAATAAATAACACTGTATAAACCATTTAAAAGTGAACTTTCTTCTGATTAGTTAAATACAGATATGAGTCTTAAAAACCTAGAAGAATCTTAACAAAAAAATTTTAAAAAAAAAGGGAAAATGCATCAATAAGAGGCTCTAAAAAGAGTCCAAAAGGCTCTAAAACCCATCAGAGTGGAGAAAAAAATGTGCCTAAAAATACTCAAAAAAGGCTCCGGAAAAGCTTCAGAAAAGCATCAATGAAAGGCTCCAAAAGGTGTCCAAAAAGACTCCGAAGTTTATTTAAAAAGAGTTATAAAACGCTCCAATTTCATCAGATTCGGACTCATTTTGTACTCTTTGTTATGACTCCTTTTGGGATGCCCGCGTAGAACGATTTTTTGCCCCATTTGAGCTCCGAAAGATGCTCATTTCGGAGGGTAAAGCTCAGAAATGTGCATTTTTGGCTCCGAAAAGTGTATTTTTTCGTACTTTTGGTTAGCTGGGTCTTTCCGCATTGTTGACTATATATTAAAGCCTATATAAAATCGTTTACTAAATTATTTCGTATAAAGTCTGGATGGAACCTTACTCATTTGTTATTTACGTTGCTGGCCGCTTACTTCAAAATCGCTCTTTTGTAAAAATAGAACGTAGGGCTGTTCTTATGTCGGCTTATTTCGATTTGTGCTTTATTTTTCTGATGCTGCTCTAGATGAGCATGAAACGAGAAGAGGTTAGAAAACAATGTTTTGTTGTTTTGTTACTTTGAAGTAATATGCTTTGCTCAACAAAATCCGATTAATTTCGGCACGTAGACGCGGCTGTCATAGGAATGAGAGCAGTATGTGGCTGGTTGCTGCTCTCTGAGCGCGAACGCTTGAATGCATAGAGTTATTGATAAACTTGATTACCTTTATTAAACATATTTGTTAGTAACATTTCATTTTTAAAATACCCCCACTGTTTTGCTCATACGATGATTTAGGTATAATTTTTTTAGATAATATTATAAATTTATTATTACAATTAAATTAATTACTACTAAGCTGTAGAGGTGGAAAACTATCAAAGATATTATCGATATCCAAGGCCGTAGCCAGGATTTTTTTCGGGGGCGGAGCGGGCAGGCGGGGGTTCCATATTATTAAAATTAAACGTCGCTTAGTTCAACTTGAATTTAAAACCAGAACATACAACAAACATATACACTAGGGAGAACAAGTTTGAGTAAAGATATTGTCTTGAAATTGAGACATTAGTAAAATTATTTTTACAAATTTTCTATAACAGTATATGCCAATGTACATACATATATTGCAAAACATTTAAAATAAAGGTCAAAAACTTGTGCAAAGTTTGCGAAAATTCGACGAATATCAGCCAAATTTCCAGCTACTGTCTCAGAATTTTCAGAATTTTTTAGAGTTTGTAGTTTTGTAGTTAGTATTTTTTACTTTCGATAGTATCAGTGTTGGTGTTAAATATAAAAAGAAAAAATTTCATCTGCAAACTGTTGTCAAACAGTGTGAACTCATTATACAAATTTGATAAAATGTGGATTTCCGTTGGCGATATGGTAGCAATTAATTCCTGCAAAAATCAGGTATGAACCACGCTCGTATTTTGCTAGCAATTGTTAGACATTTTCTCTGCAAATGTCAAAATGTCGATATTATCGATATGTCCGTAAATTCTATCGGTAGATACCGATATTCCCGACTCTTTCCACCTCTAATAAATTGTCATGTTTTGACTATCCGTTTATACCACCCTATCAGAGATTTTTATCATGTTTGAAAGGTAAAAAAAAAAAATTACTGAAACAGTCTAATGCACGTATGCCAATTAAAAAAAATATTTCAAAATATACATAGATTTGTAGAACATTTAATGAAAATTTTGTCAGCTAGGCCATTTTAGAGTAATTAAGCTTCAGACATTTGTATGGTTTTCTAATTTCATGTTCTTACTATGGAAATTTTTCAAAAACTGATAGGTATCAATCCTTTAAAATCTAGTCTAGCAATGATAGACTTCTAACTTTTACGTAAGACCTGTAACTTGTACAGTATTTCTTTTTGCCATTCTGCAAAATAATATTAATATGATTTCAAAACAAATTGTTTTTCTTTTATTTGCCCCCAATCTAATGTAAATATTAACCTACAAATGCCATACCATTACACCAATTGCACTTGAACGTGCTTAATTGCCATCATTCATGAATTTTTATTTGGAATAACAACCCAACTCGTTCCAATGAATGAAATTAAAAACCTAGACTTGGCGAGAACTTGCTCTCAACATACATATGTACATACCATGATCCAATTACTAAAGATCACGCATTCCGGCAACCGTGTATTTGTAATTTTATTTGAGAAAAAAGTTTTTAAGAAATGACGTCACGATTTTGAAGTTTTCAGTTAGTTAAACTGACTTTTCTCTTAACACTTTCATTGACGTTTTTTCAAGATTTTAATTTAAATTTCGTAAACATTAATTCGTTTCGTCGCTCTTTTCAAGTTTTATCTGAAAAAATCTTTAAAAAATGAAATGTTTTGTGAGTGTAAAAATAGTTTTTTTTGTTTTTCTTTTTATTCCCTTTTTACATTTCGGACATTTAAAACCAAGCAGACATGTTTTCAAAAGCGTGACGTAACAGCCAGATATTTACATTTTTAATGCGAGATCTTGTTATTTAGATCATGTGTACATACAAACAAACGGATAAAACTAAACATTTTATTGTAACGCAAACCGTATTATTGAAAGAGATGTTTGTAAACATATGTATGTACCTACTTATAAATTTGTGTATAAACATATACTCGTATGTATTTACGTACACATATTGTTTGAAATGAACATAAACTATTATAAAGAATGTTGTTGGCTTAATAAATGTTGTTTGGCTTGATTATGAATGACGTCATTTTGTGGTTAAGTTTTAATTATTTTATGCTTCCTTTTTTTGTTTTATTTACACAATGACTCATTTGAATAAATATTTATTTGTTAAAGAGTATTAACAACATTTTTATGACATATGCAGGAAATTTTGAGTATATACACACTGTAAAAAATCGAATGGCCTGAGGTCAATACTTTTCGTCTACATAGAAAGACATGTTAGACTATACCCGTCGGTTTTATCGTACCCTTTCTATCATTAAATGGTACAATCAATTTCTTCATAGGACGTGCTCAATTAAAATAGATTAGTTAAACCCATATTTAAGTTAAGCTATAGCCTTTGTAAACTGTTATTTTATTAGAAAAATTAAAATAAATCATGGTCAATAACAGATAACAAACATTCAATGTTAAAACAACACTGTATCTGAGCGATCACTATTTCGTATTGAAATTAAGTAACATACGAAATTTGCTTTGATTTTGATGTAACATAAAATGGAAAATGTTTGAAAGAAAAATTGACCATGATTCAATCACAAGAAGGTTAGCTCTTTAGCTGACGTTTACTTTTAACACTTCCATTTTATAAATTTATAGGGGTTTCTTTTGGGAGCGAAAAAAAAGTAGGAGTATTTTTTCCATTTATCAAGGAAATGGTAGTAGAAAAATCAAAAAAGTAGGAAATTAGTAGTAATACATTTTGCAAAGTCAACTGAATGCAACATAAAACCATATCATCCCATACCATCACTGTATGAATTGTTGTAAACTTTCTCTATAATCAATCAAAAAACAATAAAAATCGGTCATTGCTCCAACAAAAATTCAAATAAATATATACATACCTATGTGCATACGAATCTACAATCAAAATATGTACGTATTTTCGCCCTTTTGCCAACAAGCATGAATGTGCTAAAATAAAAATGTTGGTAAAACAAGATTAAAAGTTTGATTTTCGGCTCATTCGGCTAACATGGACTGCGAAATATTGTGGTTTCGGTGTAAGCATTATACCTTAGAACCTTCAATGGCTAATACAGTAAACTTATCAACTCAAACTCTGCATAATGGCACATACGTGCTTCTGACTATAGCGCTACGTTTTTTAATAATAATGGCAAATTGACAAGATTCACATTTGTTGGAAACTTTTCAGGGCATAAAGACAAATGGACATAGTCTACCAAGTGGATAGCAAATTGATAAGTTTCAATGAGATAAGACTTAGAACAAAAGTTGACTTCAAACTTTGACTTTATACATAAGTTAAGCCAGAACTGATTATCAAACCCAGAGAATAGTAGTCAAGTTTTGTCAAAAATAACAGATTTCGCATCACATAAGGAACAGCTTTGAAGTCACGATTGACCTTAGTAAGTATGTAAGTATGCAGGGCCAAAACTTTAGGACAACCGTTGCTACATACCAGAATGTCTCGAGTTTTAACGTCCACGATTAGATCCGGTAACATGCAAGAGCTACACTCCCAAAAGTCGATCTAAATAATAGTGTAAGTTGATACATTTTTGAAACCAACCTATTTAATATTTTTAGCTACCTTTTTTTACATAATTTCGATAAAAGGCAACCCAGAATGTAAATGACAATTTTTCAGGCAGCAAGATGGCTGCAATTGCCAAACATGGTTCAATAATATATGGTTGACGCAATCGGCCAACAACACGAAATTATCGTTTGACGTCGTTTAATCCTTACGTCAAAATGTGAGAGAGAACTCGCAATAACGATCCGCCTATTTTCTAAGCTTTCCACCCATAACACACACACATAAACCACAAAATTTCCTAAAATATTATCATAAAGCACTCGTTAAATATCAATTCACAGCGAATATTTACTAAAAATAAATTAAACACGAAGCGAACTCAATAGCTTTTTGATGAACTTTAAACAAAGAATGTAAACAGAAAACAAAGATATGATAGTTTGACATAAGGTGTAGATGAGGAAGAAGAAGACGCTATGTCATCTGCGTCAATCATATAAATCATTTAACCATGTTGCCAAATATGTCAACCTTCTAGTGATTGAATCATGAAATGGAGAGTAAAATTTGTGACGATCACGACAAGATCGTGTTTTTCAATTTAAACATAATTTTAAATTTTTAATTTAAAACCGGTATTAGACGCATGCCTCTTTGTATCTCAAGCCGGAGTTATCCTAGTATCTTGCAGGAGAGAGCTTATCAAAATGGTGCCCAGTGCGCTACTTGGGCTGGACGGTTTTCCTTTTGCGGGCAGCATAGCAACCAATCAACCTAAGAACTACTTATAAGTAATCAAGTGCTTAGGGAATCACTTCTAGAAACTGAACTAGTGAATACAGCATTGCCTGTTTAGCTCTTATGATAATGTGAGCGCTTCTTTGCTCTTGCTCAAAGTAAATAATTAAGTAAATGGTGTCTTGGAGGTTCGTAACCCCAAGCTTCAGTCGTCCATCTATTCGATCGTCCACTGTACTCGTTTTGCACATTCTATTTAGTGCCGCTATCACTATTCGTAAGCTGATTTTCAACATGCCAGCCGGGCGGTAGTGACATATCAACTGTGAGGATAATTGTATTAATTATAGATAAAACACATTCTTACAAACATGTGTACAAGCACATATGTTGCACGCTCCAAGTTGTATGCACCATGTTGCATGAATAAGTGATCTTTGCGTAGGCTTACGATCATGTTGATAGCTTCACATATGCGTACGTATGTCCTTCACGTCATGTTATCCTACCCACAGCATCTTCCACCAAAATGACAAAAAAAAAACATACAAAGCATTAAAACATAAAGGGGCGTGCCAAAGCATTGAAATGGTAAAACTAGCTACCACATGTTGCATATAAATTAAATCAATGTTCAACGGCAATCATCACGCTATGACAATATCAGCGAGATTTTTCCCAACAAACACGAAAAGCTATAAAGTTAATGAAAAAAAAAATAAATAAAATAAAAAAGTTCTTAAAAAACTTTAAATTGATTGAAACCAGTTATAAAACTACTCACATGCTTATAAGTGTGGATCTGTGCAATGTGTTGCACTTAGTGTTGTGCGGATCTGTGCCGTTCGCTTTTAGGCGACGGGTAGTGGATATAAAGGTTATTGAGAAGAAAAGTGCCTAGTCAGAAAGAAGACAGGTGAGGGCTGAAAGGCGGAGGAATTTGGTATACTGGCTAATTGGAATAATGCCCGAAATTTCAGTGGATCTCAGAGAAGCAAGAAAAACGGCATGGCGACCGCAAGGGAGTTGAAGAACTTCAACGAGTTAAAAGTCTAAAATATACCCGCGTAAGAGGCGACAAAATCCAATATACCTAGGCTCCACGGTTTCAAACAAATCGCTCCCGCAACAGCACGGAAGTAAAGAGTTGTTATAGTGCATTCATCCACTATTACTCAGAATGTGGCGGAGCGAAGAAAGACGAGGAATTTGCTGTCACGCTTTCGCAGCCACATCAACTGCTCCTTTGTACTGAGTAGGCAACTGATAAGTAAAGTTTTCTATCCAAGAAGACAGGCGACGATCTATAAGTCTCTCATTATAATTGTCTTGATGTATGGCTCAGAATCACAGTGTCCAGAGGATATGAGTTGGCTCTTACAGTATTCAAGAGAAAATTCCTCTAGAATGAGTGTATATGAACGCCGATCACTGGAGGAAATTTAACAATGAGCTACACAAGCTGTACGCAGATATGACATTAAGCAGAGAATTAAAGCCCAAGGGTTTCGCTGGCCGGACTTTTTCTATCGACTGTAATGGCTCCAAAAGTTGGCCTCCTGTTATTGTTGGCAAAACTGATTTTCGCATTAAATGTTCGTCTAGGCTATTGTGAGATCGCCTTTGTGCTCCCATACCTGAATTTAGCTTTCTTACAATACTTATACGACTACGTTAAAGAAAATTGAAAAATACCTAATGTTTCTTCAAGATTGAGGAAGACTTTTCAAAGTCATTCAAAAAAAAAAAAAAAAATTTAAGATGATTCGAGTCACAAAACTTAAACACTTAGACACGATCTATTATACAAGCATGCAAAGTTCCGTCTTCTCATAGTGCAGAGAATAGAAATGCAAAGATGTTATTCTTATTCCCTTTGCAATCGGTTTCCTAGACACTTTGAGTACGGTAACGGTTTCCGTTTATTCTGAATCCTTCCTCTGGCCGCTTTGAATCTGATGTTCACTTCCGGTTATTTGTTTTAATTTCGTTTGGTACCGGGTTTTCTTGCTTTAAACATTTTTTCAAGACTGTTGCAGCCGAGCTCATACGACTCATACAGATTCTTTAGAAAACCCGGTTCTCTGCGTCTTCGCATCACTAATTGTAATGCCCGGTAGCCGGCAATTTGTGCTTGAAACTTTTAATCGCAGACATTGTTGAACCAAATCGTCTGTAACCGCAAGCATTACCAATGCCACAGAGTTTACTATGCAGCTGTCAGACATGCTTGTCAAAATATATGCATTTTTATGCAGATGAATATGAGCCCACTTAGTGAATGCCATAACCACTAGGATTGTTGATTTAATGAGTTTTCAGGTATAATATTAAAACACTTTTTTTCTTTCTTTCAAATTCAACTGAAGCTGTCGTCCGGCAATAATATTATCCATTTTGCTGTTGCTTTTGTTGGAGAGGAGCGTTACTGTTGGTATGAACCCGGTATTAACAACTTTCCACCATCTCGGCCGCCCGCGGACGATTACAGCTGCGCACGGGTTATTGTATTCCAGACCCATCCGTGCACCGCAAGTAATCTTCTACTCACCCTTAGAAGGGCCGAAGATCCCGTTTCGTTGTAGGGGGGTCACAGACTCCTTGGCACTCTGCAGAGCGGCAGACACTTCCACCTAGTATTAGCCTCAATAAGCCAGTGCTGAGAGATCTGGCCCTTGATAAGCTCCAGGGATACAAGAACCTTCTTCGCCTTTGAGTCATCTAGAGCCGAACCACGCCGTGCCAGCTCATCGAAAATCTCGTTTGCCTGTATGTTGTGGTGCCCCGGCACCTATATTAGAAAAACTATATATCGACTTGCCAGATTTATGGTCCACTCCCTGCACTGACCAACCCGGCTCGATGTAATCGTTGCTGACCCGAGCACCCGAAGAGTCGACTACTCCGTCCGTGAACACGGAAATGTCAAATTTTTCAATGAATTCCTTCTCTCTCCAGTCCTTCCTCGAAGGGAATATAATCTTTGTTTGTTTGTATCGAAGACTGTCCTGGGACAGATGTAGTCCGTCTTAGCTAGAAAAAGGAGTCGTTGACATTCAGCAGAATACGGCTGTGGCCGTACGTGCACTTTTTCCAGAGTCCCAACTCCCGAAGCTTATGTGCAGCCTTGGATGCTGTTTCCTTGATAAAGAGATCGATCGGTGTCAAGTTGCATATCACATTCAGAGCCTCTGTGGGGCATGATCTAATCGCAGCGGTGATTGTACCACAGGCAGCTCACTGAACATTGATCAGATTTTGCTCATGCACACTATTGCCCCATAGGCTAAGATCGGTCGAACAATTGCTTTGTACATCCAGACCCCAATATCTACCTAACATTCTTTTACAGGCTTACAGAGCTCCATTATCTCAGCAGACTTTTCGGTTCATCAAAATATGTTTGAACATCTATCTTAACAAAGTATTTATAAAGGTTTTTCCTATAAACTTGTCACAATGTTTCGAAAAGCCAGGCAGAGGTATACGATTTCAGACCATGTTAGCTTTTGTGAGTTCCTTCAGATGTAACTTATTGATAAAAATAGGGAAACAAAAGAACTTGGTGAACAACTTGGGGAATGTTATAGATGCTACTTGAGGCTGAGCTAGGCCAGCCTAGGAAGGTTGCTCTAAGCCCTCAAAATTCGATAGCATAACACTGTGGAACAAATTCAGGTTAGCAAAAGTTAGGTCGATTCTGAGAGTGAGGGGGGAAAATAGAGGCTAAATTAAAAGACCCGTATTGCGGCGTTTGTTTTTGTTAGTTCGAATTTTTTTTAATCGACCTTCGAACTTTGCAGTCAAATGCCGATTTTCATTATATTGTTTGTATGGGTTTTTGACTATAACTCATCGACTAATTGATATTTTTTCAATCTTTTAAAACCAAATTATTGCTAGAGACCTGTGCAACAATTGATATTTAAAAAAAAATTGATTTATAAAAATTTTGTAGTGCTTATGAAGCAAAATGTTGGAAATTTATTTTTCCACAAAACTAAGTCTTTTTTCTTTCTGTTTGATCTATAATATGCTTCTCAATTTTTTCAGTGTTGGTTTTGAAGAAACATTGAAAGAGAAATTATAAAAATACGGAAAAAAATATAATTTTGAAATGTTAGTTTTAAGTAAAAAAATTAAATAAATTAAATTAATGATTTGGCCAGTTGCCGTTTAGCAGGCGGCTGTGGATCAATATCTTGGTCATCGTCAACATCGTCAGAAAGGTCGATAAATTCGTCCAACTGATTTTCTGGAAATTCATCTTTGTCTTCCCCTTCTTCCTCTTTTTCCTAGTCTTCCTCTTCTTCAAATGTGTTTTTATACCACCAAGAAATTTCAGCGAGTATTGCATCTGGAGATTTATTTCCTCTGTACCTGAAATTTTTCATTAATATAATTTATTTAATTTTTTTACTTAAAACTTTTCATAACTAACATTTTAAAATTATATTTTTTTTTCGTATTTTTATAATTTCTTTTTCAATGTTTCTTCAAAACCAACACTGAAAAAACTGAGAAGCATATTATAGATCAAACAGAAAGAAAAAAGACTTAGTTTTTCACCCCTCACTCTCAGAATCGACCTAAATTTTGCTAACCTGAATTTGTTTCACAGTGTAATTTGAAACTGTTAACATAGACGATGATATCTTTTCCCAGCATTCTCCTCTCTGTGGATGGAGCGATCATTTTGTGTTGTTATTGGATTTGTTGGTTTTGTTTTATTTGTTTGATTTGTTTGATTTGTTCTATCTCCTCAAATATTTCATATTAGGTGGTGTACGATAAACTTTTGTTTTTTTTCAGATACGATCTAATATAAATATATATATGTACATCGAAACAAAACAATATAAAAGTTATGCAGACAGTATTAAAGTACATTGATACAAAACATTTTGCAGGCAATATGCCGAATACCAACAAAGTCTGCTGCGAAAATTTGCAGGCAACTGCAATATGACGTCGCCTTTGAAAGTGCAGCTTGTACTACATATCGACGTTTACCCAACAGGGAGTTCAGTGTTAATGTTGATTTTTTGCAAGCAAGCATTTGTTTCAAGTTTGTGTATGTATGTTTACTGCAACAATTTAAAATTTGTTTTGACCATTGGTCACCTTGACAACATGTTGCATGTCATGTTTGATTGTTTGCTCGTATGCAAGCTGCCTTCACGATATTTCAAGGACATTTGCTGCTAATAGAGTTCTTTTTGCATGTTGCACAGTGGGACAAAAGTTGTGAGATGTTAAAACAATATTGGAATTTCATCTTAAAAATAAAAAGAATGTGCGTGTATGTGTGCTTTAAGAGCTTTCAAAGATGGTGCAACATCCTCATAGGCAGCAGCTAAGTTCGATATTTTTTGCAATTATTTGTATCAGCTAGTTAATATTTGGCATTGAGGTCCTATATATGGGAATGTAGGAGTGAGAGAAAAAGGAATATAAAGGCAAAGGGAGGAGATAAAATACTAGAAAAATTAAAATAATAATCGAAAACTGACTCCAATTGGAAACACGAACAGAGGTCAAGTCATTCTACACCTGTTTTTTCCATCTCAGTCGAGGTCTCCTTCACTAAATAATGAAATTGGGTATAATATATTTAATCAAAAAGTGATTAATCAGCAAATTAATTAATTTAAATAATAAATTAACATATTAATCATTCAAGCTTAGGTTAATTGAAATGTTCGATTATCTGATTAATCGCAAATCCCCATTTTTAATTAAAAAGCGTTGCAAAAATTGATGGAAATTTTGTAATAACGACCCACAGTCGCTATTATATAATTATCTGTAATTATTTTTTTAACTTTTACTTATAGTTTTTTCAAAATTTAGTTAAACAACATGCAAACAATGCCTGCAAGGCTGTCTTGAGGTTTCAAACCAGTTTTATGGCTCCACCTTTATTACTACATACCTTTGGCATCTTACAATCGCATCTTCCCACTTTTTCTTTTTCCTTTTTGAGAAATCATCAACATCGTTGCTCCTTTGAGTGACGCTTTGATTTTATCTTGCTTTCAGCAAGATTGACGCAAATTGTTGTGGATGTAAATGCAACAAAATTAGCAGACAACCATTTTCCAGAGCCTGTTAAATGTGCTACTATTATTAGCTCAGTATGTACTGAATGATCGTGAAATTAATGACTAGAAAAAAATATGCAGACACAGGCACAGTGGGTTATGCCAATCATATAATACTATAAATGTATGTAGTTTATCGAAATTGCCTAGACAGTTACACGCTACTTGGTATCTTAAGTAACAGAGGCAGCTTTTCAGAACTTTTATCTGTTTGTCTTCATATTTGTACGCGCATCACTCAAAAACTAATGCATGGAAAAAATTGCTGGATGTCTAACTTAAAGTTTAAGTTGATTTTTACAGGCAGCAAATATTTTGTCTACGGATAATACATGCTTCTTCTTTAAATGGTCATCTAACCGCCTGGGCGATTTTGACCGTCCAACATAGCTCGCCAGTCATTTTTTCGTTGCGCCAATTGGCGCAATTGAAAACATCGCGGGATCGCAAATCGGTCTTCACTTGGTCCTCCCATCGAAGTGGTGGTCTCCCTCTTGCTCTGCTTCCACCGGCGGGGGGTGCCGATAAGAATACTTTCTTGGCTGGAGCATCTTCGATCATTCGCACAACGTGGCCTAGCCGCTGTGTTTCAATTCGCTGAACTATGTCGGCATCTGCGTAAAGCTCATGCAGCTCATCATTACATCTTCTTCGGAACTCGAAAAACCTCATCAGATGTTGTTGGTGGAAATGAAAGTAGGCTCAAATATTTTTTAGGCATATAGTGCTGCAGATTTGTACATATTTATATACTCTGAAATGAGAAAAATATGAGACAAAGATTGTAGTTCAATTGGTAATCCTGAGTGTGCTATAGTTATGAAACGACATAAATATGTTTAATCAGAAAACCGAAAATGCAGTTTTGAAGCCCAATTAAATTTTGTAAAAATCGCAGTCAATTTTTAGAATGCATTTTTCTCCATATGACGATTCTGTGTGCTTGATTAATTGCCAATATTGATAAATATTCAAAAACAACGTGAAAAATTGAAATCAAATAACTCCCATCTTCGTCATAATTTTGGTACTGATCGCATATCATCCCACCATGTTTTGTTATTCTACCAAAAATCTTCTAGGGGTGTCAGTACCAAAAATTTTCATTGTATAACAGGTGCTACGCCCACACCTCCAATAATTCCAAATTTAAGTTGCAATTTTTGAATTCGTTTCGTATATCCTCAACAAAGTTTTGATGATTTGTATTTCTGCCATAGAAGGATTCTCAACAAAAATTCATCTGCTTTGTAGATGCCGTTCGGAATCGGCAAAAACCTGTAGTTCCCGTCAAACAACAGAACCAAAGTGCCCCTGCTTGTTTAGAGTATGCCCCTCTTCTCCATCCTTACGGAGAGGTAGGTGATATGACCTAGAAGGTTGCTCTGGTCACACCAAATCGCTCCCGCGACAGTCGGCCAGCACCGCAAGAAAGTACCGGAGCGTACGGGATTCATATCCAGCAAAGGACTGTCACTTTCGACAACACCCCTCAAAACCTTCGGGAGTGTTTTTGTCCATACAAACAACAACAAAAAAACCAAACAAACAAATTTTTCTCAAAAATTAAACAACCTAATGTACATGCGCCCGTATAAGTGTTCCATATTTTCTGCTTCTCATGGCAATTATTGGACTATTTTTAGTAGCAGAAGCCATAAGTAAAAAATCGTTAAAAAGTCAATTAACCCATAAGCATAAGGATATGGACCATTTTTATTATTAATTTTTGCGTTCAACTAAAGTGGATGAGCAATAATTAAAAAAAAAAAACAGAAAGACAACAAAAGAATAAGTTGATTTTTTAAGAAAATTTTAGTTCAAACAAAGAGCAAACGTGCTGCTATTGACAGAGTTTTATTATTTTTCATACACCCGCTTATCGAATAAACATTGAGATCCCTGTACGTAATCGCTCAAATTCCATTCACACTTTCTGTACACTTCAGCATACCTACTCATTCATTCGATTTTTTTCTTAAATATTAAATTAATTGTATATTTACATGTTGCATTGCGGTTTAGTTTATACAATAGCACTTCAATTCTTTAAATGTGCGAAGTGGCACAGATCTTTTGGATTTCTTGGAAATACATGTCTTTAAATCCAGAAAAAGATTTAATTGTTTATCTACGAGTTTGTACTAGATATGTTGCAGAAGCAAGTTCAGTGAAGACGCAATTGAAATAGGACTTTTCAAATTTGCTTTGTTGCGACCGAAATTGGAAGTCATAGCATTGGATTAGGATTAGGTGGCAACCCCGAAGTGGCAAAATTGTTGGATTTTTTTTTTGTTGAATTAAGACGTAAAATGCCATTCGTTTGATACCAGTATTGATAGTATAAAAATACACTTATATTTTTGCAGATAGTATACATACGAAATTTCATAGAAATGTGTTCAACTGGTTTTAAGATACTAACGGATATACAAAATAATAAATATAATTGGGTTAGGTGGCATCTCTAGGTGGTCAGTCTTCCTTGAAATATCTTTTTTTTTTAACGAAATGTAAAATACCTTTCGCCTGATACTCCTATTGGCTTATCTCACCTAATTTTTTAAATCATTAAGATAGCTGGCAACCCTGTAAAAACTTTCTAGTGACAACACTCAAGTAGAAGCGCTTGATATGTGGCATATTATACAGGGTGGCGCAAAAGTAATCCTCCTATCAGAAAATGCTATAAATTTTGCGATTGGCCCCTAAAGTCAGTTCTGTTTTGACATTTGTGTAGTAAACACATGCTACACTGCTCCAGAACGCGGAATATTGCTGACTATTTATTTGACCAATAATCGGTCGGGGCCAAACGGTTACTGTGAATGGTGAGCGCTACAGAGCAATGATCAACGAGTTCTTTTTGCCGCAACTTGATGAATTGGGATTAGAAAACAACAAGACGGTGCAACAGCACACACTGCACGTGCCACAACCGATATGCTGAACATCGGAAGCTTACTTTTGCGCCACCTTGTATATTCAAAACTTCATCAAAATTAGTAAAGAAATCGTTTTCGAGAAAGTAGCGGAAATGCAAAAAAAAATACAATAGGGGTAGGTGGCAACTCCTGACCATAAACATACCATACAGAAACATATTTCTGAAAAGAAAAAAAGAACGATTCCATACTGTCGTAACCCATATCGGTGTGAGAATTCTCAATCAATCGCAAGTTTCGACGTTTCCGAATCGGAGCACCGTAACGTGCCTAATACACAGCTATTTTTTTATACCTGCACGAGTGCATGTTCATGGCATGTCTTATCTTTCACACAATTAAATCTGATAGAAACAATTATTTTTCTGGTTTCTTTCTTTATTGTAATTGTGTCGTTGCTCTCCCTAACCTTATTATACTTATCTCATCAAATTTGTACCGTTATGTTTGCAGACGCCTCAAACTTATATAACGCTTCTATCAGCTGCGTTAATAATTGGTTTATATGGAAAATACGTCACATGTTTGCTACACATTTTTGTTGTTGTTGTTTTTGGTATATTTAGATAAAAGATAACGCTTGATATTGAGCACCCGGTAACACAATGAGTCGCTTCTTTACCTTTGGAACGCATTCAAATAATTTGCTATGAGTAATTTAATCGAATGTCAAAGCAATTTATTGTCAATGATTTGAATCCGTCGTTTTACTTTAATATTTGTGATAAGTGAAATGAGTTCAACCCACGAAAATAACTAAATGTGACTAAGTGCCCCATTCTGGGGCAGATGATGACAAGCCAGCTGAGAATAGCACCATAACACAAAATATATATCGATTGTGGCGTTTTAGCATGATTTACTGACCATAAATGACAGATCCCTTTGAGAAATCTACAATTAACCGCGTTTCTCACTTCTCCGAAAGTTCCGAAATTTCAACCTTTTTAATTAAAAACTCTACTCAATCAGCCCGATTCTAAATATCCGCTCGGATTTCTTTCCTTGCGGAAATGTTTGTTAGTCAGGAAAATTTCCGCCATCTCTCTTTCGCTAGTGAATAGGAAAATTAACGAAGAGGAATTTTGAGTTTTCGAATCCAGCTGTGTTGTTGTTTTATGTTTTGTTTTGACACTACTTCTTGTGTTCAGTGAATGAAAAATAAAAGTTTTTAATAAAAAGTTGTTAAATTAAATAAATTAATAATAAAAACAAGAGATGACGGAAAATCGTTCCAATATAAATCAATAAAAATGCATAGTATTGCTTTTGGAATGGTAGCAGAAGAAGAAACCGAAGATTCTGTAGCACAGGAACCTCAACAGCAGTCTATAAGAACGCACTTGAGTGAGTTGCCGGAATCATTGTAAGCCGTAAAAAATTAATTTTTAGTGCGTTTTATTGATTCAATTGTTTTGCAGATTTATTAAAACTATAGGATAAATAAACCCGCATATAAATATTTGTTGGTAGATTTACCAACGCACACACAACAGGCCAAAAAGCAGTTGCAGTTTCGCCGATTAAGCTCCTATTGATAAAACTTGTGTTATAACTAAGTAGGCCTTTTTCCATTCCACAATACATTTTGCTGGTGATACTGCCGACTTTAACTCCTCCGCATTTTGCCAAAATCTATTCAGCGCTTCCTTTCTTCTTTTGAATAAGGCTTACTAAAGTATATATTTCCAGCTTATTTATACTTTTCGTTCTAAAAACACAAAAAGTTAAATTGACTTATATTTCGTTCAGCGCTCACTCAAAATTGCCCGGCGAAATATCTCGCAAAGAAGTCCCTTTGATTTTCATTTGTGATACCTATTTTACTCGGCAAACCACTTTTCACTTTTTCGAACATCGTTTAGAATAGGCGAAGAGCGAGAAGTGAACAATTACTTGTGGATTTTGTGTTCAGAATAAAGGAATAGGGAGAAGCGGAAAAATACGTGCGTATTTTTCGTTTGGAATCGGGCTGAATGGAAAAATGGAATTGATCGGTCGAACTGCTGAACGAAGTGAACGAACCAGAGCACTTTTGAAAAAAAAACTAGTGCGTTCGGTCATTCAGTTAAACGAAATGAGCTAACTCTAACAAAGTGACAGAGAGAAATTAAATATTCTTTTGAGCACGCGTCATAAATAAATCTTTGAATAAATTACTAATTTATAGCAATTAATAAACATACTGTTATTATTTTGTATGTTGCATCTCATGTTCCCATTTAGAACGGAAGTGTAAAATGTGTGTACACGAGTTCTTAAAAAGGAAACTACATTTATGAAATTTCGTAAATTGAATGCATTGCGTATGAGCAACATAGCTTGCTTTGATATGAATACGTAGACACAACCTACAACAAAATGCGATTAGTCTAGGACAAATCCGGGAAGCGTCGCAAAAGAGTAAGCCACTTATGTAAGTTCCGCTCCCTTTGTAAGGTTGAACTGTTCTCATTTGTTTGAGCATATCCTATGCCATGTCTTTTTACCCTTAAGAATATGCTAAACAAATTAAAATCGACTTATCCATACCATTTATAGACCACTGTAGACAAAGTCGATTAATCATGGACCACTCTCCTTAGATATTATTTATATTATTTTACAAAGTTTACATTCTCCATACATAGATGTATTACATTTTGTTGTATGCGCGTTGGTTTATTATTTATTCGTACTATGTACCAGTATATAAGTATGTGTTGTCCCAAATTAAAATAATTGATAAACCTTTCTTCTGAGTGTTATAAATTCGTAAACCATTTATTTAAAATATATCAACAATAAAAACATGCATTTTATTCCGCTCAATAGCTTAGCATAAACGAACCCCGAATTATATCTTCACGTCTTTTTTTGAGCTTTAAACATGAATTAGCCACGTGCTTCACAGTTCAGATAGTGTCATAGAAATTTCTTTGAAACACTTATTACGAACACGAGTAAGCTCAAGAAGTGCATGAGATGGTTGTACACAACAAAAAATTGCGCTCTATAAGCATAAAAATAATAATAACACTTTGACGCAATATACCTCCAAGAAAATCTTCCAATTTGGGATTTGCTGCTTCCAATGTTTCCCTCTAAAGATGAATTTTTACTGATAAGCTTTTTCATAGCAGAAATATACTGCTGGGATTGCCGCCGACTGTCGAGAAGCCCGACTCGGTTTAAAAAAAAAATTTTCAATACACTCTTGTGCGATTAATATCTAAAGAGAGTTGTTCGTGTATAATACCTTTTATCCACAAAATAATTTAATATACATAAGTAAATTTTTATATTAACTTAAGTTTTAGTAGTATACTCATAGGAGTTGAAAGTACCCGTTCGGGTAGAAAATAGATTAGGCCTTTTGTACCCGTTTAGGTATAAATGGGTACAATTGGTATCTCCATAGCACATGCTCAATTAAATGTGAACAGTCCAGCCCATACAAAGTGATCAAAACTGGCATTAGTCTCATCCTGCTTTGCGACTCATCCCGGACGCATGCTAGACTAATTCCATTTTTTGAAGGGATCTTACGTATGAAAACATACTCTCGACAGGACAAAAGCTGTGCAATAATAGTTGTTTGAGTAAAAAGTTATGCTGACCTATCCCTTAATGCCTATAAATGTTTACATAATTTTTTGTTGGTAAAATATGGGAAAATGATTGCACATTTTTAATTGTTTTGTTTATAGTGATTACTTGCGTTTAAAACGGAGATATATACGTATATATGTATGCGCATTGTATGTTTTTTTGTAATAAATAAATGTCATTTGAGTATAAATTTTTTTATTTTCTGTTGATATTTTTGCCAATGACATTGGTTGTTTTGCGGTTTTGTCACTTCAAATATTGTTGTTATTTTATATGCACGATTGTAGTGTCAACTTTATAATGAACTAGCTTATACCCGTGGGTTTCACCCCACCATAAATACGTCTAGAGATATACAGTATGAAAAATCCCATTTGTATAGGAGGGGTCACGTCCCATTTTTAGTTATCACCAGTTTTCATGCAGGTCTTATGGAATAACCTTATATAACCCCTTACCGAATTTCAGTTGTCTAGCCCAAATACTTGCAGAGATATGGACTATGAAAAATTCTATTTGTATGGCAGGTGCCACACCCCCTATATATATCAAAATATTTTTTAGCCCATGACCATCCCTGGAAGATATCCAGTGCATGTTTCAAATTCGGTTACGATCGGTTTATACGTTTAGGACACAAGCCCGTCTATAGATACATACATACATAATTCGAATTTTATATAGATAGATAACTAATTTCTTTATGGAAAATTTCTAACTGGAAAACTTAACTAAACGCAACAAATAACAATTTCAACGTAGTCGGAGAGAACGGGATTTCCTTCCTGCCATCACTCCCAGCAAATAGGCAAACAGTCAATGAAAGTTTCTAAAGGCGAATTTTAAACCCAAATCGTGTCTCTCCCTTTTGTTCGGTCTAGTGAAATTAAAAGAGTACCTTCACTACAAGGTAACTAGCAAACTTTTTCGAAATACGGAAATTTTCGGCCTGTAGAAAGCACCGGTGTTCCAGGTGTTGCAGAATTTTACTTCGTTTGTTAGTCACAGCAGCTACACAACCAACAAACTAGGGGAAGTTGATATTTATGGAGGGCAAAATGATATTTATGAAGTTCTGACTTTAACGCCACCGCCCCAAAAGAGGCACGAGTTTTTGGTTTTTTAACATTGTGATTCCGATTGAAAAAGTGAGACATTTTTTGCTGACACACCCTATTGGACATGCAATGTATCTAATTATGAATAAAAGCAGCAAATTGTAAAGGTATCAGTATTACAATTAATAAATATGTACATACAGTTGTGTTCAATATAATAGTAGTGAAATGAAATTGGATATCGTTCGACAAAATAAAGAGAAGCTGTTTTTTTTTTAATAATCTTCTTTTAGAATATAGCGAATTTCATAACAGAAACATCATAAAAAGGAATTTAAGAGGTTACACAAAGTTCAGGGAAGTAATTAAACTTTAAAAAATTTACATAAAAATTTAAACATAATTTACATAATTTATGTGGTTTCTGTTATGGAATTCGCTATATTTTAAATGAAAATTATTAAAATTACAGTTTCTTCTTATTTTGCCAAACGATATCCATTTTAAATTCTCTACTATTATATTGAACACAGCTGTACGTATTTACTCACGTCGGACACACCTTTAAAACACAAAACAAAATTACTAGGTAATACAGTTTACCCGCATTAGACACAAAAGTAGATAAAAAGTTTGTTGCTGTTATACTATTATAAAAATACTGTACTGTTATATATGTACTTACTAGGGATGCCAATTCTTTCACGTTTATGGGTTTTCGGGATCAGAGTTTACAATCCCGGAATTATTCCATTTTTTTTTTTTTGGTATTGGTTAGTGCCGAAGTAGTTGAAAAAAGGGAGGAAATTGTTTAGAAAATTAATTTAAAAATAAATAACAAGTAATTGGAGTCTTAATATGCTTATTTTTTTTTTAAAACGAAAGTTATTTCGTTAATAAAAAGCAAAACAAATAGATACAGTTTGAATTTTTTATACAATCTGCTCGAACTGTTCTAAGTAATGACGCTTAAGCAATCTTTAAAAGAGATAATCTTGATAAAAACGATTTTTGTGCAGAAATGTTTGCTTATACCATCAATTACAAAATGGGCATGAGATAGACAACTTTTGTAAAATTTAAAATCCTTTTTGCCTAAGTTTTGTTATGGCAGAAGTTTTCTTTAAATAAAAATCAAATAAATAAATAGAAAAATGTCGATAGTGGGTCAGGTAGATCCACATTTTCTTCTTAGTTGCTATAAAGGCGCATGTCGTTTTAAATTACACAATTAAAATGAGAAATGAAAATATTCAAAAATAATACACATAAAACAAAAAATATAGAATAAAACGTGGTTCATAAATAAATCACATATGTAATTACCTCCAAATAAATAAAAAATAAAATTTGTTTATAAAGCTTTTATAATTAAAAAATTTTATCGAAAAGTAATTTTCAAAAGCTTTATATGCCTTTTTATTTTTTATAAATTTGGTTGTTTAGCTTTAGTAACATTTTTCGAATCCTGAAAATCTGGGGATTGTAAGAAATAAATCCCGGAATTTCTGTCGCACGAAAAGTACGGGATTTGCATTCGTTGTTGAACAAAATTTGGACAAATTACTCTAATATTTAAAAAAATTTTTGATTTTCAATTTGGTTCGCTGTGTGGTTTGTCATAAGGAGCTTTACAGAAATAATGGCCAAAAATTCTAACGAAGGTGAATTCCTACGCAACCTGATACTACTACAACCTACTACTCCAATCCCTGATGATTCAGTAAGGATGGCAATACCTTTGCTCCAAAATTACGCAGCGGACTCGATGGACTCCACGCCGAACTGTTCAATTAAAGATTCGAAGTGTGGTTGAACAGTGTCGAAAGAAAATGAGATGGCCTTCGAGTATGGAGAAGAAATGTTGTTCGGTAGATCTACATCAGTCAATAATTTATTTCACGAGTTTATCTAAATTTACGGTACCGAAAACAGAGGCTATTTCAAAAACACCCTCATTTGGTAGAGATTTATGCCAAATTTCATTTAAATATCTAAGTTTTTACTCAAGTTATCAAATTTTTACTCAAGTGCACACACAGAAGGACGGACATGGCTCGACCGATTTCTCTTTTCATACTAAGAACTTTGGTAGAACTATATCTAATTCGATTCATTTTATTCCCTAACGAGCTCCTGTTATGTAGACACAATGAGAATACCTTTTGCACTACTACAACTGAATACAAAATGTACTTTTGGTCATTTGAGGTGCATTTTACAACTAAGGGCTGAGATTTTAGAATCAAATGATTTAAATTTAATTGAGCTTGAAAAAAAATGTTTGTTGGGTTGCAAGAAATAAGAAAATACAAATTTCGGTACATGCATACATACATACAGAGGGATAGCTTTTTTTTGCATAAAAGAATGCTCGGAGATAAACTTTTATGAATTTTAATACGTTCGTACTAACAAAAAAAAAACTGTTGCACTTACAAATCTTACTAAAAAAGATATTAAAAACCTTTTTCTTCTTGTAATTTCAGATAAAACCTTAAGACGATGGATGGCCCTAAGAAAAACATAAAAAGCAACAACAACAACTCCAATCATTGCGACAACAAACAAAACAATTCGAATAAAATAATCTTTACAAGTTGTACATTCGACTCAATATTTTTAATCAACTTTAACACACACAAACATAGGGAACGTGTATAACCCTGCAGGAAAATCAAAAAGTGTTGACCAAAATGTTGTCTCAAAAAGAAATAAGCATTACAACTAGACCAGTCGTATTTAGGTTTTCACCAGTTTAGGTTACGTTGAATCAAAGAGCATAGAATACGAAGAGGAGCCAATATGCAACAATGCACGCTATCAACTCGCGAGTAAAGAATTCCCCACGCGGTAAGAAAAGTTGATCTAATACAGCTCTTATGGTGGCGAATTTTGGCACGCCATGATCCAACTATAACAGGTCGTAGCAGCTCTACAAGCATACAGACACACAAAAATTGTCCATGTATTTTGTTTTTGTAATTTGCGAGTTTAGCGTCAAAATCGTACTGAGAAATGAGTGTAATGTCAAAATGCGAGACAAAAGTAAAAATCAGCTGGTCTATTAACACGACCTGTATTTTCGGATCATGTTCTTATTCGACACTCCTTGCTTGAACTAGCTGGTTCGTAATGAAATGTATGTGCCAGAGTATTACAAAAAGTTTGTTGGACGACTTAAGGGAAAATACCCATGAAGAAACAGCACGATGCTTCTGGCTTAGGGTAGACTACAAGCGTTCTCCGCTCATTTATAGATGACACTCGAGAGACACTATAGTTCAGAACTATAGATTTTTCCTACAGTGTAGCATAAATGAAAGCGAGCATAAAAAAGTTATGTGATAAAATATAACCATTTTTTTTACGTTTAGTTGTTTACAAAATTTGATTGAAAACATATACTGCATAAAATAGTTAGTCGTTAAAATGACTTGGTCACGTACAGTTCGAAGCGATTATGAGTACCATAAAACGCACAAGAGTTGTTTAAAAAAATTATAATAGTAAAATTGTTAATTAGTTATTAAAATCAAAGTGATAATAGACACTTTTTCAGATGCCAAATAAAACATAAAAATGTGCTAAGAGAAAGCATAAAAAACGAATCAAGCAGAAAAAAATGGCCAGCTCATATAATTTTAGTTGATTGGTTTTAAGCGACTTATTCATATATGTACATTTTTGAAGAGTAAATACAAATTGTCAACAAAGTTTTCCATATACTTTATCAATCAAGAATAAAAAGGGCTATTAATGAATTAAAAACAAGTGAACATGTAAAAGTATGATGAAAACATTTTTAGATATTTTTTTAGAAAATCTCAGATTTTGAGAAATACAAGTTAACAAGTGAAGTTTACAGTGTATTTAGTGGATAATTTAAACTCAAAAAATTGTTAAAATAATTGCCCTTCAAATTGACAAGAACTAAAAATCAGAATGTTTTTTTAGTCAAACCTTGCTATGTGCTTACGAATAAAAAATTGCTAATAATGACTTAAAAATTTTAAAATGTGGAGTATAAAAATAAATAAATTTAAATACACTAATTACAGGTTTCTTCTCATCAGCATTAACTACTTTAAAATGTGATTTCATTCAATTTTAATACACAAATATTTGTTTGTATGTATGGCTCGTGTCTGTGTTAATAAAGTATTATAAAGTGGTAAAAGTGACACAGCAAGTAATAATTAAATACTTGCCTAGTGAAAAATTGGATTCACAAAAATTGCAACAAATAAAAAGTAATCTTAAAATGAGACTTCCATACTCGGCAACAACGCCGGACATATCTAGTTGGCGACCACGCTTGCGACGCGGCAGCATCAATTATTCAAGTATATGTGTTGTTTTGTTGTTTCTGCGGACGTTTGGAATAGGAAGCATAGAAGCTGGTGAGTGAATATTTATGCGTATAATTCTTATTTTCTTACTCCCCATATTCATAAAAAAAAGGTTTATAAAGCTCTTATAATTCAAAATTTAAATTTATGAAAATGTCAATTTGAAAAAGCTTTATAAACCAATTTTATTTTTTATAAATATGTAGATTAATGTATACCATATACTTTTATACTATTCATTCCTATATGCAAACCAAAATTTTTGTGAGAAAAAATCAACCAATCTACTAAATCAATTTTTCTAATTCAAATTTTATGATAAAATAATCGTGTGTCACAAGGAGTATTATTTTAAAGCAAAAGATTGATAACAAATATGTTTAACCAAAGTATTATATTGTCTAGGTCTGCCTGGTTTTTCCACGGTTTTTAACATTTATGTAATTCATCGGTAAACTATTTTATTGATTGTAAGGTGGCAGGGTGATGCTTCCTCGGAGCCAATGAATCTTTTTATATCCCTTTCATGAAAATAAAATAGTATTATAACTTCGGTACGATGTTTGTAAGTATGAGAAGAAGAAGAGATAGACCCACCAATAAGTATACCAAAATGATTAGGGCGATGAGCTGTGTCGATAAAGCCATGTCCGTCTGTCTGTCTCAACGCAAACTAGTCCCTCAGTTTTTGAGACATCTCGATGAAATTTAGTTTGGAGGCCGCCATTTTGTAAAATATTAATCATTTGTCGGAACCAACAAGATCGGACCAATACAAAGCATATCTCCCATACAATCGATTGTTCCGTTAAATGGGGTTTGACCTATAACTCATGCAATTTAAAAGCTAGGAACGTAAAATTTCTTCAGGTTTCGTACATTTTATATACGTAATGTAACTAGTGAAAATAAGCTAGATCGGACCAACATAACATATAGCTCCGGTACAATCGATTGTTCCGTAAATGGGTTTTGGGCTATAACTATTGCAATTTAATAGCGAGGAACACAAAATTTGGCAGGTACGCTACTCATTACATATTTAATGTTTAATGTGAAAATCATCAAGATTGGACCAATATATCGTATAGCTCTCATACAACACATTTTTCCCCATAAACGGGGTTTGCTATGTATTTCTTAATTAACAGGGTAATACCATCAAATTTTGCAGAATTTGTACCTCTTGTAAGTAAGGATCGGACACTTAAAACGAGCGTATTCATGAAAGGTATAAAGCATTCGGGACAGGGAAAAACAGCGCTTTCCTTACTTGTTTTTAATTGGCATTGCCTGGGAAGAACTAGACAGGTCCTAGATACACATTACTACCCAGGCCCTATTTTAAGAAGCATTGAAAAGGCTTGGGCCTGCGTATGCTTCATTGGCAGCCCACGATTTTAAAACGAAAAATTTAGCCAGGCCCCCAAACAAAATTTATTACATTTTCTACCCGGATTGTTTAAATTTTTAATATTTATAAGATGCGTTAATACAAAGAAAAAAATTCTAATGTTTTATATTTCTCTGAAAAAAGAAAGGCCAATGTTTTTTAGGTTCACAGCTATCCCGAATGCTTTAGATTAGCCTGTTATTAGGCAACCCCATATACAAAGGCTTCCATAGTGGGATACCACTTGGAAGCACTTCTGCACAATCCCATTACATGTTTGATTTAGTTGGCGTAGCTTTAAGAAGCTTTGATTAAATTAATTAAATAAATAGAGTTCACCGAAGGAAACACCAGCTCTAACACCAAATCACATCAATGCTTTAAAACAAATGTCAACGTTGGTGTCTATAGTAGGGCAGTGACCCATTGCCATCCCCAAGGCCATCTCGTTCTTCCTCACCATCTTCTTTTGTGTCTTCATCCCTACATATAATGGTGCCTGTATCTCAATATCCATCTTCACCTAGCCCACTGTCTTTGTTTTCATTTTCATCCAATCTATCTCCATCCAAGTAATTGCCTATCTAAAACGCGACGCCACACACCATTCTAAATCACTTAACACCAATTAATTTATTTAACGACGACCCAATTCAAAACAAAACCAAGCTAAGATTTTATTTTTGTCTACAAACCCAAGTGGCGGTGATGTGATGGTGCTACACTTAAAGAAAGAGCAATCAACTGACAAAGTAGCTATTTTTTCTTAAGATATTGATGGCTGTAAGTTTTTTAGTTTTGTGGTTGCCGCTATCAGTTATCACATTATTTACACTTGTTTCTGTAATGCACCAATAGATGCCCTTACTTCAGTCACGTCATGATCCTTTTCAAGTAGCATTCAGTTATCAGCAGCACATTTACATATTGCTATAGTGGCAGAGCAAGTAAACGCTATTAGTTCAAGTTGATAAAGCGTTTTTATTTATTTATTAACTTTTAATCAATTTCTAGTATTTTTACTATATTTTTCCTTTCGCTATTTATTTCGCAATCTTCCCAAACTGCACACATGACAAATCTTTATACTTTCACATTTTCTGTATTGTTGCTATCATTATTATTTTGCTTTAGGGAATTTCGAATTGTTCCTCAGGGCATTCACTTATCTGAAAACTGTAAGCTACTTATGAGCATATTTGCATATTTTTATTACTTACTACATCTACTACTCTACGAGTATGTAGCAGATATTTAGTGATGCGCGTACAAACATATGTACAGACAGACAGTCAGAAATTAAACTGTAAAGCTATCCGTGGCATAAGTATAATCCGAGAATGTACCGACCTCTGCCGAGGGTCACCCATATATCGACTGCTGAGTGAAAGATCACCCTATTTCAAAATATTTTTCAAAACCGCCCTATCTCAAAATTTTTTTGCAGCACGCCCCAGCTTAAAATTTTTTTTCAATAACGCCTATATCAAAATTTGGTTTAATAACGCTCCATCTCAAAATGAGTTTCAAAAACGCCCAATTTGAACTTAAATTCAATACATTTTTAGATGAGATAGAGCATTTTTGAATCAAATTCTGAGATACGGCGTTTTTGAAAAAATTTTGAAATAGATGTTGATGTTGTTGTAATTAAAATTTATAAACTTTGATTACTGCTCTCTCTAAAAAAAATTTTCTGATTGCAATGTTATCTCAAGTAAATCTAATTAAATTTAGCTGAGCTATAAAAAAAATTATAAAACGAAAAAATTGCATTCGCTTGCATGTATGTATGTTTGTTATTGATGCCGTTATCGTTTTTTGTGATTTGCTCGTAGTTAAGTATACCAGTACACACCTCATAGTGAAACGCCACACTGAGTCGGAAAAAATACTAGTTAATGGTTAAAAACTTGTCATTCACACCAAAATAATCCGAAACAGACAGAACTTGGAACAAACTTGAACAAAATTTGTCGTACAGTTTTCACTGTAGGGTATGTATTGGCATTAGACTGGTCTAAAAAAAATTTTTTTAGTTATCGTAATATTATTTTTTTAAAAAGCGAAATATCAAAATACCGTTAGAGTTACAGATCTTAATATTAATGTTTAGTGGTCTAACGTTGCTAGTCTAGACTTTGTAAGGCTGATCTCATTTTTGGTGTAAAACTGTCAAACTATTAAAAAAGTTCAGCTGAAAATTTCGGCTGAAAATTTTCCCCTAATGAGAGCGGCTCCAAAGTAATCAAGCTTTGAAAATCGGTATGGCTTTCTAATTTCACGTTTTTGCTTTGGAAATTTGATAAAAAGGTAAAAATCGAATAAGAAAAAATAAATAAAAATTCTTAATGCTGAATCGGAATACATCATAAGAAATCCCAAATAGGTCGAGGTTTGGTCTTCACACCCAAAAAAAAGAGCCAGTTCTTTCTTTTTGTTTTGAAGTTAGGGCTTCAACTTGGCACGTTAGTCGAATTTGATGACGAACTTGGATGCAGTTCATGAAAATACTTGGAAGTTACCAGATCCGCCAACTTTATTTGTTGTGGCTGTGATATTTTAAGGCAGTAAAACTTTTTATGTGATTTCTGTTATGCAATTTGCTATATTTTAAATGAAAATTTTTAAAACCACAGCTTCTTCATGTTTCGTCTAACGATATCCATTTTGGTGATTGTTGTTGGAGCAAAGCTCGAATTTTTATGTTTTGTTTGTTAATTGATATAAGAGGAAAAAATTACAACGTTATGCACAGCGATGGTATGGGATGACATGTTTCGAAGTGCCCAACTTCTCATCAAACCCCTTCTCGGACACTGAGATACGAACCCAAGTGTCCGCACCATCCATTTTAATTTCACTGCTATTATATTGAACACAGGTGTATATGTAATGCGCTTATTGAAAATCAGTAAGATCGGACTAATATAAAATATCATTCCCATACAATCGATTGCTCCCAAAAACATTCCGCATTACTTGTTGTAAATTAAGATCAGAAAGTGAAAATCGTGTTTTGTATTCACGAGAGGTATAAAGGTTGCTTGACAGCCGAAGGCAGCGCTCTCTTTCTTGTTTTTTTCTGAAACTCGATTTTCCATAATACTCGACTAGTCTAGTCTAGACTGCTTATTCTACGCGAAACTGGGGTCGAATTACGTTATACGTTCCGTGATCGAAAGCGAATTTTTAAATCACAATAGCTCTAACCCCATAATTCGGGATGACCTAAGCAATTGGCTGCAAGTACCGGTGCGTTCAATTAGACCTTTTTAAATAGTTGGACAGTTTCAAAGTTATTGTTACTAAAATAACGGTTTACGATTACGGAACGTATATATGTCGTATTTCCGCCCCTAGGCGACTGTTCGTGAACCTCTAACCGACCAAGTAGTAAGCATGCTTACGATCAAAAACCAAATAATCGGTTAACCCGTTACTTAAATAAGCGTATCATTTTTGAAGCACTAATGTGTACTTTGTTCACTTGTTTGAATTTATTTACAAAAAAAATCATATCAATTTACAATTCTTTACTACATTTATTCAATTTTTTGGAATTTTAAACGACGAGTATTATTTATTTTTACGACTTATTCTTAGCAAAAATCTATAAATAACTTTATTTCAGCGTATTGGTCAAAGTCATTGCGCTCTGAGAACTAGTTTTATAGTAAACAAATAATGGGGAACATGCACCTATTTACATTAATCTACATACATACATACATGCATTCATATATGCAACTTATAGAGATTACTGGTATTACGCGGCTATATCCGGCACGCTTTTAAATCTGAAATAAAACAAAAAAATATTTAATCAAGTACACTATATACATATAGATTAATATATATATTAGGGTGGGTCGATTTGTATGGACGAAAGTTAACCGATATCGCGCCATCGATTATTCGATAGGTTTTGGGCTCAAGAAAAAAAAGTTCCACTACGCATACCCAAAAAAATAATTTTCGAGCCTGCGAAATTTAATTTTTTTTACTTTTTTCGACTTTGATTTTTAAGGTTTTTTTCTAAAAAAAATTTTCATTTCATGGCGAAAGGGTCAATTTTTTTAAGGGTTTTTTCAGCATACATGCAAAAATGTTTTGGATGAAAACGAATTTGTCCCATATTTCCTGTCCCACTTAAAATTATGCGCTAAAAACGTTGGCGATAACGGTTTTTTGAAAAAAAAATTTTGTTTTCGGGTTTTGGGACTTCTTTTTCAAAAAACTGTTATCGCCAACGTATTTAGCGCATAATTTGAAGTGGGATAGGAAATATGAGACAAATTCGTTTTCATCGGAAACATATTTGCATGTATGCTGAAAAAACCCTTAAAAAAATGGCGAAAGGGTAAATTTTTCGACCAAAACACGTTTTTAGCGGATATTTTTGGTTCGGACAGGGTATACATGAAAATTTTAAAATCAAACGAAAATTTTTTTAGTAGGTCATGAAAAAAACCTTAAAAATCAAAGTCGGAAAAGGTCAAAAAAAATAAATTTCGCATCCTCGAAAATAATTTTTTTGGGTATGCGTAGTGGAACTTTTTTTTCCTGAGCCCAAAACCTATCGAAAAATCGATGGCGCGATATCGGTTAATAAAACGACCCAGTCTAATATATATACAAATATATATACGAGTATATAAGCTTTAAAATTAGATAAATATAGAATATGAAAATATGTATGGATTTAAATTATTTAGTTACTAGTTTTGAAAACTCACAGTTACAGAATTTCCTCCCAGCACTACAATGTTAAGCCTATTTGGAGGAATAAATAAACGAATAAATATCATCTACAAATAATAATTTTAGCCTTTCAAATAATCATTTATATGCAAATTGGTCCCATAATTCATTGATTGCCATCAAAATGTCAACACCAAATGTTGATCCTTAAGGAATTCTATAACTCAATCAGCATTAAATCATTGAAGCACAAATTGTCTATAATTCCAAAGAAAACAAATTACTGACGGACAGAAATATACCGTACGGATACAAGCTGAACAAATTCTGATAAAAATTCATAAATTGGAAAAGAATGGAGGCAGCAAAAAGAGAACGCAATAAACCACACTGACAATTCCATTCAAAAAATACCTTGGAGACCAATCAACTAGTTGTAAAATACCTAGCCTACAAAGAGTAAGAATACCAAGTTCAACTATTAAGTCAACAGTGACCACGTTGCCCACGTGACGAAAACCGTACTTAAGCTTCATCGGGCATCCGTGGGGATCAGGATTATACTGACCTTACCTAGAGACATTGCGGGTATAACTACTGCAGCTTGTAGACATCGCTGGTTAACTGGGTTTACCTTCGATGTGTACTCCATATGAATAAAGGAAAACCCCATGCCTCGTAGGGTAATTCGTACATATGTATGTATTCACACGCTCCTAATTGGTACGCAAGGCACACACGCGTCGTGCATTTCATAGTAAAAGTGATAACAGCTAACAAGTTTGGCACATTGACAAGAGCAAATGACAGTTGTATAGCAACAACAAAACTTATCTTAGCAAAAAGAATTGCGGCTGATCTTTGGCGCCTTTTTCTATATAATTTTGTCCGATTTCGGCCCTTTTCGCTAACTGGCGTCGAATGGGGACTAGATTGAATCCGAATTCTACCAAGGAAATAGATCTTTATGCTAAAATTAACTATAGGATAGATCTTTGCCGGTTGAATCTTCGATTTGGTGAGAACTGTCCAATTACACACCTTTGAAATATAGAAACACGCTCCAAAGCTGCTATGAGCATCTGGTCCTCGCAGGGCCGTGCGTAGGAGACTGTCTTCAGGGGGGGTTTTGAACTTTTGGATGGGTTCTCGACAAAACTAGGCATACCTACACCAAAGTTCTATTCGGGGTTTGACCCCCGACCCGATCTAATTTTTAACGAGGTATACCAACATTTCACCGAAGCTTCCAATTCGTGTCTACATAATGGTACCCCATCATGATTTTTAAGTATCTTAACGACCTTCCGGTTTTACTAGTGCATATGGCGCTCGGGAATACTATCCTGAGCACAGTGACTAGAAGTTTCAAACGCTGTCACTTCCCCGGTGTTAGTTGTGTGAGGTGAGATTCCCATATGTGCTCTGAGGCTAGATCTAGGGACCACTACCTTTGTCATACCGTCAGTCGCTGCAGATTGATTTGCCTTTTCCAGCTCTATCAATCCCTCAACTCCACTAGCGCTAGATTACTTGGCGCGCCATTTCCAGCGCTGGCAACCCTTCTTCTTGACTAATGCCAAGCCCTACCACAACAATTTTGTTTATTAGAGGCTTTAGAAGAGGAAATACGAAGTTTTAGATTTTATTTATTTAAACATAAGCAATTCCTATCGGATCCCATGAGTGTATGTGATGCCAGGATTATAAGGCAGTTCATGCGAGGGTTGGCAACTACTCTTATGGGGTCAGACGCTTATAGCCAGATCCAGTGCAACATCAACTTATTGACGAAATGCTCGGAACGTACTACGAAGCCAGGACTTAAAAAGGACAGACTCAGGCAACAAAAGCTTGAAGGTCATTAACTGTGTTACCCCGTAGTGTGTGAAAAAGAGTTGTTTTGTGGAAAATGGGTCAAGCAAATGAGACAAATTTTTCTCACTTTGCTCTCCTCCAGGTTTTTATTATTGTCTTCTGACTGGAAAATAGTATATCCTGATGCGAAGAGATGTTCGGAGCTTCTATGGGGACTTCCGTCCAGAACAAACCGGTCTTTACCGGGCATAGGAGCGTACAAGATACAGCCGGTGATAAGCACTGGAGCAGCAGTGTTTTTGTGATTTTTTTGTACCCACCTCTCCCGAGCATGGCGTAACTAGTAAGGTGGAGACATTGCGACATTCATACATCCATACATAAGCTTTGCATGTATTTTGTTTTTGTAATTTATGAGTTTAATGCTGCTTTGCTCGCACTGAGAAATGAGTGTACTGTCAAAATTCTAAAAAAAAGTAAAAATCAGCTGGTCTAATAACACAACCTGTATTATTGGATCATGCTACCGAGGTCGTAGGAAATTTCGTCATCTCGTTTTGGGTCGTTTAACATCGACACCAGAACTAGAAATATTCGCTCCTGGTTCTAAATACTCCTTATAAAATATCCAAATTATGTAAGCTTCGAAATCATACTGGAAATGTTAAATATTTAGGCGCCTTTCACTAATTGGAGCAGATATGTATGTATGTATGTACATTAAAAGCATTCCACAAGTAAAATAAATTCCAATAAAACTCTTGAGTGCAGCATTGTGAAATAAGCAACGAAAATCGGATGTGCACAATTAAATTCTGTCGTTAGAGGCGCCAAAGTCCAATTCTATTTTACACATAAAGAATTTGAGTATTGGATGTGCCATGGGAATGAAAACGCATTGATGCATTGTAAAAAGTAAAATTGGATTTACATACAAAAACAAGTAAGAAAGTCTAAGTTTTTTGGGATGAGCCGAAGATTTTCCAAAGAATTTTAGGTAAAGGCGGGATATAGAGGTATTTTGAAGATAAAACGCTAAGAACAAGTTTGTTTCAATAAACTGATAAGTTTACCAATAATTCTGTGCATTACTAGAGCGTTTGCCATTCCTGCAGCGGAATTCTGGAAATCGCTAAAGCTTAATCTCGATCGCCAAAAATTTTTTAATTCATTTTAGCAACATTTGGCGATTTCAGCAAATGGCAATCTTCCAAAATCTGCATATTTTGGTTCATTGATGAACAGAAATGAACCAGATAAATTAATCAGCTGTTTTTGGCGACTAATTTTGCCGAAATCGCAATTCTGGAATTTTAGCCATCTCCTAAAATCTCTATTTTTCTCCTAATGGTAGCTAATTTTGGCAAAATATATGATAAAAGGTTATAATTATGTTGTATTAGGTTATAAAAACACTCACTCAAATACATGTAACATATGCGAAAAATGGAAATTTTACATATTTACCCAACAAGTATTTGTCCATAATATTTGAAACTTCTAGAGAATATCTATTCACGCTACTTTGTGACTTACTCACTTCGTCAGAAGAAAGGTGTTAACGTTCCTTGGCGCAAAAAAACTGAAAAATTCTTTTCCAATCTGCTAGCTTTCAAGGGACGACATAGCTGAAATCATCAGCTTTGAGAAGAGATTCAAAATAAAACTGGGAGATAAAGTCACCTAGGAAGCCTCCAAGGTTAAATGGAGTAGGGTACTAGTGCGGTATACGAATGACTCCAAAAGGATTGGAGCGGTAATATTTGGCCTCCACACCAATATGTTCATATCGTTTTCATATTTCTGGCGGCGCACAGTGGGGGCACTTCATACAAAAAGCGGCCATAAATAGTAAAAATTGAGCTAGAGAGTTGAAATTTGGAATATAACCATTTATGATGAATATTAGTAAATGTTAGAAATTTGAATGAAATCTGCCCACAAATACCCCCACCTCCCATATAACGGTGTTTTTGAAATGTCAATAATTTCATAGCTTTTGATGCTAGAACGCTATATTTTGAATTATATATTCACCTCCCAAATATAAATCAAATTCAAAGATAATTTTGGAAAAAAGACGTGCCATTGCCCCCTTTTGGCCAAATTTGTATATCTTAGAAACCCTGAACCATACTTATAGGAATTTACAACATGAGTTAATCTGTATAAAATAATGAATTCTGCCGATTTTGGCCGAAAACGGATGATGCTACGTCTTCAATACTAACCTTATAAACCGCATAAATAACAAGATTCCAAAGTACGTGTTTAATAAATGAATGCATTTACCTAAAACTTAACCACAAAAACGACTACATAAAGAATATATTACATACGAGTACGTACATATAGCCTCACACTAGTAAGTCCCAAATTTTCCTCGTTTAATTTTTTTTTAAATATTTATTAAATTTGATTTATCAGCTTATAGGAAGTTTCTTTAAAAAAAAAAGTCACATATATATGCTGGTATTCGAACCAGCAATAATACTCCGTTTCTAAGTCAAGTGTGCAATCACTATGCTACCGTTCTACTCTCATTTACATCGTCTAAGGAGCAATTTCCTCAAACATTCAATTCAGATCAGTAATAATTAAATTCAATAAATATTTCTCCCTAATTTATAAAATTTAGTTAACAAAAATTTATTTAATATTAATTTCATATAAATTAACCCCTAATTAATTTATATAAATATTCATAAAATAAATATGAAAAATAATCATTAATTTTTAAATTATAAATTACATTTATAACAAAAATTTAAAATAAAACAAATTTTAAAATAAATATAAATATTAGAGAAAATACGGTTCATTAAGCAAGAAAAGTTCTATGTTAATAGGTACATAGTAGTTATGCTTGTGAACGAAACTATGCATGATGGGAGGATGATCGCGCAAAAACTCACTCCATAAAAAAAATCATAAAAAAAAAGGTGCAAATGAATTTTGATCGCTCTTTTTTTTTTTGATATACCACACTTTTGGCTATCAAATATTAAAAATTTGAGAGTTACATATTTTTTGTTTTTTTTTTATTTAGTGCCAAAATTTTCCCATTTTTACAAAATAAATTTTTTTTCTTCTAAAAGAAACAGCAAAAAAAAAAGAAATGTTTTGCTCCCATAACAGAAATAACCTTAGAATATAAAATAACGTCCTATTTTATGTAAAATTTTGGTACATTAGCCCATTATGCAAATGGTGCAAGTGAAAAACTTAGGCGTGAACGAATTTTAATAAAGAATATGTTGTTCTAAAAGATATAAAAAAATTGAGACTTACATATTTTTTGTTTTTTTTTGTTTCTAATTTGAAGTCGAAGCAAAAAAAATTTTCCTGATTTCTTTTTGTCAATTTTTCAAAATTTATATAAATTCAGGGTCGAGCCCTGGTGAAAAAACTATTAACGTCTTCAAAAGAAGCAATAATTTCCTATACACTTAGGTATTTTTTATGTAGTATATACGTTGTTAACTAAGTCAGATAGAATACTTCGTAGTAGGCTTATTAAGGCAAAAATAAAATTACATATTTTTTGCCCAACTTTGGGCACCCTGTATCGCTTAATCTAAAATAATTTTAAAACTTTTATTCTTGATTTTCCATATCCTTTGTAATAACTGTCGAATGGTCTAAAAAAATATTGTTTTACTTAAACTTTAATTTTTCAATTATTTATGGCCACGATCACCCACTGTGCGGCGGTGGTCCTTATATGCCTGTGTGCAGAGATAAATCCGGACCGCAGTTACTTTTATCTTGTGATACCAAATGTTAACTGGCGCGTATAGAGGGCAACGAAAAATCTTATAAGCCAGGCGGACGAGCTGCAGCTAAAGAGTCCAACTGTCGAACTAAGACTAAGGCAATGTTGGGTGGGTATAGCACTAAACAAGGCAATAATCGGTATAAAAGAGAAAAATCTTAGGATCCTGTAGGTGTTCTCACTATACATTATAGGATAAAGGCTCATATGAACAAATTTAGCAACTTGCGAAGGACATGCTCAAGACCATCGAACTTCCTACAATACATTCCAAACGCATACGCTAATTAAATAGTTGAGTGCGCTAGAAGTTAAAAAAATGTATTGTAACTTGTCAGTAATTAAACTTTTCGGTATTCTCAACACCTAAATATTAAAATTTTTATAGTTTTGAAATATTAACAGATTTCTTGGTCCAATGTTGTTGTTGTAACGACAAAAACACTCCCCGAAGGTTTTGGAAAATGCTGTCGAACTGACAGTCCTTGGCCGAATATGAATCCGGTACGCTGCGGTACTGCCCTACTGTCGTGGTAGCGATATGGTATGACCAATGGAACCTTCTAGGTCATGTCACCCCTCCTTCCGTAAGGGTAATGAGAGGTGATGGGTAATGAGAGGTGAGAGGCATCATATCCGTAGATCAACCATCGAGTTGCACGTCATTACCTTTATGCATATTAGTCGCCTCTTACGACCGGTATGCCTACCTCGAGCATATTCTAAGCCCCTAACCCAAAGGGGGTTTTTTGGTCCAATCTCATGTTTCTCTGACTAAAACTAGTATAATTCTCAAAAATTTAAATTTACTGAGGCCGATAAGTATGGGGGTGACTTCTAGTAACCTCTGTCTATTTCTTACTACTTCTGGCAATTTCTGGCTCGTAAGGAATCACAACTAAATTGGCAGCTGGTAGTGCTATCCCAGCGCTCCAAGCGAAAAGATAACGTAACAAATTTTAGCTAGGCGACTTGCATTCCAGAATCGCAAATAAGCGAAATCTCCACAAATTCTGAGCGTTCATTTGCTTTAGCGATTTGGCATATTATAGCATTTAGGTAGGATGATGGCGATGTCTGCAATCCCGCTGCTATGCTAAGATAGCAACAACAAATCATGTACTGCTATCGAATCGCCTCTCTTTTTAGACTCAGATAACACAGCCCAATAAGCACAACGGAAACGCCGTGAATACAAAACTACTACGCTTCCTCTAATAATATTGTAAAGAATTCTATGATTTCTCCTGGGTTCGACCGCTGTAAAATCCAATAAACATTACAAATTCACTAGAGAGGTAACTTCCCGTAAGTCCACTGCACAACACTTCAAAATAAACTGATCATAATGACTTGCTTGGTTACTACCTTTCATAGTTCGACAGGCTGCTACCTTACTCGAAGTTTCCAGGTTGTTCACTCGAAGGGCCGGTATCGCCGTCTCCTCTTTGCCTCGTAAACGCTCGTGCTATCTCTCTTTCTCCTGCTTACATGTATTAGTGTAGCCATCGCAATCTCTGCTGTGTTAGTTAGGGATGGTACATAATCGAGTTTTTAGCTCTTTGATAATTCGAGTAGCTTTCCTTTTTGGGATCGTTGGTAATACGTTGATTGATGAATTAACTCTTAAGCGATTCTAATTGTTTTCCTCAAACCTCAAAGAGCTTGTTTTACCGATTAAACCTTTAGTACCTGGGGGACCGAGCTTTGCTCGTCGTTTTCATAGGTTACCATAGAATTTAGTTTGCTTTAGATACTCATCAGTAAAGATATTCTGGTTCTTTGTATAAATAATTTCACTTACCAGCAGTGTAAATTTTCAAAAAGAGATTTTAGAAACATATCTTGATAGTAGAAATACGAGTATGTTAAATTTTTTTTTATTGGTAACAAAGTTTGAATACACATACACATACTCCTTGGTGGTTGCTCGAAAAAGTTCTACCCACATTTTCGACAAGATTTTACAAGATTTCTTGCTGAATTGTATGGTTAGAGGCTGTCGATTGTTATCAAATAATCGAGAAGGAATAGGGTCACATAGGTATAATTGTCGTTAAGTGCTCTATATATCGGTAACATTTTTTTGATTTCTTCTTTATTTTTTCAAGATAGAATTATCCATAACTTTTTATATTTCATACATTTAAAATCTAAGTACGAGTACGTCTCTAATTTTCTTTCGGGAACAATACTTTTAAACTATTTGGTCGCTTAACTCTTGAAAACGTCACATATAACATATAATGGATGAACATCGATAATTTAGTTCCACCTCCCTATATACACCGATTTATAAATTTTTCAAATAACAATACTATTTTACTGTTCAGCGTGCATCAGTTAACTGTCAAAATTTGATGTCCCCAATTTGAACAGTTGATTGAACTTTTCATTTCAGAAAGCATTGCTGATATCTCAACACGGTTGCTACGAGGCGACTGAGGTTGCGTCAATGAACTTTCCATGGCGACATCTATCGTTTAGCACTTACGCAAAAAACTCAGGTGACAACAAAAAGTGGCAACCCTACTTAAAAAGGTTTTTTTTTAATACGCAGGGAAACGGCATATTTCATTTAATTTAAAAAAATGTAGGTAGGTGGCAACCCCGTAAAAACATCCTATGTGGCAACACTTACGTAAAAATTCTTAGAATTTGGTACCCTATGTACATACCGAAGCCATTTTCAAGGTAGTCTGGATATACAAATATAAAAATATACCTACAATAATAGCTCGTTTAAAGTTCTAAGATTTTTCCTTAAACAAAACCCCTCAACTAGAGTTGTAAATTACGATAATAAATCTAGATATGGTTTCGGTAACACAGGTGTTTTAAATTTAAAGTGCATTGACTTCACGAACTTTTCTTAAACTTTACGCTTAAGGTCGCACTTATCAAAACAAAGTTGATTTTCATTTTGTCTCATTATTTTTTGCATTCCAGCACCACACCCAACACTTGCTAATGCTAATGATGATGGCGATTTTCGACGAAATTATGCAGTTGAATATGGTGCACCGTTAATTACACCGCTAATGGAATATGTAACACTCGAATTGAATACCAATTATACAATACGTTGTGAAGCTAATGAACCATTGTTATGGAAAGTTGCGCCCAATTCACCAACACACGAAGTGAAAACATTTGATACTGGCGATCCGCAACGACCATTTGGCAGTATGCTATATCTATTGGATATAACATATATAAATGTGGGCAATTATTATTGTATAAAAGAATCAAGCACCAGCAAGAATGTGGAATATATGCCGGATGAGGAATTGGTAGAATTGGTGAATAATAATAAGGCTTCGTCAATTTATGTGTATGTTAATGGTGAGTTAGGTTGTAAAAACTTAAGATCGTGAGAAATTTTTTGCATTTTTAATAAAAAAAAAAATTTTTCAGATCCCGTAAACCTCTTGGCACAAACAGAGTTTCCCATTATAACGGCATATCAATATCAGGACACTGTTATACCATGCAAGCCAACTATGCCGCATTTAGAAGTCTTACTCACCACACCACATGGTGAAGTATGTAGTATTTTGCATATTTTCTTGTTTTTACTCATACCAAAGATCGCGCTATGACACATCAAACATTTTAAACTTTTTTCACTTGCACTTTTAGCTGAAAGTTTGAGTATACCTACTTTCCTCTCATTTACTATCATTTATGCTTTTTAACTAATCATCTAGCGTTTAATTTCTGAATACATACACATTAGATATTCTTTCTGAATGAACTCCACACAGTTTGCAGTTAGATTGAAAAAAATATATACACCTAAGTCTGTTTTTACACGGTAGATTGGTTCCAGAAGAAGCCGTGTAAAAAAAAACCGTGTAAAAAAAGACATTGATCGTGATATGAACATACTTCGCAAAAATTAAATTTGACAAAAAAAATTTAAGTACATAAACTTTCAAATCGTGCTAAATGGAATAAAATCGTGTAAAAAAATTAAAAATATTCAATTTTCAAACCGTGTTATATCAAAACCGTGTAAAAAAAGACCGTGTAAAAACAGACTTAGGTGTAATCAATATTAACTTGTTTCGGGTGGAACGTAGCATTAAGTACCCGCCGTGGTCTCCTTCGCTCATTTTCAGTGGATGTTCACTCAGTAAGCGTACTATCGCTGCAGGAAATTGGACTAGATCAGAACTATCCCTGAGTTAAGCCGTTTCACGACACCACCAGTTCTAGCTCAATACCTAAGCAATGCTTTTAGCTGTCCACTTTTACATAGCGATGTCATTGGCGGTGGAAATTTTCACCAGTGCATTACTAAGCAACTCGTGCTTAACCGGTTTCCGACAGTTCTAAGATAGTTTGGCTTTGGCTACTTCTCAACTTGTGCAATTACGGTAGTTTTGATTGTGGATGAGTGATTATCAATATCCGATATTTCAAAATGTCTCTAAACTATCACTTTTGTAACCGGCACAGGACGATTCACAAAGCGTGTAGCTCAAGACCGTCTCTTTTGAAGACTGGTTCGCAATTTAACTGCAGGCCTTTTTTCGTTACGCTCTTTGTGGTCCAAAAAACTCATATGTAGAACGGATATTTCTAACTTGTCGGTCAACTCATATGTCAGGGCTGTCAGGGATTCTTATGCTTCTGTCCTGTTTTTCCTGGTGATTCACAATCTCACCAAATTGTAACAATTCCTGCTTGCAAGCATCTGAACTACGAAAATATGAATGACGCAGTCACACCCATGAATGTAGATCCAGCTCTAGCCATTTTTGATCCCGAGTTTATAAGGAGCTAGATATTATACGTTCAAACAACAGGTCATATGCGACGATCAAATGCTTCTTAGGTCTACAAAATCGTGACATAACCGCATAATTTAACTCCAAAATCAGTTTTTCACTCATCTCTACAGAGTTAGATTCCTTTAAGCAATCAAAAAAATTTCCTATTTTCTTCTTTATTCAAAAAATCTCTGCCTAAGTAGCATTCAGTAAGAATATTCCTAATGTGTTTTCTTTATAATTTTATCATTTTATCTGGTAATGGTTTCTCACACACGCTCCAACATTTTTTCTTGCCTTATCACAATATATTTAGGATGGTGCTGAAGTAATCGTTTTGTGCTCCTCAAAGTTGGTACCACAACTGACAAGTTTTCCACCGGGTAATGTGTATGATTCGATTGAATTTGAGCCAAAAATTGGCTTCATCATACATAATGTGGAAAATATAACCGATTTGGAATGCTTTAGCCGCAATGGAAGCACAAATAGTTCACATGAATTTTTTGTTGTCAACAGACGTAGGTGTAACACGGAATTTTTCTTATCAAAATAAACATAAACTTTAATAGCGGTAGATTGAAGAAACTTACATTTATACAACAGAATACTCGCATATATTTATTTTTTCTATAAGGAGTGCGTTTGAAAAAAATGTCACCTTTATTTTATTCAACAAGTTTTTTCTTAATTATTTGATTTGAATATTTTTTTCGTAGTATGATTAGAAATAAATGTCAGAAAAATAATGTTTGAAAATATTTTCGCTAAATGCTGTAGTTAATATAAAAATGGCAAGCGAATTGGAAGTACGAAAAACTATTGTTAAAAGTTTTCAAGACTTTCAAAAAAATTGCTCGAGAACTTAAAGTAAGCCCGAAGACTGTTTCGAGGGTGTTAAAAAACCTTAAGGACAAAATGGCTGCTACCCATAAGCCAGATTCGGGTAGGAAAAGGGGCATCAGTGACCAAAACATGAAAAAGAAAATCATCACGGTTTTTCAGAAGAACCCCAATATTTCAGCAGAAAACTAGCGCAGAAGGTGGGATGTTCCGAGTTTTTTGTCCGTAAAGCAAAGAAGGAAGCTGGTCTCAAAATGTTCAAGGTTCAAAAAGTTCCAGACAGAAACTCTGTGAATAATGTGGAAGCAAGAAATCGCGCAAAAAAACAAAAAATTTGTTTCTTTGAAAAATTCAATTGGTGCATCATGGACGACGCAACGTATGTTTTAACCGACTTTTCGCAGCTTCCAGGTCAGGAGTTTTAAACAGCAGACTCGCGCGGGAATGTGGACGAAAAGTTTAAATCAAAAATGCATTCAAAATTTCCTCGTAAATTCCTGATTTGACAAGCAATCTGCCGCTGTTGAGAAAGGAGCAGTGCTTTTGTAAATACGGGAACAATAAACTCTCAAATATACATGAAAGAATGCTTAGAAAAAAGGTAAAGCCTTTTCTAAGACCACATAAGGTTTCCACTTTTTTTTTTGCCTGACCTAGCTTCTTGTCATTATAGCAAATTGGCTTTGGAATGGTATTAAAAAATAATGTGCTTTTGGTGCCTCGAGAATCAAATCCGCCAAACTGTCCAGAACTCAGGCCAATTGAAAGATACTGGGCATTGGTCAAAAAAGAAACTAAAGCAACAAAAAAAGTAGCAAGGAATGCCAAAGACTTTCGGGAAAAGTGGAGTTCAGCAGCTCGAAAAGTGTCAAATACTACTACAGGGTGGCTGATGAATTTTGCTACATTAAGAAACTCAAATAATTTTTTTTTCAGTGTATGGAATTAATTTTTTTTTTATTCATGTTAAAGCTCATTAAATTTTATTAAATATAGCTTAATTCGTTTTAAAAATAATGGAATTTAAATGCCCCCCCTGCTCGTCGATGCATGTGCGGCATCTTACCAAAAAGTTGTTCATTACTGCTTGGAGAGTTGAGACAGGAATAGCCGCAATTGTTTCTCGAATGGATTGCCTTAGTTCATTCAAATTTGTTGGTTTTGCTTTGAAGACTTCCTGTTTGCAATAACCCCACAAGAAAAAGTCAGGTACAGTAAGGTCAGGCGACCTGGGTGGCCAACGGAATGTGGAGTTTCTGGATATCAGCTTATTGGGAAATTTTTGTCGCAATTCTGTCATAACAGGTTGGGCTATATGAGGAGCTGCACCAGTAACCGTAACGGTGTGACCGTTTTCTTCGAAGAAGTAGGGCCCGACAATGCAGCGTGATGAAACTGCACACCACACTGTGACACGAAGTGGATGCAATTCCGTCTCATGGAGTATCTGTGGGTTGGAAGCACTCCATATTCGACAATTTTGTTTGTTTATGTTGCCGTTTAAATCGAAATGGGCCTCGTCAGACATGAAAAGACAGTTCAACATGTTTCCATCCTCTTCCACCATTTGAAGCATCTTCTGGCAAAATTCCAAGCGAATCGGCAAGTCTGCAGCGTTCAGTTTGTTGGCCATTTGAATTTTATATGGGAATAAGTCCAAATCTTTGTGCATAATTGACTGTAATGACTGTATGCTTACACCCCATTTGAGCAGATAAGCTTCTTGTCGAAACACGTGGATTGTTTTGTATGGCAGCAGCTACAGCAGCGATTGTTTCCTCCGTTCGAACTGAAGGGTTTCGATGGTAAGGTCTTCTGTTGACTGTCCCATGCTCGGCAAAATTGTTTACAAGTCTTATTATGGTCCATCTGCTCGGAGGATTGCCGCCAAACGTGCGCCTATACTCTCTTTGAACCGAAACTACGGACTCCAGTGCGTGATAGCGGCGGACAATCCAAATTCTTGTTTCAGTGTCCCAGTTATCCATTTTTGTTAAATGTAAAAGTCAATCTGCAAAATAAAAAAAAATTTACCAGATTCATTAAATAGAAAAAAAATTATTTAATTTTTTTTTGGTAGCGGCTTTCATTAGCCACCCTGTATAAAATTATTAATGGAAGGGGTGCCGTAAAAGTTAAAACGATTTTTACAACAATAGTAGTGACCGCCGTGGTGTGAAGGTAGTGTTGCCGGCCTACCACACCGAAGGTCCATGGTTCGAGCCCTGGTACAGGTAACATCAAAAGTGATTTGAAAAAAGTTTTTCAAAACGGGGTCGCCCCTCGGCAGTGGTTTGGCAAACTCTCCGAGTGTATTTCTGCCATGACAGGCTTCTCAGCAAAAATTCGTCTCCTTTGTAGATGCCGTTCGGAGTCGGCAAAAAACTGTAGGTCCCACCAATTTGTAGGGAAAATTCAAAATCGGCACACCACAAATTGGAAGAGAAGCTTGGCGCAAAAATCTCTTAGGAGGTTTATGATGATATACCTGTTGTATATCGCGCCATAGAGAGAGAGAGTAGTGACAAAGTTGTTGATATATAATAAAACTTGTAATTAAAAGGACAAATAACAGCTAGTTTTATTTTCAAAATCGGACTACTAGTTTACGATATTTGTCCTAATTGGTAAATGACAATTTTTTCAAACGCACTCCTTATATGACTTATGTATATAGTTTTAGTTACATGCATACCTTAAACTTACATACATACACGTGTACATAAGTTAGCAAAAATTTGTATAAAGTAGTGAATACATTTTTTCAATAAAAGTTGAATAGATAAACCCTTAAACGCCCAAACAGGGCGAATTCAGTACAAAGTGGAACTATCTAAACAGCTATAGCTACTTTTTTCTCGAATTTCGAAATAAAAGTTATGCCATAGTTCGATCTTAACTTAGATCTACGAATTAGAAAAACAAACTTTCAAAATGTATGTACTCGTATGTACATGAATATGTGTGGTTGTAATTCGCTTCGCTTCCACCTTGTATTTAATTCGTCTTCGTATTAAAGCTTTGTAAAATGACATTTTCGTACAAGTTTCAAATCATAATACATAATAGTTGTACATAAATATTTTTTTTTTAACTATAAATTATATGAATATTATTTTTCATAATGCCGACAAAAAAATGCTGTAAAAGTTACAGATCTTAATATTATTGCTAGTATAGATTTTGTAGAACTGATCTTATTTTTAGAATAAAACTGCCAACTACGAGTATTGTAACTGCCAAAGAATGTAGCTGTATATCGCCGACTGAGGATTACCCTATTTCAAAATATTTTTGAAAAACGCTTTTTATCAAAATTTTTTAAATAACGATATTTCAGAATTTAATTCAAAAGCGCCCTATCTCAGCTAAAAATGTATTGAACTTTCGTTCAGATAGGGCGTTTTTGAAACTCATTTTGAGATGGAGCATAATTGACCCAATTTTGAAATAGTGCGTTATTGAAAAAAATGTTGGGCTGGTACGTTCTTCAATGTAATTCTGAGATAGGGCGTTCTTGAAAAATATTTTTAAATAGATATATCTTTCACTCAACCGTCGATATAGTTTTGTTGGTAAACGAGTTCCTCACAAAAAAATTCTGAATGAAAAGTTTGGGCAATCACATTTTGACCGATAACTCAGTTATCGATAAATATATCGAAATATGGAACACTTCAAATGAAAGCTGTGATCTTCCCCTTTCGTTTTATACTCATATTGTAGGGAAATTTTAAGGTTTTTGGGCAATCGCATTTTGACCGATAACTCAGTTATCGATAAATTTATCGAAATATGTAAAGGTGCAAACGAAGCCTGTGTCCGCCCCGTTTAGTTTGATACCCATATTGTACGAAGTTTCTATACATGTATGCGAAATATCATAAGTATAGGTCAAGTATGCTCAGAGTTATATGGAATAAAAAAATATCGAAAACTAACGGTCCCTAGCAGGCCCGGAACCCCCAAATTACAAAAAAAAAAATTGCCTTTAAATTCTTCCAGACTATTAGCTGTCTGCAATTTCAACTAAATCCGATTTGTCATTCTCACGTTATACTCGTAGAGGAACAAAAGCAAACATCCAAACATTCACATTTATAATATTATTAAGATTCTTCAATTAGCTTTCGGATATGGAAAATATATACATATAAACATAGCCCCAGATGGTAGCCCTACCCAAAAATATTTTTTATTTGTTTTTTTTTTTTATTCTAAGTTTAGTGGCAATTCGGTGACAACCACCTAAACGACAACACTTATGTAAGAGAGCTTAGATAGTAGCAGGTAACCTATATGCAAAATTGCATCGAACAGCGTCAAGACGTTTTCGAGATAATAGCGGATACGCAAAAAATTTTTATGATACGATTAGATGGCAACCCTACCTAAAATATTTTTGTTGAAATACAACGTAAAATACCTTTCATTTGGTGATCAGATAAGTGCCAACCCATAAAAGCATACTAGCTAGAAATCCTTAAAATCCAGTAGACTACCAAATATCAGTCAAATCGGTTAAAGCGTTTCCGAGATAATGTGGATACAATTATAGCACATTGAAAGTTATAAGATAAGTAGTACTTAGATATTTAAACACTTTTTGCTAAACTTTTGGTTAAAGTGGTCTGCACACACTCACATACCATACATACACAGCAATCACTTCTCCGCTCTTTTACACGCTTACCGCTTGTTCACATTGTTAAGTTAAAAAAAAAAAATAGTTTTTGAATATTCCATAATGAACAAACAAAATATTGTATTATTTGTTAGACATTTTCCAGTGAGAACACCGGCCGCTATGATCCACAACGCGGTTTCGTCGTCGAAATACGCGGTATAACCGATAGCGGTAGTTATGTGTGCCGCCCGAAAGTGCCATCTCCAGAAAATGAGGAGGAGGAACAAAGCTTTGAGATCCATTTTGTTGGTAACGAACCTGTTAATCGTGAGTTTTGCACCCCACATTTGTGATTGTTTTCTGTGTCTCTTGTACCTTACTTCTTTTTATTATTTTCCTTTTTTCTCAATTCTTAAGTATGATTATGTTGTATTTAAGCTAAAACTGAGTAGAATGAATACAATTTTTTTTTTTTTATTTAAAAATAATTTTTAGATATTTTGGGAAAATTTTACTAAAATTAAGAACAAAATAGTCAAATATTTGAAATAAATTCGGTTAAAGGATTTTTAATAAAAATTTATATTTTCGTATTATTAAAGTATTCAAAAAGAATATTATTTATATTAGATTTTTATTCTCAGTTAAAATATAAGTATTAGTTTCGAAAATGGTGTTGGCCTAGACATTTTTTAGTCAGAAACAGAGTGCGCATTTAAACGAAATTATTCGGAAACGTTTGCAAGCACAAACAAAAACCACAAAGCAAATTATTAAAACAAGACAAGAGGTCCCTCCCCGTACTTTTTTGACTAAAAATTTCCTTTATTTATCATATTTAAAATTTTTAAATTTTTTCAACAACTGCCATCAAAGCTAAATACGTATTGAATTTTCGAAGGTAATCGAAAAATGGGTTTGACAACCCACATATCAGTGTGCAAATTTTTAAATTTCGACTGTTAATACCAATAACTATCAAAACCAATAACTATCGAATTACCAGGAATTTGTGGAGAGTAAATCTAGTGGAAATGACTACGCCCACTTTTACATAAAAGTTGTTTAAAATAGTATAAAACCTGCATTACAGCTGAGTACTTAATGTTCAGTGTCACCCGAGCTTAGACTTTCTTCCTTGTGATACCTAGATGTACTTTTTTTTGTGCTTGAGCTCTATTGAATAGGAAACTATATGTTTTGGACATTAAAAAGCTTAATTTTGTTTGCTTGCACACTCTAGTTTGAAATATATAATTACTGCAGCAAATGAATCAATCATACTATTTTCTCCTCTTTCCCTCCCATACGGAATTGTTTGCCTCCTTTCTTTGTGGTGGTTACTTACTACACTACAAACTAAACAAATACAAATCAAAATATATTGATATAAAAAATCGCTAAAATTAATACGTATACTCAACAATCTGAAGCATCGGATGACCCAACGATGGTGAAGGCTACCACTAAAGTTACAGCCACAAATATAACAACAATCGAATTATTTAAGAAAAACTCCGATCAAATCCCCTCTTCCCCCAACCAACCAACCAACAGAAGCACGAAATCCAAAAGAAGTACAGTAACTAACAAAACTATGTTTGTAACTAAACGCATTTTGAATGTTGCTAATCCTATTAAAAATACTAATGAACTGAATGCGGATTATGCTTTAAATGTTAATCATTATTATCATAAATTTGGTGTTGGCAATCTAAATCAAAATAATAAAAATATGATCAATAATGAATATAATAATAATAGAAATAAAATAACCAAAGGTGTTGTTGGTGTTACTAATGGTGACGGTGTTAATATGGCACAACGGAATACGATTTCCATTGCTGACGGCAATCTTAAAAATATAGAAACTACAACGTCTCAGAGAGCCCAAAAATATGTGAATAACGTTGAAAGTGAAAACTTTAAAGTGACACCTCGTACCAAACAAGCTGCTATTACAACAACTCTCGGGCCATTTCGCGCAAGCTTACGCGCAACAAAGCTTTCATTTTTGAAACGCGCTGCACCAACGACAAGATGGCAGAGTACTCGTTTTCTTGGTACTCCGCGTAAGTTTACTCTTCATATATATATTTTTTAAAAGTTTTTACAATACAAACTTACATAAATTTTTGTATATTTTGTTTTAATTTCAAAAACATTTAGTACCATCTAACCTTACTTTTTTGCCATTGTCGTTTCAAGCACGATTTTTTTTTTTAATCTATGCGCATGAGCTTTCGTTCCATACATTTAACAGTTTTCACTTTCAGCTCCAATTTGTTTTGCCGTAGTATATATTCTTTGTAGGCGAGCACCATGGAAGTAACGAGTGCTTAAAAAGCTTTTCAAGCTGAATCGTCATTTAACTTCAAAGTTTTTTAGACCTTGCCGGACATGACTTAAGAACTGCATACTTTACTTTGAAAGGTTACGGTAGATCGCTGTTTGCAACAGTGTTAGTCAAATTTTAGAGCAAACTCCACTTTGCCGTATCCGTCAAATCTGTTGTTACACACACAAACACTCGCATTCTACTCAGCTGTCAGTTTTTTCAACGTATTGCCGTGTTGTATCTACTTGGTGCATTAGTGCCGCTTTCATAAACTCGCGTTAACCCTAATCGGGGATGAATTTGAGCTAACCGAACTATTCACGTCAATTAAACTCCGGTAAGCGTTAACCGGAGATTGTGAAAACTGCCCGAAGAGTTATTACAAGCCTAAGTTTACAACAGTGTTAGCTGAACCGTAGTAAAAGCTTCAACAAAAGTTTAAATTGTTTTCGAAAATAAGCATATCAAATCAAAAGCTATTTTGGATCTTGGGCGAAACGCTATGCAATCTAGTTTTTTTTAAAGCTTTACGTCTCTTGTTGCTTGTAGAGGCAGAGATTCAAGAGCCCCAAAAAAGCACTTGCAAAAATGTTAGCTAAAACAAGTTAAGCGCTCAATGTTTCCAAAAGCTTTGAGAAGTCCAAGTTTAAGATTAGTAGTCAATAGTATTAGATTGAAATATAGAAACAAATGATAATGGACTCAATAATAAAACATTTTGATTGGGCTTTTTTTTTAGAGATTAAGTTAGTTTTAACTCTGCTTATATTGTTTACTAATGCTTTTGAACGCTTTTTTGCTGATGACATTATAATACTGTAGTTGATGATTTGAATCGGACTCCTTCTTGGTCGTAAAACTTTTTCTACAAGAGACATTTTAGAATACAACATAATGGCAAAAACTTTACATTTACGTAAAAAATACTTTATTTTGTTGGTGATCGGTAAACATTATGCTCATTAGATACATATGTATCTTCTCATGTAAATATGTAAAAAGTTGCACTTATGTAAATACTTATGCACGGTATTTTTAAATTTCATCACGCTGAAATAATTGATTCGCTCTATCATTGTCTGTAGCTTTTAACTTGCATCAAGGGAAAAGCTCCATTTATGATTTTAGAGGCTCTTTTTTATCAGATCTGCATTTTTGCTAGCAAAAATAGAGAAAATTTAAAAAAAACCTACCTACAAAAACTCAAGGCCCTAAAAACCAGATTGCTTAAAGCTTTGGAGGTTTTCTTTTTTAGTACCTTATTTAACATTAATATGTTTGTATAAATGTAAATGTAATAGAGTGAAAACAAAAAGCTTTTTAACCCGTCCTGCTTTTTATGAAAGCTCATTTGCTCAGAGCTTTCCTTTCTATCCTCAACTGATCATAAATTTATTAGTATAAATGTAAATATAAAGATGTATAATTATATATATATAATTGAATATTTTCAGTTTCTCCGAAACGTAAAACTCCGAAAAGCTATATAAAATCTTTGAGGTTTTTTTATTTCAGCTACTTATTTAAAATATATGTATTTGTCAACATTTTAACATAATGAAGAGATACCGAAATAAAATTTCCAAGCCCAAAAAAAAAAAAATAACATTTACTGACAGTTTTTCTTCCTGTTCTTAACTTTACGTATATTTAATAGTGTAAATTGGCGGCCGCCGTGGTGTGAAGGTAGTGTTGCCGGCCTACCACACCGAAGGTCCATGGTTCGAGCCCTGGTACAGGTAACATCAAAAGTGATTTGAAAAAAGTTTTTCAAAACGGGGTCGCCCCTCGGCAGTGGTTTGGCAAACTCTCCGAGTGTATTTCTGCCATGACAGGCTTCTCAGCAAAAATTCGTCTCCTTTGTAGATGCCGTTTGGAGTCGGCAAAAAACTGTAGGTCCCACCAATTTGTAGGGAAAATTCAAATCGGCACACCACAAATTGGAAGAGAAGCTTGGCGCAAAAATCTCTTAGGAGGTTTATGATGATATACCTGTTGTATATCGCGCCATAGAGATAGAAATGTGAATATAATGAAGTATTCGAATATTTTCAATTTCCCCAAAGTAAATCTCAGAAAAGTTAATTAGGAGCTTTATAAATATTTAACATTTTTTCAAAGTTTCTGAAAATCATATATACTGAGCTTTTAAAATTTTCTTTTTTTTAGTACTACGTATTTTTTTTTTTTTTTTTTTTTTGAATATAGTAGAAAATAAAATTTTGGAGCTTTGGAGCTTTATGGATTTCTCTTTTTTTTCTCAATTCCTTATTTTGCCTATTTTTGTACAATTTTAAATATCTAGTTTTGTTATGTAATGTAAATGACGCTTAACCAACCGTCTAAACGATTTGGCAGTCCAACATAGCGCGCCAGTCGTCTTTTCTCTCCGCAAGCTGGCACAAATTGGAATCCCAAAATCGGTCTCCACTTGGTCTGCTTAATATCTATTAACAAGTTTATATTATTTTTTGCATGTTATGTAGGTATATGTCGCTTATGTATTATTTCTTTGTATTACTATTTTTGTAGTTTTGTTCGTTTTTGTATGTTTCGATCCTTTTCTGTTCTATGTAATATCCCAAAGTAATGTTCGCTTTTAGTTGTTGAATACTTTTACTCAATTGATATGATACTCACATTATGAATCTTTATTTTCGTAAAATTTAAAAAACTTTGGATCTATAGCGAGTACGAAATATATCGAGAAACCGATTATAACCTCAAATTCACGCGGACACGTGAATGTTGGTCAAAATTTCACTCTAAATTGTTATGTGAAGATCGCTTTCGATGTTACCTACTCAACAGAATGGAAAACACCACCCGGAATAGAAGAGGTAAGAGCTTGAAAATCATGTTATAGTATAGTTTGAGACTATCGAGAGTAAAAATAATGCTTCTTTTAACTATCGACAGGCGCGGATCCACGAAAATATTTTCGGGGGGGGCGGCCAAATTTTTTTCCATTTTGAGTGTAAAATGGAAATTACAAAATTGCAGTTACATTTTGTCTCTAGTGGGGACCCAGACCAAATTTATCAAAACCGAGAAAAAAAAATACCAAAAATAAATACCTTTTCTTTCCAAGGACTGTCACAAAACAAGTTCACATTTATTTAAAATTTCAGGAAGCAATGTATTAAAGATATATTAAAGAAAAAAAATTCTATGGATAGGGATAAAGCATTTTACAGTGCAGAGTACCTTTCTTTAGTTACGTGAATCAGAATAAGAAATCGCCCATTTAATTTGTATGGAAAATTGAAAAAATGCATTGCGTAACATCTCAAAAGCTTAAATATTCATAGCCAAATTTTTGCATTGCATATGGAAAACGCCTAAAAAAAACTATTTTGTATGGGAAATGTACACTTTCCCTAAATTTAAATATTCAGCGCCCAAACCCTCAGGGTATTTCTATGGGTAGGTACTTCCCATAGGATTTCGAAGTAGAACTCAAAAAAAAACAAAAGTCAAAAATAGAACTCAAATATACACATACTCGTACATTCCTCCGATTCTGTATTTATCAATATTGACAATTTGTCAACAACACACAATTGGGGGGATTGTATGAGTATAAGATTGGACGTTTTTTCCATATGGCATAAAATATAATTTAACTTGGTTTTACTTGCATTAAATCTTCATGTTTTCCTTTTTTTTATATAGTTACATAGATATCTACTTATTAAGTACATTGTTTGGTTTTGGAGTTTGGTCCATTTTTGTGATAAATTTTGGTTCCGGAAAGAACCATGATGTGGCAACCGTGCCTTTGAGCCAACGTTCGCTTTTGCTTTTTAAATTTCAAAATGCCAGTTACAGCAAGCAATTAACCTAAACAGATTCAACGACGACGCGACATCGTGCAAATTATTTAGGCACATATTCTAAGGGCCACTTTCATAAAGGCCGGTAACTGCTAACCGGAGTTTAATTGACGTATTTTGTACGGTTAGCTGTCAAATTAATCGCCGATTAGGCTTGACCGGCTTTTATGAAAGTGGCCCTAAATGAGTTGCATTTTTTGGGCGCAACACGACATCGCGTCACAGATGCTTCAATTTTCACATGAAATATATTTCATACGCACCTGACTATCGATAATGTGACTCCTCGATAACAGTAATACTTTTGAAATTATAAAATGATCAAAAGACTTTGAGTTTTCGATAGAACTCGCCCAGTCAACTTTATAACATCGGCAAATCTGGGCGTTTTCACAAAAACCATTAATCAAGAGTTACAAAGTAATTGAAAACTATTCTTGTTACGTGTGCCCTGTCTAGTGGGGTTTACTGGATAACGTTGGCGTTGCAATTAAGCGAATAGTTAGCGTACCATTGGAGGAAATAAGTTAAAAATGTGGGGCCAATTATTCTCGTCCATGACAGAAATAGTTATGCTGTTTGAAATATATATTCAACATTGAAATAATCACTTTATCCACTATTTTTGTATTTCCCTTCTACAGCATCGCATCAAGAAAAGTAGGCCCCAATATGTAAACTCAACATCAACACATCAAGTCGGTCTGGCAACGTTGACAATATTGAATGCAGAGAAATCGGATTCGGGACTATATGAATGCATTTGCACTGATCATTCAAATAATGTTGGGCGTAATAATTATCAAATGACTGTTCTCAGTAAGTTATTGAATGTACTGCCAATTAGGGGCGGAATGATTCCAACTCAGGATGAATTCCTTTGAATTTTTAGTAAAAAAGGACTCAAAACTTTCGATATTTTTTTTTAAATATTTCTGGCATAATTTTTTAGTTATTTTAAAATGTTTTTGAAATTTTCATGATACTGTTCTTAGTGTCAATAACAAGTTTTAGTTATTTTCAATCCCAATTCTCCTGATTGTGTTTTGTTACCGATTTGTCAGAAATTTCAACTCTACGGAACTCTTTACTTTTTGTATGTTTCAACGATTTATTTCTACTTGAAACTTCATTCCGTATTGTTATCGATTTTTCATTATTATCGAAATTTATTCATTACCGCCTACTTCTGACGATTTTAATGCACTTATCGATTTTTTTCTGCTTTCAATTGATTTGATCAACTTTATTAGACTATTATAGTTATTTTTTTCCTTTTATTTCGTTTTCTGCTACCTTACGATATTCATGGATTTGTACTTTTAAGTTTCTTTGCTTCCTTACAAAGTTTGTAACATACTTATCGATTTAATAATAATTAAAAATGTTTACAGGTTTGCTACTATTCGATTATAATCCATTTTTATCGATTTATAAGAAATTTTATCGCCTATTAAGATTTCTATTTTTTTGTATTCCTGTTTATCGAACTTAATCGTTTTTTATTAATTTTTTATTATTTTATTCGATTGCCATTAATTTTTATCGATAATTATACATGTGTATATAATTTTAATATATACTTATCTATTTTACCGCCTCTTTTTGTGCGCCTATGTTAATCGAATTTAATCGTGTTTTAAGATATTTATAAATTTTATTCCGTTACTATTAATTTTGATCGATAATTATATAAAAATTGTAATAGATACTTATCGATTTTTAAAATCGTCTATAAATTAAGAATTGCTCCAATCCCCGACCATGAACTAACATATCGCACCCTAAATCAAAATCTGTCACAACTGAAAATCAGGGCAACTTAAACTTGTGAGCAATTAAGGACAACAGTGGTTTTTGAGATTCAGATAACATTAAGAAAAAAATTCCTTCGTTAAGCGATTTATGAAAAAAAAACGACTTAAATTTTTTTTGAGCTGTGAATATTTTTTTTAAGTTAAGTTGCGATTTAGTGCTTTATCCCAAGTTCGAATCATTCCAACAGCCAACAATGACCCAAACAAACCGTTTACTAACTCATACCCTCAACAGATCGCGATGAGGGTTATATAAACATTAGCGAACCATCGGGTTATTATAAAATTGGCAGCACAGCCAACAAAACCATACAAATCAATGTGAAATATCGTGGATATCCATTTCCAACGCTTACTTGGTTTAAACCGGACAAAACTCAAATACATCCGTCAAAAAAATATGTCATCAATACAACAGACACATCGATAACATTACAAATATTGAACGCACAACTCGAAGATAGTGGTGAATATGTAATACGAGCCAAAAATGAATTGATTGTCAAGGAGTTAAAATTCAATGTGAGCGTTATGGATAAACCGAAAGTAACGGTCGATGATGTATATGTCAAGGCGGGCGAAGAGGCACATCTAAAATGTAAGGTGTTATCCTATCCAACTGCTGTGGTAACATGGCAATTTACACCATGCAGTATAACACCACGTTGGCCATCTTGCGATAAACGTTTTGTGCAAAATTTGAATGTAAGAAAAAGGGGTGACTTTTCGCTATCGCGATTATCGATTGTTTACCTAAGTTTATTGACTATCCGTAGAGTGAATAAGCTATTACAATGATCTTAACAGCTGTTAGTCGACAAGACGAGACTTTAAAGAGAGGTCACTTAGGCCAGCAATCGACAATCGTAATATGTATGACTACTATACTGTTATAACAATATTTTTTTCACTTATATTATATTACTACAGTCCACACCTAATGCACAACAGGGTAGATCATCTGTTGAATATGTACATGAATTATATTTTACCCCAGAAAAACCAGGAATTATGCATTGCATAGCGCGAAATACGAAAGGTGAGGGTGAGGGTAGAGCTCATGTGCTTCTCGGTGATATCAATGATAATATGACAATATTTGGTATTGATGAGAGTAAGAAGATTGCACGCGGTGATGATGTGGCACTCACTTGTGCTGCCCTATCTTATCACTACACTCCCAATCTGGAATGGTATAAGGATGGTGAGCTTTTAAAGGAAGGCAATGGTGAGTTAGTGAAAATGTTCGCAAAATAAAATTAAATGACTTATATGCTGATGTTTCATTCGTAGATTATAAAATTGCCAAATCTACGAGCAGCAATTACTCATATCAGAAAACACTACAGATCAATAACATACAGGAACGCGATCAGGGCAGTTATGAGTGTCGCGCACATAGTGCAAACAATTATGATCAAGAGGAAAACAAATATATCAGCATTTTCGTGTATGGTGAGTTATGAAATTACGTCTGTTTCTCCTCAATTAATGCTTGATTGTCGAGGGTATTATGAACTCATGCTGATTTTAGTCGAGTCCAACAAAGCACGATTTCTGCTGCGCTGTAAGTGACGTCACCTGAGCCTGATCTTTTTGTTATGTGGATCTTGCCAGATAAATATTGGATTGTCTGTCTAACAAGAATAGACGACTTAGTTCTGTGATCTCTCTCTTATCCCCATCTTCGTTGTCATTTGTTGACGTTTAACCGTCTAAGGGTTTTAGCCGGTACGTATCAAAGAACGCTAGTCATCCCATTTTAGCGATAACTGACGCCAATTGAAAACACCAAGACAGGCCAAGACATCCTCCACCTGTTTTTTTCTTTCAGCTCAGTCGAGGTCCCCCACTTCCTCTGCCACCGAATTCGGCTGTCGTAAGGAATAACTACTGGACCGGAGCTTCTTTGTCCTTACACATGGCACGACACATTTATCGACTTCTTTAGGTTTTAATTCGCTTCACTATGCTCTCTAATTTTCTCTCTAATACCCCAATGGCCATCCGATCTTCCTACTCCAGAGTTCATGATTCGGAGCCATACATAAGGGCAGGTATGATGAGGGACTTATGGAACGCGAAAGAGGATTTAACTTTTCATTTGCCTTCTCTGCCTAAAGTATCACTTGGTGTCAAGAGTACTCTCCGTTGAACTTCTCGTCTGTCATTCTTATCGGTGTTAACGCTGGTACCTAAATCAACAAAGTCCCTCACGGTTTCAAATTCGCAACTATCGACAACAAATACTTAATCTTGTCCTCGCTCACCGCCATACCCATATCCTTCACTTCTTTATCCGGGCTAGCGGAGGCAAAACCTTCAAGAGAGAAATGAAGTCTGTTTGTGGCGTTGGATCAATCCCAACTCTTTCGTGCACGTTCGTTTACGCTTTTCAGCAAAAGATGCAGTAGCCGACCCATTCGATACATATAGTCGTAGCAGAAAGCGACCAGCTCGAGGGTTTAGTGAGGTTTCGCAGTTTCTGTTTACCGGGTTTGCGACCTGCCACGTAAAAATAACCTCCAATGAAGAAAACTAAAAATGCTCTCTATCTTGTTTCAATTATAAATATACTTTGAACCTCGCTCTCATTTTACTATCCCTCATTCAGAGCCAATGATACCCAGAATGCGGCATACAAATTTGGATGAAAATCAAAAATTAGAACGCAAACTCGGAGACGCTTTAGAATTAGAATGCATTCCCGAAGCCATACCAGCGGCCGACGTACATTGGTACAAGGACGAAATGGAACTAACTAACAGTAGTATTGTGGCTATTGAGGAGGATGGCAGCAAACTGATCATACAGTATATAAAACCAGAAGATGAAGGGGTCTATAAATGTGTGGCCGTGAATCGTTTGGGTTCTGTTGAATCCAGTTCGGCTGTTAAAATTACAAGTAAGTGTTGAAAACCAAAAGAAGTGAATACAAATGTCTAATTGCAATTTTTCCTTCCACCCCATTTCAGATCTACCACACATGCGCACCGGTTGGATACTCAGTATCTTGTTCTTCTTTATCGTTCTGATTGCACTCGTGATTTATTTGTGTGTACGCGTTATGCGTGAACGTAAGCGTTTACGTGATTACAAAGCTGCTGGCTTAGCCAACTTCGAAGAGGGTGCAGTGGAGCATATAAATCCTGCATTAACATTGGATGAGCAAGCCGATTTGTTGCCATATGATCGTGCCTTTGAATTTCCACGTGAAAAACTTAAATTGGGTAAACAGTTGGGCGCTGGTGCATTTGGTGTTGTGCTCAAGGCACACGCTGAAGGCATACGACCCGATGAAAAGGAAACTGTGGTGGCTGTAAAAATGGTCAAACGTATTGCTGATAATGAAGTGATGCGTGCTTTGGTCACCGAATTGAAAATTATGGTACATTTAGGACCAAATTTGAATGTCGTTAATCTGCTGGGTGCTGTGACAAAGAATATTGCGAAACGTATGTAAAAAGAAGAAGATTTATAAGTTCATAAAGTACAAACGAACAACGGCTTTTAAAGCTGAACCGAACAGAAAAAATGTTTTGCTAAAGTTCGGTGATTGCCTTATTTATTTTTGCCAAAGATGTACCTCAATAGAGCGTATCACCAAAAAAAATTTCAAATGTACCTCTCTGGTTCGAATTTTTACCTGTTTGAGATTTCAAAATGGAGAAAATTTTGTTTCAGCACGCTGTAAAAACAGCGAAATTTGTTTTCTTCTTGTAACTTTTCTATGCTACCATTGATTTCATTTTATAGGCGCTACCCCATGCCATAATTCGTCTATATACGACATGTACCTATCATGTCAAATTTAGCTTTTATTCAAATTTTTTTAATACCAGCACCCTGTATTTAAAAATAAAATTAAGAAAAAAGTAAATATTGCCTAAAATATCATTTGTTGGTTTGGAAAAAACGTCACTTGTTAATATTACTAAAATATTGTCGCTTGATAAATTGGTCGTTTGATAAAAATTGCATAAAAAGTCTTTTTCGCTGTCTTTAAACTGTTTTTTTTACCTCAATAGGTAAGTGTATATGGGAGGGAACATTTTCATTTTTTTTTTGTCCATACACAGTGATATGCTCTAATGTACAGCATCTATGAATAAGTTTTCCGCAAAACTACCAACATTCTTCTAATTCAGGTTTATTACAAAACGTTGCGGGATCTGTTTCGAACATATACGTATATGCATATATATATAGATTAGGTGTGTTCGGCGACAAAAGTTGCAAAGAACTGTAAATAAATAGAGAACGACGCAAAAATCTCTCAAAACGCAGAAAGTAAAGTTTCCGCCGCACCGGAATTTGTAAAAACTTGCTATCAAACAGCTGTTACTGGTCTAATTAGTTAAAAACACAAGATTTGCTGTTTTTCACTTGCAAGTTTTACTGAATGAAATTTCCCTCTCACTCCCAACGAAATGTCAAAATGCACTCTCGTCTTGTGTCGCCGAATACTTTTCAGTTAAAATTTTATAAACTTCTTAAAAATGTTATGCTTGACAAGCAGAGCTATAAGTGAGAATAAATGTTTAAGAATTTTATACAATTTTTACTGGAAAGTGTTCGGTGACACAAAACATTTGCAGCGAGGGAGCGCATTTTGGCATTTCATTGAGAGAGAGAGTTGCAAGTTTCTGCTGGGAGAATTTCACTCAGTGAAAGTTGCAAGTGAAAAACAGCTGATCATGACATAGGAAAGCAACACCAAAATTTAAAAGTTTGATCTATTAACCAATCACAAAAGCAACACTTGTTTTGCTGTCAAGTTTTTAATGACTCCTGTCAATTAACGAAAACTTTTTACTTTTGGCGTTTCGAGAGAGTCTTACGCCATTCTCACTTTACTGGCACTTCTTTGCAAGTTTTGTCACTGAACATAGCTATTATCTACATTCGATTCGATTGAAAAACATAACATGAAATAACACGGTTTTGGAGACTATACCACCACAGCCACTTTTTCATAGCCGTTTTTTTTAAATGCGAACTTATCTGTCGAATCCAAATCTACCAAACGATTTGCTCAGGATATTTCAGTTCGCCCTTCTGATTAATCAGCTTAGGATTACTCAGTTTTCTAACTAATCTAGTTAGATTTTAACAAATCAAAATGTGTTTAGTCGGGGAAATAAAGTATTTCAATTAATCGATATGCATTTATTTATCAAGTTTAAGTTAATTCGCTTCTGCGATTAACTGACTATTCGCACATTTTTTATATACATACATATATTTGTTCAATTTGTTTCGAAACACCTAGACAATTCGCTAAAAATTTTGCAGTCAAAAGATCCTTTTCAAATTTTATTGAAAATAATCGTCTCCTTCCCTTTCTTTTCTTCTAGGTGAACTAATGGTCATTGTCGAGTATTGTCGTTATGGCAATGTTCAAAACTTTTTACTTCGCAACCGCAGACATTTCATAAATCAGATCAATCCGGATACTGATAAAATTGATCCAACTATTATAAAGCAACGTTTCTCGGATAATTTCGAATTGAATCGGTATGTTTATTTTCTACGCTTTTAATTTACATACTAGGGATCGGCTTTTCAATGTCAGGTTAATATTTTACCAAAATGTCTAAAAGCAGGGACCGTAACTGTTATAAGTTTTATTATAAAACTCGAAAATTAATCATTATTTTAAGATTTTTTTTAATCAAAAGCAACAATAATAGTTATCTCTATGTTTTTTTTTTTTTATTGATCAAAAATAATCATTATTTTTTGAGTTTTGTTTTTTTTCATCGAAAATAAAACTCATATGCGAGTTTTATTTTTTTGGTCGCAAATAAAACTTATTCCTGAGCGATATTTTATTCCTCAAGAATAAAAATTAAATTTTAAGTTTCAATTTTTTTCACGGGTCGAAAAACTCAAAAATTAGTTGCGCCTATGTACATTTACATATGTATGTATCTATAAATATGTTTGAATTATTAAGTACATATGTTGACGAGATTATACCAGCCAATATACATATATGATCAATTACTTGCCAAAAAGGGGTAGCGGCTTTTTGAGTTTTTCGATCAGTGAAAAAAATTAAAACTCAAAATTTAATTTTTATTCTTGAGGAATAAAATATCGCTCAAGGAATAAGTTTTATTTGCGACCAAAAAAATAAAACTCCCATATGAGTTTTATTTTCGATGAAAAAAAAAAATAAAACTCAAAAAATAATAATTATTTTTGATCAAAAAAATAAAACTCAAAAAAGATTGATTATAAGTAATTTATATAGGTTTCGCTCAAATTTTCTTCAATCAATGGAGATTTCCGTTGAGCATGACGAGACATGCACGTTCATATACTTTGAACTGTCCTCCCATACCCGGAAGCCTTTGATTTTTTTCATTAAAAATATAAAAATAACCATTATCCGGGGGTCCCTGTCTAAAAGTCTTTACCAGACATTGATGAAGTACCAATTTACGTGTTTCAACTATTGAATTCAATTCTGTTCGTATTCTCTTTTGTATTTGCTATTCGCGTTCATATTTGAAAATTTTTTAAAGTTATTGGAAACAAAAGACAGAAGAGAGCCTTTGCCTATTGCGGCGCAGACTTCAATTCAATACGTAACGTGTAAATGGCACCAAGCGGTCCTAAAAGTGCAGCATGTCACTAATGGATGATTTTACAGTATTATTTTATATGTACTAACCTTATAATATTACACTACTAATAGTCATGTAGACATAGAATTGGATTAACTGTACGAAATGGCTAAAGGGCGGAAAACTTCGCAGGTGAAATACCTCAAGTTTTGTTGCGAGTATATGCAGAGACATTGTAGGTCATGCGCTGGACTTGAGATTTACCAGACAAAAAACTCTTCGAATGAAAAAGTTCTTCGGACAAGATCTTTTTTGAATTTGTTTCATGTCACGACACAAAGAGATACCGTTTGTGGTTTACTACAGGCATGTATCTTGAAAACTCTCGATAAGGTGTTTATCGTGGAGAGATGCACATTCATTTGCAGCGAATAACAGTACTTGGCGGCACAGTCTGCGTAGGGTCTCAAGAGGAGATTACCACCGACAAGCTCTCTAAGAGTAATCGGAATGAAATTTCCCCAGCAGAAACTTGCAACTCTCTCTCCCAATTCAATGTCAAAATGCTCCCTCTCTGCAATTGCTTTGTGTTGCCGAACACTATTAAGTAAAAATGTTATAAAATTTTTAAAAATGTTATCCTCGCCGAACACAGCTAATATTTGCGCTCTATTACGCTAAGTTTTGGTCGCGTTTCGATGTATGGTTATGCTCAGAATCGACCGGTTAGTGTCAAAATTTGAGAGAAAAAACTGGCAATCAAATGATCGGAATTGCATTGAATTTGCCTTGCTAACTGCTATATATTGCTATATACATATTTCACTCTCTTTCTCTATCTGTATATAACATAATTTGTATGGTAAATGTTTCTTCTTCTTTTCTAACAAAATGTTGGTGTCTGTATGTAATTAACCAAATATTTTATGGTGTTGGAAACCGTTTATCACACTACTACTACTACTACTACTATCGAACGGTTTTTGGTGCTTGTGTCCTTAAACACGGGAATAACATTTGTGCAATGTTCGTAACAACAATTAACCGTTCTCACATTTGCTTGGATGACTTGGCTTAAATTGAATGTTTTGCAACAGTGATGGACTTAAATATGTCAATTTGACATTTTTAAATCATCAATATGTAAACCATATGAATAATATAAACAAATTGAATAATAATTATTCGGCGAATAATCGCAGAGATTCGGATAATGATCCACGCTCCGGCACACGTGCAGGACGTCCCAACTCAGCTGGATATTTACGACAATCCGATCTATATGAAGGGCATGTAGATAGTTGTGCAACGGAGCAAACAGTTATGACAACAATACCTGAAGGTAAGTAAACAAATGTTAGCAATATACATATGTAGATTGAATTGGGCGGCCACCTGGTATAGTAATAGTTTGCTGAGCTACTATACCGAAAGGTATAGTGTCCACCGGGACTAGCAATGTCAAAACGGGTTGGGAAGTAGTGGTCGACAATCCTTTGAGTATATTACTGTCATGAAAAAGCTTCTCATCAAAAATGCATCAACCTTGGCAGATACCGTTCGGAGTCGGAATTAAACATATAAGTCCGTCCCGTCAGTGACATGGGTCAACACCTTTACAACTTATCAGTGATGTAGGGTTGAAGCAAGCATAGTTTAGTTAGATTACTACAATTACACTGCACCAAATGAGTTAATTTGGGCGAAAAATCCCAATGCGTCGCATTGCCCCATAAAATCGCATTTCCCAAATAACTGATTTCGTCGCATTCGCTCGCATTTGGGCCGCTACAACATGACATTTTCTTCGAACGCATTACGGAAATGTCAAACAAAATGCAAATGAGCTTATGTAGGTGGGTTTTAAAAGACCAATTTGAATTTTCCAAATGCGTTGCAGTGTGGTATAAGCAAAAAGATGCAATTAGCGCACATTACCCCTTTCCCGTAATGCCAATATAGATTAACATCATTTTAACCAACTTTTTTCTCTTTTCCTTCAGACGACGATAATATATTATCAAATAATTCCGTACAACCTGCCTGGCGTTCAAATTACAAACCCGATAGCACAGAAGCCATGACTATTACAACAACCGATTTGGTTAGTTGGGCTTTCCAGGTGGCGCGTGGTATGGATTATTTATCGTCTCGTAAAGTTTTGCATGGGGATTTGGCTGCACGTAATATATTACTCTGCGAGAATAACATCGTAAAAATATGCGACTTCGGTTTGGCACGTTCAATGTACAAAAGTGAAAATTATAAGAAACAAGGCGAAGCTCCATTGCCCATTAAATGGTTAGCTTTGGAATCACTTAGTGATCATGTATTCAGTACATATACAGATGTTTGGTCATTTGGTATTGTCTTGTGGGAATTCTTTTCGCTGGCCAAGGTACCCTATCCCGGTATGGATCCAAATCAGAGCTTATATTTGAAGCTGAAAGATGGTTATCGCATGGAGAAGCCACCATACGCAAATAATGAATTGTATGATATTATGTTAGAGTGTTGGAGCACAAATCCAGAAAGTCGTCCATTATTCAATGTGTTGGAGAAATATTTTGCACGTATTCTAGGCGATGATGTAACAAACGTAAGTACCTAAAGTAAATTTTTTTTGTTGTTATTTTTTGTAAGCAAAGAAAATAAAACTTGCCTCGGGTGATACTTTTTAGACCTCAATGATTTCGGAAAAAAGTTTTATTTTTCACATAAGCTGATAATGGATCGGCCTATTCTCTTTTTTTTAATATGCGGTAAACTATGTACGGTTGCCTTCCATAAAGCAGACTTTGCATTTCTCTTACCCATAAATCCACTCGTCTTTTTTTTTCCAACGCCTTGCAATTGAAGTAGTATGTTACAGAAGAAATTCCTCCTTCATCGTGGCCAAGGCTTAGATTAGCAATTTTGAAATAACATCACTTGACGGCATATTCGCTGCCATATCACAAACCTTACACCAAAGCTAGTGCATGAATAGTTTAGTAGACGTCACAAATACATTTCTTGTAGATCGGTGAAGTCAAAGATACACGATGACATCAACCACCAAAACAGCGACACCTTCCCACATGAGGATGCAGACATTCTAGGTATACAGGTTACGTCTTGATTCAAGAGAAACAGTAGCTAGCAACTCCACCGCTTAGTGTGCAGACGCTTCCATTGGAAGTCAGCCCTTAAGCCAAGTGTGTTTAAGTGCCGACACTGATGTTTCCATACATAAAGTCCCAAATTTTTCCTTTAATCTTTTTTTCTTTGGATTTGGTCAATATATTCCACTTTAGAAAATTTAGTGTCGACAAACGCCAATAACATTTTCTAAACTTTGAAACACAATAAATTTCTGAACAGTCAAATTCATGTGCGTCTGCTAAGAGCAGCTTAATATTTGTATATATTTTTTTTACTTTTAGCATTATGTTGATTTGAATGACACCTATTTGCGCGCCAATAACGATAACGCTAATCGAAATCCAACCGATTATTTATCGTTAATGGGCTCACCAGATGAAATGGCACCCTCGGCACCACGTTACGTTAACGGTCATATACTGCCTGAAATACGTAAGTTCAAATTAATGAAATACATGTACATACATTAAAAAATTTTGCATTTTTTAACACAAATAAGTATTAAGTATGTATGTATGTATATACTTACAAGTATATCAAAAACTTCTTCTCTAGACTAACATAAATTGTTCTAACATTTTTCTACATTTGTCTTTTTCCCCATCTTCACAAATCCACATACAAACACATTTTGTGTTGCCTTTGTATCTGACTCTGATTTCATGCGATTAACCGATTACGATTTGCTTCTACTATATGCGTTCTGTGAGTTTGTCCTACCCCACCATACACATTACACACTCAGGTATACAGCCATCCTCATCTGATGATTATCTAAATATAAGTTTGGAAAGTGGCACAACTATTTTTTCACCAACACGACCGAAAGATCACAACAATAGTATAAGAAGTGATGATGATGATCCAAATACAACTTCTTTCACCTTCCCAGATAATAGAGCGCCATCACCACCAACCTCCCAATCACAGCATTCCCCAACTTTAGTAAATAATCTCGATAGTCCAGTGAATAAAAATCGTAACAAAGAGGGTATTCAACCAGAAGAGATACCAATGCTGATGGGTGGGCAACATACTTCAGATGTCGACGAGAGTCCCGAGCAAGGGCGAAAATTTGCAAAAAATATTTTACAGCAATCAAAAAGTGGTATCACACCAATACCGTCTCCGAGACATAATATAGCCGAAACGGAATTAACAAGCGGCGATAATTATGTGAATATTAAATCGCCAAAAAAGTTAGATAGCAAAAATGGAACGAAAGCTGGTGAAGCATTTTCAAATCCAAGTTATCAAATATTAAAGACTGTGGGGAAAGACGTAAATGGTAAATGAGAGGAAGAAAGGAAGCATACGCGTGAAAAGTATATACTTACATATAGAATATGAAATTTAGTAAAAAAAAAAAGTGGAGAATGTTTGACAATTTCCAACTTGATCAATTGCCTATTATGTGCTTGTCAGTGTTCTTATCGGCGTAAAATCGTAATTCAAGCTCAAAACCTAGTCGTATCCAAAATTGGTCGGTAAGGGTACTATACGGAAAGGCAATTACGATACAGCACCAATAACCGATTGCATCGTTTCTCATAAGTTTGGTTGAATCAGCTGATTTATAAGGTTATAAATAACGCACCAATGCTTTGAGCTTTAAATTCTAATGTAGGTTATTTTTTAAAATAAAGTTGAGTGGCTTGCTATGAGTAAATACAGAATAAAATATTCATGCTCCTTTCAAAAAATGTTTTTATTAAATCTTGCTGTTATCAGTTTTTATTCATGAAATAGAAAGGTCGTCTAATACGTTTTTTTCGACTAAACTAGAGTTGTATGTTATTTTAGTTTTTTGAGATCGAAAGTTAATGTACTATTATGATATTGGGGCATAGTCATAGTCAAAGTTAACTACAACTTGAATTTAGATAAAGCTTTTCTACAGATAACCTATATAAAATTCGTTTTTGACACTAGACGCCGCTGCTCATATGTTCTTATGATATCACCTGTATATGAATTCGCCTTGAGTATGACTATGTCTGATTGCCTCTGTTAACGCCACAAATGAACTCAAGCTAGACCTCATTAGTAATATTTTTTACAAATATACAAATTTTAGACCGTAAAGAAAATTTTTTTTCATTCTTTTTTTATGTTTCATTTGAATGAAAATATGTGGAAATGTCGTAAGCATTGAATGCCCTTAAAAGCTTATTTTTAGATCTAATGAAATACTGACACTTGGTAAACTTATTAAAAATAATGAAGGGAATTGAAAATTCTAAACTATTTAATGTACTTTTTAATCAAAATCGTAGTAGTATAAAAGTCTCTTAAGAGGTTTATTTTTACATCCACGTAATTTTAATGTTATCTACTTACATAGAAATTTAGGCATTATGTATATATGTACACTATCAGTGATTATATATCGAGCCCTAACCGCAATTTTGACGTAACCAACTGATATAGCAATTTCCCAGCCGAACCGTTATAACGCTAGTAAACAATTACGGTAAATGTTGTACTCATTTTTTTTTTCTCACCGTTTTGGTCCGAACGTACCAAATGTGGTAGCTTTGGTATGTATGTACGTGGTTTTCGGTTTTCAAAAATATATAGAAAGTATAGATTGTTCATACAGGGACTAGGGGGGAACCCTTTCTCCGCTAAGTGTTGCTCAGTTACCGATTGAGACCCGAGAGAGCAACTAGTTTACAGCAATGTGTTGTGGACATTAGTCTCTTTATAAACAGCATCACAGAAGATGTATAAGACTATTTACACACTACAGCGTAAAACGCCTGTTTTCCTATAAAACACTTCACATAAAACAAGTGCGTTCATACATGCGATTCTTATTTTCACTTGACAACTATCTAACAACCTTGTGGCATTGACTTAATTAAAGGGTAGCGAAAAAAATTATTATTGTTTAAAATGTTATACTTTAGTGTTTCTGGTATATTCAATTTAATTTTGAAGGAGTGTTCATAATAAAAAAACTGAGATTTTTCTTTTCGGTTTATGAAAACGAACTCGTTGTGTACGCAGTTTTTATAATATCTTACATCACTAGCAATGTTCTGGCAGAGGAAGAACAGTTATGTGACACTATGCTTTTCTACTATTTCTGATAAAATTTCGAGCCGGCACTGTTTGGAAACTGTTTTAGGTGTTGTTTTAGTATACAACCGGCGCTTTTTATCAGGATTTCGTCTACAATTCAGCATGTTTTCCCTCGAAAATGAGAATGGCCTCCAAAACACGATAGTGTGTACGGTGCAGAGCAAATTAACTTGTAAAACTTGAGTTTTGTTGGTTTCACTAAATTTTGCAGTCAGTGGTCGATATGTACAAGTATTAATCATTAAAGTAATTTTTTTTGTTTATTAATAAAATAGCTTTATTGTACGTATCTAAAGAATAAGTAATTATTACATCTATGTTTCTTATGTAAATGTATATATTTTTATGACTAATTTAATTTAACTTTTTGACTCTATACTCAAAAAAAAAAAAAAAAAAAAACATTATAAATAGTAATAAAGAGTAAAATAGCAAACGATGTCAAACATAGGTATTTTAAATGTGGTCCATACAAAAATAAATATAGATTTAATGCTTTAAAATTTAGTTTTTTATAAATAAAGCACCTTAAAATGTAAATAATAATAAAATATAACATTAAAAAAAACTGTTATGTTCTTTTTTTAATTTCCTTAAGTACGAACTCTGTAAGGGTAACGTATCAACAATCATAGTTTTTGTTCAGAATTTAAAAATATTTTTACTATTTTCAGTTATATTACAGTATAATCAGAGAGTGTGGTTCAAAGTTTTTCGGAAATCCTATGCTAAGGGACAACTTGCAACCCAGAAAATCAGTTTTGAAAATAATAACACGAAAACAACAACAAAAATTCAAAGAAATCAGAAAGAATACATGATAAAAGATAGCGGTGGTCCGCAGCAGAATCGGCAATTAAGAATCCCTTTAAGATTATAGACTGCCTTTTATGGCACAACAAACGTGTTGGTCTTATGATTTGCCAATGTTTTTTCAAATTTTAGCTTTGTTTACTTTTGATTCGAAATATCAAAAGCGCGCAGTTTCTGCCTTTTTCCGCTGCCACAAAAACCATAACCGTTACGACATATACCAAGATCAACATTGGCTTGCTCAATGGGGTAACCCACACTACAGAGGCCCTCGTCAGTGACCGCATCCGCGGATTGTTTGAAACAGACCAGCTTTTTCAATCATTAATGATTATTTTAATTGTTTTCAGAAATGTTTAATTACTTATTGATTAGAATTTAAAAAAAAAAAAATTATTAAAATTGCTTTTTTGTACCAACAATTTTTGTTGATGGCCCTTACATTTTCAAGTACTCATGAAACGAGCTCAAGGCCAAGAATAATGATTTTTCACTTTTTTTTTGAATTTATGAAAATTATTATTGTTTCTAATTTTTTTTAATAATCATTTTTAATTAATTATTAAAAGGTTTTAATTGAATAGAGTAGGAAAAGTAATCAAAAACAATAAAAAAAAATTTTGCATTACTTTAGATTTTTTTTTGATTGTTTTGTTATATCGCTGTAAGAAGCATCACAGTTTATTGCACTCTTATGCTAATATGTATATAACAGTAATTTGGGAGTATTTTAAAACGTAGTGAACCATGCAGCCTCCGCGATGTGGTGGTTGAGTGCAAGCCTACCACTTCGAAGATCCCATATTCAAATATCGGGACAGGGAACATCATTGTTTGGAAAGAGTGGCAACCCCCCTAGTGATTTCTTCCATAAAAAAGCTTCGCAGGAGCAAATCTCGGTCTTAATCTCCTCAGAGGTATATTGCGCCATATTATTATTATTATTATTGTTATTATTATTATTATTATTATCATTATTATTATTATTAGTACGGAACCGTGACGATGCAAAAACCGTTGGTTCCTGTGTTGCATTGGAGTACCCGCATAGTACTCCTTTGCAGTGCATTAACGGCCCATCTCAGCTTACTACAACCCAATCTTTTGCGAATGCTTTTGCGCTGAGTTCCCAAGAAATATAAAACTAATAATAACAAGTAAGGAAGTCTAAGTTCGGGTGGAACCGAACATTAAATACCCAGCTGTGTAAAAGTGGTCGTGGTAAATTGTTGTGGACTTATGACCTATAGAGGTTTTAAACTTTTTCTACTACCATGTGGGCAATTTTATAAATAACAAGGAAGTCTAAGTTCGGGTGGAACCGAACATTATATACATAGTAGTGATCTATTATGGCATCCCAATTTACGCAGGCCTATTTTAATACTTTCAGTTCGTATTTGCGTTCAAACAGACAGACGGACAGATAGATAGACGTATCGAGAGACAGACACGCCTACATCGACTCAGCTCATCCTCCTGATCATTTCAGTATACTTTTTGATGGGACTATCTCTTTTTCTTCTCATACGTACAAACATTTCATGTTCATGAAAGGTATGAATATCAAAAAAGATATACATACAACTTCGCTTTGGCGGTGGGGTATTAACTACTTACCCAGATATTTTACTTTTCATCCTGAACGTTTCGATATACATTAATAAATATATATCTCGATTCGTTTATGCCGAATGAAGTAATATACCTTGTGTGCGTAACAAAAATAGATATAAAAAGTGGGTGTCTTTCATAGGCGCCAAAGAACTCAACCGATCTTTATGAAATTTGCAAAATATATACTTGGGTTCACTGGGTACAGCATAGACAATGTATAGTTTTGGAAAAGTAGGCGGAGCCATGCCCCCAGGCTATATAAAGTTTAAATTCGTCATAACTTCGAACTTTTTTGGTCTAAATTAATAGGTTATATAAATCTGCATTTCGGTGTAGTTAGGAGTTTATTTGGTTCAAGTTAATGACATTTTATATATAGATGTGTTCTATGTATCAAAACGTCAAAACAACGTCTGGCGGGTTCGCTAGTATATAATAAAACGGCGAAAGCAAACCACGAATTTAGCATTCTTTTGTAAAACTGAGAGACTAGTTTGCGTTCAAATAGACAGACCGACAGACAGACAGACGGACGGACAGACGGGCATGGCTAAATCGACTCCGCTCATCGTGCTGATCATTTTAGTGAACTTTTATCTTCCTCTTCTCATACTTATATACATTTAATGTTTATGAAAGGTATGAAAATCAAAAAAGATATATAACTTCGCTATTGCAGTGGGCTATTAACTACGTGCTCGAATATTTCGATTGTGTGTTTCCCGATTTGGCTAATTTTTGGCAGGAGTATAATACATACTACTGGAAAGCAGCTGACCAATTATCATTAAAATATCAAGATTGAATTATCAGCGATTGCCTTTGAAAATAGCAGAAATTTTATGTTGAAAAGTGGGCGGCGCCACGCCTACTTCTTGAAAATTGACAAAATTTTTTTGCGGCCGAGTTTTCCTTAAAAATCTTATTATGTGTGCAAAATCTGATTGATATAACTTGCTCAGTTGTAGAATTTTAAATTTTACAAAAAAAATTTTCAGAACTATGTTAAAAACCTGGGCGCGATTTCGCCCATTTTTACAGCAAACAGTTACCTTTATATATAGAACATTATCACCAAATTTCGTTTCGACAATTTTTGGCAGAGTTATGGCATAAAAAGTTTTGTGGAATAGTCCACTATAAAAAGGGTGGGGCCACGCCCATTTTCGAAAATTTTAAGTTTTTGGTTTTCTTTGTTTACGGAAACTTTAAAAGTGAAATATAAATGATGTAAAGCTATTTTACGCAAAGTTATTGCCTATTTAATATATCTACGATCCTCTTCAAAATCTTTTATATAAAACTGGGCGGAGACCTTAACCGATCCCGCCCATTTTTTCCTGGAGCATTCCTTGCATATCTGGAAACCTGCGTGCTGAATTTCGTTTCGATATCTTGAACGGTTTTTGATTTATGATTAATATTATTTCTAAATTTGACTTAATCAAAAGTGGGCGGTGCCACGGCCATTTTCGAAAATTTCTTCAGAAATTATTTTATGTTTCAATCTCAATGTAGTCACCAAATTGTATCCTTATAAGTGTATAATGCACTGAATATTCACTTTTTTTGTGTTTTCGAAAATATTCTATATATAAAGAGTGGGCGTGGCTATCATCCGATTTCGCCCATTTTAAACAGCGCTCGGAGATGAGTGCCAAGGAACCTGCATACCAAATTTCATTAAGATATCTCAAAATTTACTCAAGTTATCGTGTTCACAGACGGACGGACGGACGGACGGACGGACATGGCTTAATCAATTTCTCTTTTCGTCCTGAACATTTTGATATATAGAAGTCTATATCAATCTCGATCCGTTTATGCCGTTACGGACTGCCGTTAGGCGACTAAAGTTATTATAGCTTGTGAGCGTAGCACTACTAGGTCTGTGTGTGTGTCTGTGTCTGGCGTCCAAAGTACTTAACCGATCTTTATGATTAGATTCTTGGGTTCACTGGTTACAGTATAGGCTATATATAATTTTGAAAAAGTGGGCGGTGCCACGCCCCCATGCTGTATACAATTTTAATCTTGTATAGGCGTCCAAGGTACTCAACCGATCTTTATGAAATTTTCACAGTAGATTCTTGGGTTCACTGGTTACAGGATAGGCTATATATAATTTTGGAAAGCGTAGATAGTATACCTCGTATCATGATTCGTAATTTTATTTAACACGGTTCTAAAGTTAATAATAGCTGAAATTTTATATTTTGTTTATTTATATGTGGGCGATGCCACGCCCATTTTCCAAAATCATTAATAAGGTCATCGGGTCATTGTAACTACGTAATTCTAGCATTCTATCTGCATCAGTGAAGGAGATATGGCATGTTCCGGTTTCCTACCGCTCTTTTTAGAAAACTTTGGTCCACCGAGTTTGCTTATTATCCGTGGACGTACTTTTCATGTCTGTATTATACCTCGTATAAAGTTTCGTAATTCTATCTTACACCGTTCCGAAGTTATTAACAATCGAATTTAAAATTTCCTTGACTCATAAGTGGGCGGTGCCAAGCCCACTTTCCAAAATTTTTCTAAAATCATATAAAGAATAAGAAAATTGATGTAAGTACCAAATTATATTATACCTGTATCATTAATTAGATGTGGGCAGTTCAATATTTCTACCTCCTTTCCATATAATTTTTATGAAACAGTAGGCGTGGTCGAAAAGCGATTTTCTATGGGTGCATTTATCACAACAATAGTATGCCTCCTAACAAATTATACTAGCGTAAACGGTTTTAAAGTTATTAACAGTCAAAGTTTGAAAATTTCTTCACTCATATGTGGGCGGGGCCACACCCCTTTTCCAAAAATTTGATAAAATCCTCAATGGGACAACCAAATTAATAAATCTAGCAAATTTCATCATTGTAGCTGCTTCTATTATTGAATTAAACCATTTTATACGTTTTTCGAAATTTTCGATATCAAAAAAAGGGGCGGTGGTTATGGTTCGATTACGCCCATTTCAAATAGCAACCTAACTTGGCCGGAAAGCAACCTGTGTGCCAAATTTCATTCAAATATCTCAACTTTTACGCAAGTTATCGTGTCCACGGACGGACGGACGAGCATGTCTTAATGAATTCCTCTGTTCATTCTAAGAACTTTGGTATATGGAACTCCATATCTATTTCTATTATTTTGTAGCGTTACAAACCACCGTTATATGACCAAAACTATAATATCCTGTTTACTAGTACACGCTGGGTATAAAAATAATGAAATCGGGCAAGTGGTTCTATGTAGAATAAATAGTAGTTTGAAGAGGACTTTCCTGTAGATACCCCATGGAGTACCTGCTTTAAAAGTACTCTACCGTGTGTAATCCATGAAGTACACAGAAACAACAGGATTAGGGGGTGCTGTCATAACAAATCGCTATGTAAATTGTATATGGTCCCTATTTCTATTAACAGTCCGGATTCCAACCTAATGTGTGTGGTTGGTTTAAATTTTTACAAATTTTATAAAATCTTTATTGAAAAGTGTTCGGTGACACAAAACCTTTGCAGGGAGAGAGCGCATTTTGACATTCAATTGGAAAAGAGAGTATAAAAACAGCTGATCATGACATAGGAAAGCAACACCAAAATTTAAAAAGTTGAGCTTTTAACCAATCAAAAAAGCAAACTGCTGTTTTGCTTGCAAGATTTTACTGACTCCTGTTGGGCAAAAACTGTTTACTTTTGGCCATGGCGTTTCAAAAGAGTTTTACGTCATTCTCACATTACTGACACTTCTTTGCAAGTTTTGTTGTTGTTGTTGTTGACAGTGCTTCGCCCTGCCCAATGGGCTCGATCACTCTAAATTGTCATCAGGCTCTTCTAACGGAAGTCCGAGGAAACGCGCAGTTTCCACAGGGTTGGACCAGAGTGATGTGGGTGTTAGAAGAGTGGGTTCAACTGAACAGGAGAAGAGATGTATGGTATCATGAGGGGTCATACCACATGCAGGGCATGTATTTGGTATGTTGGGGTTCAGTCTGGATAAGTGGAGTTTAACCTATTACAATATCCAGAGCGAAGTTGTGCTAGTATGACTCTAGTCTCCCTCGGAAGTACACGCTCCTCTTCAGCCAATTCAGGTGGTTGAGTATTAATAACGGGATTCACAGGCCGAGATCTGAGGGATCTGTCTACCGACTCAGTGTGGAGGTCATTTAGAGCCCGTCTATGGTTCCGCAGATCAAACGGCAAAGAGATATGATGCCGGATCTCATCGTAATGCTTACGGAGATGTCTCTGGGGGGCGGTGCTACATCCAAAAGATGTCGGTTTTCATGACTAGGTTTATGACAGTTCAGAAGGAACTGTCTACTCAAGAGTTCCGCGTGCTCTTGAACATTGAGCAATTTTGCCTCTTGATGGAGGTGAGACTCAGATGACATAAGCAGGCATCCCGTAGCAGTTCTGATGGCGGTGTTTTGGTAGACTTGCAATTTCCTCCAGTTGGTGTCAGAAAGGTTGGGCGACCATATACGCGCAGCATAGTCAATAACCGGCCGGCCTTATATGTAGCAAGCAATGTTTCTTTGTCTTTTCCCCAAGTACTGCCGGCCAGTGACTTGAGGATCTTATTGCGGCTCTGTACCTTTGAGGCTATTGCGGTGGCATGACCAGCGAAGGTGAGGCCGTTGTCAAATGTCACACCCAAGATTTTTGGGTGGTTGACAGTAGGTAGAGGTACTCCATCTACGTGGACATTTAACTCTTGCCCCATCTGCGCATTCCATGTAGTAAACAGGGTCGCCGTAGATTTAGCCGGAGACTGGGTCAGATTACGCTCGGTGAAGAAGCTGGAAAGGTCATCGAGGTAACTGTTGATTCTAATACAGAGTTCATCAATGGAGGGACCTTTGCCCGAGGCCATTATCGTGCAGTCGTCAGCGTAGGAAACAATGGAGACTCCCTCTGGTGGGGGGGGAAGTCTCGAAATATAGAAATTAAACAAGAGAGGAGAGAGAACACCACCTTGCGGCACCCCTTGTTTTATTCTTCGTGGTCTAGATTTCTTGTTCCTAAATTTGACTGTTACCTGTCGACCATTGAGGTAATTAGCGGTCCACCTCTTAAGGCTGGCAGGGAGCGGTGTCTCATCCAGATCTCGGAGGAGAGTGGCGTGATTGACCGTGTCAAATGCATTTGACAGATCAAGTGCCACGAGAACCGTCCTATGGCAAGGATGCATTATAAACAGCCGGCAAAACGGGGGACATACTAGGCGTGAGGGACGGATGCGTTTGCCTAGGTGGAGGTAGGCTAAGGCCTAAACTATGTCGCAGTCTAGAGTTGACAGCGCCATGGCCGATGTTGTCTGGCGTGGAGAGCGGCTGTGTACTGCAACAGGGGGCTATGAACGAATCCGTCCAAAGGTTGCCGTTTACGAGCCCAGAGCACATAAGGATATGACACAGGCCAAGGCAATTGTTGCACTTGACCGATGACGCAGGCGTATATAATCTTTGCCGACAAACGGTGCACGTAGTGAAAGGTGCCTGGAGGTGGTGTACCTGACCCACGTGCAGGCTGGAAGCAGGGGGGGGGGGGGGCATTAGGGGCAGAGACAGAGGGGACTGACACTCGGCGATGCTCATATCTGACCTATTCCGGGGGGATAGGAGTGTTGAGCGGCCGTGTGAGATGGAGACGCTGGTGTGCGTGAGCGACAGTCGGGAGTGGGTGAGGCAGGGATGGCAGCGGTGCTGCCAGTCGTATAGACTGAGCCACTGTTGTGACTATTGGAAGTAGGACGTCCTAGGACGTGTACAGCAAGGTGCCTCAAAAGTACTAAAGAAAGTACGGGGTCTGTGGATGGCAGGGTTAAGCCCTGAACATCCAGATTTATGTAACCATCTCTTACAATTGGCGCATTGTACCGAATACGACCGTTTAATATAAATTTTCTTCCAGCAAACGCAGCAGATCCAGTCTCTTGGTCCAGGGTTGGGTTCGACCCCAGCCCGTAACAAGAGACAATGGAGCAACCCAGCTGCAAGGGTTTGCTCCGAGGATGAGCACAGCTATTACTGACACTTCTTTGCAAGTTTTGTCACCGAACACAGCTAATGTCATCTTTGCAGCTAATGTCGCAGGTTTGACGTGCTTCATTTTTTGCAATCGAAAGTAATGTACGACGAATGTAAAGAATTGCCACTGATTTTTAGATGGTACTAATTAAAACGGTGTTGATGCTATATGTTCGATGAAATAAACTATTTTTAAGCTGGCATCGGGGCAATTGTTAGGTTTTGCTCGATGGTTTTCTATCATATAACAGCCCTGGCAAACGAACATCTGTTCGCCACATAAATCAGCTGAATTGAATTGTCAAATGGTGATTTGTCAATTTTTGTCATCGCCGATTTATTTTAGATTGGAATCTGAGCCCAAAATTATAAATTTAGCCGAAAGAAATCCATTTTTTACGTAAAAAATTTGTTTGACGACATAATACTTAAAATAGTTGTTTTAGAATAAAAACCAAAAAAGTTTAACGTCTTATAGATTTGGCATGGCGCACGCCACACCACAGGTAAGGAGGTGTACATGTGACGCAATAAAAATGCTAATAGCACAAAACTTTTTCGTAGCCGACTGACTGACAAGATCAATTCACACGAGAAAAGAGTATTTTTTTCGTGTTCATAAAATCTAGTTTATTGAAAAAATTTCAGAAAATGATATTTTATTTTTCAGGGTCCACAATTGCTTCATGGCTTTAAACGTTTGACACGCTTCGATAAGGGGCTTGGTGCCCAACTGCCAGAAGCGTACAAGAAATTCTGGCGTGAATGGAAACAAACAACACCAGCAGCTGTACACTATGTGCCTAAGAATGAATCATTTGAACGCGATGAAGTGTCTGGTGTGGTGAAACCTATACAAAATATACCAATACCATTGATTGATACACCCGAATCGCATAAGGGTATTTGGGGTGGAGAAGCCATTATCAAAGGTTTCCAAAAGCGTCATCGATTAAAGAGGCGTGTACCACATTTTTGGTTTCCCACTTTACGACGCACCGTAGTGCATAGCCGTGTGCTAAATACATATTTTTCAGTGGTAGTTACCGATCGTACCATCGACCAAATACATGACTGTCACGGTTTTGATCACTATCTCCTGAAGGTTATTTTAAATATTTCTTATTCCGTTTGCATTGTCATTCTCTTTTTGTTGTATTCGTTTTAGAATCTTGCATGTGATTTACGTTCTTCTTTAGCACTTAAATTGAAGCGGAAAATTCTACTCAGCCTATTGAATGGTTGTCCTGATTGGCAGAATAATCCTACAGAGCAGGCGCGTATACTCAAGGAATATGAATGCTATTTGGATTCAGTAAGTAAAAAACTAAGCGCCATAATCATAGTATTGGTTCTAATTCTTAGTGAGAGCCTAAAGTACAGTTCAAGTATAAGTCAGTTTAATCTTTTCATGTTTTCATACAATTTTCCGGGCATATTTTTCGTTTAGAGCTCAGTTAAACTTATGTTCAACTTTAGACTTAAGACTCGCAATGGCTTTCACCGTTGTTATTCGTAAACACTCCCCGAGAGTTTAGGAAGCGTTACTTTTAATGTAGAAGTTTTTTTCCCCAGATGTGAATCCGATATACAGCGGTACTAGCTCAATTGTAGTATAACGAGAAAGAACAAGGCCCTGGCTAGTTGCTCACATCTCCAATGGTACTTGCAAATCTAAGAAAGTACTTGCAACCACTTTTGAACTTCTCTTGGAACTGAAATGCCAAATTTCTACAGAAACTAGGTCATGCTTAATTTTTATATTTCCTTTAGTACACGCCAGAAGAAATTGAATGGTATGGTCATACTTATGATGAAGCCTTGCGTAAATTATTGGGGCAAATTCGCGCTGAAAATCCTGTTGTGCCACATAAAGTTGAATTTCGCACTAAACTAATTGAACAGCTGAGAAATGCAGGAATACGCGAAGCTGGTGGCAATCAAATCAGCGATGAGAAAACGGCTGCGAAGGTTGACAATATTGAAAATGCAGATATTGAGCGTTTAACTAAACTGTAACAAACAATTTATATTTAACGAAGCTTAAGCTCTCACATACTTTTTTATTTATATCTTTTTCAGTGAAGCCCCTTCATCAACAACATCAAGTTGGCTATCAAAAATAAATCCTTTTGGCAAAAAACAGGAAACTTAAAACATAATTTGTTCATCACAAAAAATCAAAATTGTTGATTTTTAAAATAACTACTTGGGTTTGAAATTAATTTCCACGCTTCTTATCACTATATTTGTCATAAATTGTATTGCAAATATGTATGTTTTTATAGTCAGCATAAGCATGTAAGCCTGTTTAGGACAACATATTTATACCCATACATATTTACATATTTACAATATAGTTTAAGACAGAAGCTTAGTTTAACGAAGTGAAATAAAACTGGCCACATAAGTACATCATAAATCCAATTTTTGTTTCACTTTGGAAATTATCAAGATGGATTTAAATGCAAAAACACAGGTATATAACGTCCAAAAACTTTACCGGACCAATAAATGTGAAGAAATTCAGGCAAATTTAATCTTTTTTAGCATATTTATTATATGAAACAGAAGCATATCTTTTTTTTTTGGAATGCCGAACGCAATAAATATTTATATATAAATACAACAAAGAACGCTTTACTATAAATCTTGGCTTAGAATGTAAAACTTTTAGCTCGAAAAAATAACTATAATATTTTTATTACTAGAAAGTCAATACTATAGTCACAGCACTGAACCTTAGTCCAATCATCCACTGGTAAATGTAGTTTGGAAACGAGTTTTACTAAAATAACAGCCCTTGGTCGGGTAAAACCCGAGTCATTCCTGTAAGTAAAATCGGCTGCTGTGGGAGAATGAATACTGACTCAATTTTATTCGTTTATATCCTCGAAATCTGTTTCAAAACAAAAAGTCAAGTTAAATAACAAAAACGGCATCAAGTTAAGAGTCTAAGCCAACTTGTACAGTAATAAAATGTATAAATAATATTGCCATGAAATGCATTGCTCTACTAAATTGTTTGTGCTTGAATTATTAAAAATAACATCAAATTGCAAAAAAAATCACACTCAAAGCATACATTTATAAGTATGCATGTATGCATATGTATGTGCTTTACGCAATTGGATTCTTTTTCATAAGTTCAATATCAGCTCTCATCATATCCTTGATTAAATCTTTAAATGCAACTTTAGGCATCCAATTAAGTTCACGACGCGCTTTACTCGAATCACCTAACAGCAGATCCACTTCAGTTGGACGGAAATACTTTGGATTAATACGTACACGCTCTACACCACTCTCCTTTTCGATGCCCACTTCATTGACTCCCTCGCCTTGCCACACAATTTCACGTCCTATAAATTTGAATGCTTCCTCTACAAATTCACGTACGCTATGTGTTTCACCGGTGGCTATAACAAAGTCTGTAGGCTGCTCACATTGCAACATCATCCACATAGCTTCTACATAATCCATAGCATGACCCCAATCACGTTTCGAATCCAAATTGCCCAACTCAAAATATTCCAATTGTTGATGAAATATTTTCGCTACAGAACGTGTAATTTTACGTGTTACAAAATTTTCACCACGTCGCGGTGATTCATGATTAAATAGGATGCCATTGCATGCGAACATATTATAAGCCTCACGGTAATTGACAACAATCCAGAAACCATACATTTTGGCGCAGGCTTTGAGAAAAGAGGAAAAAAAAACAAAATTTCAGCATTTGGTAAGACACTTAGATTTAAACTGCATGACTCGAAACCAGATTTACGGGGTAGCGGAGTCTTGTTGGCGGTAGGTTTAAATAACGTACGTAACATAGTCTAGCTGCAGTGGCGTAGTCAGGGGGTACATGGGGTGTCATCAAGCCCCGGGCGCTACTCACAAAGTGGCCCCAAATGGTCCGCAATAACTGGCTGAATGGTTTTTATTTGTATTATAATTAGTTGACTCAATTTGATTTTAAATTTAGTACCAGAGTAATATAATTAGTGTTAATCTCTAAATATAATGAAATTGTAACAGGTCGATGTCTGTACATTGCAGATGTTCAAGTAAAATTTATACGAGGGTTCTTCCCTGAGCCAATAGAATCCAAACCAATAGTTTTAGAATTTTTGTTTGTCTGAATGGAACTTGCATCACGTCACGTCTATATTAAAATTTAAGACATCTTATAATTCGATGTCTCGACCGGTTCGGAGTTATCGACCAATATGTGGACCAGGGTGTCCCAAAATTTATTGGTACAATATGGGTATCAAACGAAAGGTGTTAATGAGTGCTGCAATAAGCGATGTAATTAAGTTTCATATCTCAACCGGGTGCGAGTTAAGCACACTAAGCCACTGTCTAGCTTTATTATGTATTGGTACTCACCATAAGGTGAACGAGGATAGAATGGTGTTTGTTCATTTTGCGGTGTCTCCGCAACTTTGCCATACAACTCTGAGGTAGACGCCTGATAGAAACGTACGGTTTTTTCCATACCACATGTACGTATGGCATCCAGTATGCGCAACGTACCCACTGCATCCACTTCAGCCGTATATTCGCTCAAATCGAATGAAACTTTTACATGTGATTGTGCAGCTAAATTATAAATTTCTGTCGGTTTCACCATATTGATGATCTTCACCAAGCTACTACTATCGGTCATATCACCATAATGTAATTTCATTCTACCGCCTTTATGTGCTTTCGGATCGGCGTACAAATGTTGTATGCGAGATGTGTTGAATGTGCTGGCACGTCGTATGATACCATGAACTTCATAGCTTTTTTTTAATAGAAATTCTGCCAAATACGAGCCATCCTTTAAATGGAGAGGTGTTGTAAAATTAAATTTTTTGATGTTTGTTACTAATAACTCGAAATAAAAGTTCAGTAATAATAATAATATAAATAATATCAATAAAATGATAATACTGTACCATGGTAAAACATTTATAATACAGAAATGTAATGAAAAATATCATTCATTCATCCTTTATTCTATATTGCTTTTGTTCACAGTTTGATGATAATCGATTTGTTGGACGTGGCGTTTGCATTTTCAAACTATATACTAGCCATTTCAACCTTATACATATCGCTAACAGCTTAATTAAAAATACATATTAAATTTGTTCATACCTGTCCAGTGATGCCGGTAATTAAAGCAACTTTTTTACAATCGCCGCTTCCATTTGGTTGGCCTACATTGTTTTCATTTTTCATTCCTTGTGACCCGCTAGCTTCGTTGTGTCCAAACATTTTTATTTGTTTAATTGGTATTAAAATAAATCATGAAATGGTATCGAAGCTAGTAAAAAGTGTAACCATTAACAATTAATAATGCAGTTTATGTGGGTTTTGTTTATTGATAAGAAATGTAGTTGCCAGTTTTTCCGAATTGTTGTTGACAACCTCAGTGCTGTTCAAATCGAAAACTAAGTACCTGTTTAATATAATGGGTACACTTAACTTGATAATTCGCTATTTCTGTATGGCTGCAACCATTATACAACTCTACAAGGAATATATGTCGGTATCTCTTTCTCTGCCTTCTCTCTCTGACTCATAGGCGTTTAACACGCACTCACATGTCAAACAAGCTAACAAAGCAGCAATGCAAAAGATTAGTGATAAAATTGAAATTGAAATTTTACAGTGAGGCATAGTCATTGTCAAATTTAAGTATGACTTACATTTACTTGTAGCTATTTCACACAATTTTATATGGGCTATCTATCAAACAACCTTCATCTAAATTTAAGTTATATTTAACTTTGACTATAATTGCGTATAACAGCTATCCAGATCAGTGTCACAATCAAGATCTCATGGGAACGATACGGATCAGTTGTATGAGAGTTGAGAGCAAAAAACCAAAAAATTACCGTGGTCCGTGCAGAATACCCCTACGTAGGTGGTTTTCGGCAGTGCCAATCCAACCCCGGCTACGTGAGCTCAAGTATTTCTGCCCAAACGCATTTCGAAACACCCGACATGTCTGATTACAATGACCACAAGAAACATTTTTAACATTGTTTGCATATATTTATCTCTTGACAGAAATATAAAATCGTATATCGCATTAGTTATATTTGTTAGATCAATTACATAATTCAAGCCAATGGCGCATAGTCATATTCAAAGTTAAGTATGACTTATAGCTGTATTCTGTAAGTCTGTCTCATCTGAAGTCACTAAATTTGAGATTTTCCATTAGAGACAATTATTGTGACTTCAAATGATTTCGGTATTCTGTAATAAAAAGCACAAAAAGTTCATCAATGATATGTGGTGAAAACACATTTGCATGCATCTTAAGTACAGTTTTTGACAGCGCTTGTATAAATATCGCAATAGCGCAGATAGTAGTTTGTTTTTTTATTATATTTTTTGTTAATTAAATATTATTTCTTTAAATATATAAATGTTTCCACACTTAAAATTTATTATTTCTTTAATTTTTAACCCAATATTTTACTGTTTGTGACCTGCCTAGAACCAGCTGACAAATTAGTGACTCTTTTTTTTTGAGACTAGAGATGTGAGACAGTTTACTGAATACCAAATTGTATCAAAATTGAAATTGCCCACAAAATGTCTCTATTAGTGACTAGATAATAGTTGCAGAATTCACCTATTAAATTTAGTTGTAGCTATTTGGCAAAAAAGCTTCATCTAATTTTAAGTCATACTTAACTATGACTACGAGTACGCCCCAATGCATTTTCGACATAGAGTCACGGATAGTTGTTTCCATGGCTCCATAATAAGGTTGTCTCAGTTCATCAGTAGATTAAATTCTTTTGAGCGTATAATTGTCAGAAGGAGATTCAAACAGCAGAATGTAAACAAGAGTGATTTGTATTTACAATTTTGTGGGTTTTCTAATTATCCAGCCGAAAACAAATGAAAATAAGACGATATTATTCTTTGTTCAACTATGCTCGCAACACAAAACTTTTCACCAACCATCGAGTTGCACGTCATTACCTTCGTGCATATTAGTCGCTTCTTACGACCGGAATGCCTACCTCAGACATATTATAAACCCCATTCAGTTGATTTTGACAATTTTTACGTGAGTATGTTGTTGCTTCAGAGTTGGCTTTACCTCATTATTGTAACATAGTTGTGTCCTTCAGACGACAACTGCTAAGACACGCCCAAAAATCTCGGGAGAGGTATCAAAATAGTTATTTTGCCCTCGGTTTTAATAAACAGGAAGCACAAATAATATTTTTGGTTTCAGTAAAGGATTATTGGCAAGAATCCATAATTGGTAATTTTAAACGACCTCACGTAGCTACTAAAACATTTACAAAAATATCGGTTATCAATATTCGGTCTCGGCATCAATGTTCCTAAATCCAATAAGCCAGTACAGAAAAGCCCGTACGAATCAGTTATTAAATCTGACAATCTTGAGGTTGAAACATGATAGAAAATAATCGAGGAATCGGCTACTTAGCTACAGTACATAAAGATACATCTCCAACTGAGACGGCCTAGAAAACAAAGCAAAGAAAAGCCGGAAAATACCAAAAATAGTTAGAATTTTTCTATTTACCAATACAGAACCTCAATTGCCAAAGAATATTAAATTCAAGTTCTGTAAAATCAATTTAAGAGTTCTAACTTTTCCTTTACTCGACGGGCGGCGATCACTATGCCTAAAAATAAATTACCTAATGATGTATTCTCAACGTGGCTGCTAGACAAACTTACGGAGATCAATACAGATCCAGATATCTTTGGCTCCTATATAATAAGCATACTTGATGGAGATGAAACATTGGAAGAGAAACGTGAAGCGCTCAATGATATACTCAGCGAAATCATTGTATGTCGCATTACACAATAAAAAGTTAGTTTAACTGAGGGTTGTGCATGTATCAATCAAATTTTCTTATATCCCTTTGAACCAAATTTAGAGCAACGATTTGGATACATTCGTAAATGCCATATTTGAAAAATGGAATGCGGTGCATCCCAAGGAAGATGATAAAAAAACGGTGCATATTGATGTGAACGAGCAGCTGGCCAAACTGTTAGAAGCGCAAACAATGCGCACAACTGTGAAAGATCGGGAATACACTGAGGAGGAACGTCTCGTACGCGAACACATTTTGTCTCAATATTCTCGGGTAGATATACTGCATTTTTTATTTGTATAAGCAATGTATTTTCGTGTCATGCGTTTTATTAGACCGAGGTGGATGATGTAGATGCATTTGATTCGGATGAAGCTGAAGCTGTTGGATCAAAAGCGGGAGCCTCAGCAGCAAGTTCTCAAACAGGACTTGAACGTAACACTAATGTGTCAGATGTTATAGCGCTGCAAAAGGAAAAACGAGAGCAGTCTCGCATTGATAGTGCGGCAAAGAAACAAAAGGATAAAGAGGATCGGGAGCGTCAAAAACAATTACGTGAAGAAAAGAAAGAAAAGCGCAAAACTGTAAAGGGTGAACGACGGCGGTAGTTCTGAGGAGAAGCTGCATAATTGATGCATTGATTTAAATATTTTTCAATTTGTTACGAATATACATACATATATTTACTTTTATTTAAAATTCCTAACAAATAAGGTCAGATAATTTTTCTTAATTTAACTAGGGACTTGCAGCAAAAGTTCCGAAAATGGAAAGCTGAGAAATAGAGCGTAACGTTGTTAAGATGGGGACTACTAACGTCATGCATGTGATGCTTCTGGCAATTTCTATCATATAACATTAGTTGGAACTCTGGATACCTTATTTACGACGTGGACAGCGCAGGAATAGGAACGTCTAAGTCGATGGCATTAAGCTTCCGACTGTCACACACCCCAAAATCTTAGGGGTCACGTTCGATAACATGGTCAACTACGGTGCTCATGTAGCCGCGATTGCCACCAAAGTACAAAGCCGCAACAAAATCCTCAAGTTACTAGCTGGCAGCACTTGGGGGAAGGATAAAGAAACGTTACTGGCAACGAACAAGGCAATCGGTCAGCCGGTTCTAAACTACGTGACGCCTATATGATCGCCGGGGCTAGCAGACACACACTGGAGGAGATTGCAGTCCTGCCAAAACACCGCACTCAGAACTGCCACGGGGTGCCTCCTTATGTCTCCTGAGCATCACCTTCACAGTGAGGCTAAGATGCTCAGTGTAAAAGAGCATGGCGAGATGTTGACCAGGCAATTCCTGTTCAACTGCTATAAACCGCAGCATCCAAACAGGAACCTGCTCAACGAAAATCCGCCTCCCAGGAGAATAAGGAGTCACCTCCGTAAGCACTATGACAAGATCCGGCATCACATTTTTTCACCGTTTGATCCAAAGGTGCATCGACGGCCCTCCGTCTCATCCACACGACGTCGGTAAACTCTTTCGTCAGCTCTCGTCCGGTGAATGCACTCCTACAGACACAAGCTCCACCTGTTGCCATTGAGGACCGCGAACTGCCTAGCGAGACAAGAGTCATGCTGGCCCAACTTCGTTCTGGATACTGTAACAGACTAAACTCTTACCTATCCAGACTGAACCCTGATGCCAAATGTCTGCCCGGCATGCGGCGTGTCTCCACCCCTGTTGAAGCCGCGAGGTTCCTGGGACTTCCGTTAGAAGAGTTTGATGGCAATGTTGGATGAGAGGTGATACTTTAGGCAGGTTAAGTAGTCGCTAGCACAACAACAGAGTAGCCTTTATTGTTTCTCCGTTCGAGATTGGAACTTCGTTGAGAATGACAACGAAGGAGGAATTTTGAAAAACCAATGCCTTCGCTTTCATCATCACGATTCCGTTTGGCTTGCTTTCCTTTTGCTATAGCAACATCAGTATGAAACGAACTCTCCAAATTACAAATTTTATCGACAGTCACATTTTCGATGAATAAATACTAATCGATAAATTTTACGGTTAATAAAAATATGGCAGCCCCAGATTTTTTTCACACTTTCCTTATGCAATTTGTTTATCGGTGATTATTGTCTTCCGAGTAAAAGAGCTTGCAATTAAAGAAAAACTTCATCTGCTATTAATTAAGATGTCTTTCAATCGATTATTGTTCAATCGAAAAAAAATTATATTTTTTTCAACATCTTTTCGACCTTTCATTCGTCAACAAGAAAATGTCATTCGGCGGTCGTTTTTGACAACTTCGCAACCGGCAAAAAAACATTTTACGCCAGCTGTCAAAAATATCCAATCGTGCACCGCATTGGAACTAGAACATTCTTACGGAAAATATATCAGGAGGAAATATTCATCAAAAAAAACCGTAGCTATGGAGAAGCATTGTATTGTGCCTGATGTAGTTTCTTGTGCTCCAAAGGAAACCGCAACAGTTTGTTATCCGAGTGGCGTGGCAGTTGACCAAGGAAATGTTCTAACTCCAACCCAAGTAAAGGACCAACCTAATGTCACATGGAACGCAGATCCTAATGCATTTTACACTTTGTGTATGACTGATCCAGATGCGCCTAGTCGTGCTGATCCTACATTTCGTGAGTGGCATCATTGGTTGGTGGGAAACATACCCGGTTGTGATGTGGCCAAAGGCGAAGTATGTTTAACTTCATAAAAAGTTATTCGTTTCATAATTATGGTTTCTTTTTATAGGTCTTATCGGCTTACATCGGTTCGGGACCACCTCCAGACACCGGTTTGCATCGTTATGTTTTCTTGATCTACAAACAGAGTGCAAAATTAACATTCGATGAGAAACGGTTGCCAAATAACAGTGCCAACGATCGTGGGGGTTTTAAAATTGCCTCGTTTGCTAAAAAATATAATCTTGGTGATCCCGTTGCCGGCAACTTCTATCAAGCTGAGTACGATGATTATGTACCAATTTTATATAAGCAACTAGGAGAATAGTTCGTTCATTATTTAGTTGCCGAATATAATCCTATTGTTTATGTCCCAAAGGAGATTCAAAATTCTTTGATCGATAACTATGAATTGTATTCCTTATAAAATGCACTTAAACAATAAACGAGAAAAAAGTATCACTCCAGTCTTGACTTCAGTATCGGACACTTTGTTTCGAGGTCTGGACAACTACTACTGATATTATATTAACGATTTTTAAGTCAATACAATTTTACTTTCCCATATAAGAATAATATTTTTAGGTTTTTCACTATTTTGAAAACTTTTGCGGGAGCCAAGGCGAATTCATTTACAGGTGATCTCGTAAAAACATGAACTGTGGCTTCTTCTGTCAAAATAAAAAATATTCTATACAATCTGACAGCAGAAGCCGCCAAAGGAAAAACAAAACACATGAAGTATGTGTGTATACAGCAATTAATTCGCCGTGATATCACCTGGTATAAATTCGCCTTGGTGGGAGCTATAATATTAAAAATTCTTTAGGTTTTCTTTAAGAAAATGTTCAATTTAAGTTTGCGTATGGCCATGTTTTGATGTTCAGATTTTCTTCTCTCGTTCGGTATACGCAATGTTGGGGAAAAGCGAGTGATATATTCGTCCTTACAAATGCGAATAAACCTGGATAACCCCGAAAATATTGAACAATTTTAAAAATTTTTATTGTACTATGAATACTAAGCACTTTTATTTATTTCAAAGCACCAAACCTCACAACCCTTTCACAAATTTTATGGGACTATGGCTATGGATAATGTTTATCGTGTGGCCAGTTACAGCTGACAGTGCGCTATGCTTGATAGATATTCTAGCTGATTATTGTTTTGCTGTATTTAGTTAGTTCCATTTTCCTACGAGCCACCAATATGTCCAAACCAATAACATTTGTCACTGGTAATGCCAAAAAGCTGGAGGAGCTAATTGCCATATTGGGTGATAAGTTTCCTCGCAAAGTTGTTAGCGCTAAAATTGATCTTCCTGAATTACAAGGTGAAATAGAAGATATCGCTGTGAAGAAGTGCAGAGAAGCGGCAAGACAAGTTGATGGTCCAGTGTTGGTCGAGGATACGTCTTTATGTTTTAATGCTTTGGAGGGTCTGCCGGGTAAGTTATTCAGTTATATTTACTTCTTTTTGATTACCAAACTTGCTTTTGGATTTATTTAGGGCCTTATATAAAGTGGTTTCTCGAAAAATTACAACCCGAAGGACTTCATCGTCTTCTAGCTGGCTGGGAAGATAAAAGTGCTAAAGCAATATGCACATTCAGTTATGCAGAAAATGCTACAAGCGAACCAATAATATTTCAGGGTGTTACAGAGGGTAGAATAGTTGAACCACGTGGCACTCGTGATTTTGGTTGGGATCCAGTTTTCCAACCAAATGGTTATCAACAAACTTATGCTGAAATGCCGAAAGAGGAGAAAAATAAAATATCGCACCGGTATCGGGCATTGGCAGCTTTGCAAGAACATTTCCAGCAATGTCAGCAATGACTTATTTCGAATTGCAAATAAATAAAATTTTAAGTGTGGTTTCAATAAGTACCTAGTTATAGCAAATAAAATTTACACAAAACACATCTGCATCTTACCAAATTAACGGAGGCCCTTAATGTATGTTGTTGTTGTAACAGTACTTAGCCTCAAACAGCATTCCCAAGAAATTGATATTGGCGGTATCGGTAGATACAAAGATATTTTAGAAGTTCTCAAAGCAAAGTAGTGAAATTGGTCGAGGGATGGAGCACCTCCCATTATTAATCACATGCCTTCTCTTCACGTTCTATAACGAGATCAGTTGTTCTTCAATTTGACATTAACTCAACCGGGGAGAATTGTACAGCCAATTTCTTTTAAAATCTCCATTTTAACCGTTAAATCGAAATATAAGTGCCTGCTGCCAAAGTTAATTTTTTATTTATTATTGTTTTAATAAATATAGTACATACTAGTTTTGAATTATTAACCAATTCACTCACGTAGTACTAATTTATTTCCTAATTCTCAATAATTCAGTTTTATATCTTTTGTTTTCTTCATCTTACTTCTAAACTCATTACAGCAAAACTCCCTTTTGAACAAGAAAGTATAGCTAGCAGCGATTTCAGTCAATTTTTTTGCTTCTTATCTTTTTAGTTGCACCAGCTGCAGCAGATTTTTGTGAGGTCTTTGTTTTGCTTTCGACTTCTTTTTTACCTTTACCCTTGACTGGTTTACTACTACTCCAATAGTATATCATTTGTAGTGCAATAACAGCATTAGCAAACGTAGAAGCGCTAAATGTCGCAATCATTAACAAATCAGATGTCTCTTGCATCGAAGTGAAAATCCGTGCAAATGAGCCGAAGAATAGCAAGAATACAGTCGTTGCAGATAATTGACCAGTTGAACCATTACGATAATTAGTAAAAGCTTGTGATAGTTTACCAGCAAGTAATATGGGTATATTAACCGATTGCGCGATAATTAAAAGATCTATTGGCGCATAACTGCCGGTAAGAAAATATACAACAGCAGCATAAACAATGCAAAAGATGACGGATACAGCTTTTGAACCCGCATAATAAAGCACTAATGCAGCTATAGCAGCAGTTTGTAAAGCTAAAAATGTAGTATCTCCCCATGAACTAAATGGGTAACCCATGACGTAATTGTATGACATGTTTGAAGTTATTGCGGTTAAGTCCAATAGAACAGCAAATAAGCTAATACCTTCACTGGATTTATTGTTTAACAGTTTAAGTACTTGGGGTACTTTTACCATCATAGAGCCGACGATAATTGCATAGCCCACAAATTTACTCAATAGCGCACGGAAGCAGTAGACTGTGGATGAAAATAAATTAATTTAATTGAAAAGGCTTGAGTAGTTTTTGGTAATTCTATACGACCGTACGTAACTGCTAAAACACGTTCCGAAAGCGAAAGCTCGATTATATATTTCTATCAAGAGATATTTGCAATCAAGTTGAACATTTTCTGTCATTATCATGTGGTTGTTGTAATCACACATATTGTGCGTTCCGAAATGTGCAGAAGTGAGTTTTTTGCAGAAATACTGGGGATCGCGTAGCCGCTTTCGGATTATTGATACCGAGGTCAAAACGCATTGTTTGATACCTCTCCCGATATTTTTGGACGTGTTTTAGCAGTTGTCTCCTAAAGGAAACAATTACCGATATTTTTAGACGTATATTAGCAGTTACGTACGGTCGTATAGAATTACCCACTTTATACTTGACCTAGAAAGGGGACGCTGACGCATCCTACATTGTGCCTCTCAACGGCCGTTTAACAGCGAGTGATAAAAATGATTTTTTTGTAGATCACAAACTTACCATTGGAGAAATCACGTTCCACCAAATATAGTTCATAGCATTCATCGCTAAGGAAATATTTTGCAAAGTGCAGTATTGTATTCAACATTTTGTTTACAATTTTCTGCTAAAATATGTATGTATTTCCAATTGTTCCGCTCACCAGCAACCTACAAGTTATATTGGTTGATCTTCGTTGCGTATGACTTCTAGTTCGTACCAAGGTTGGTTTGCTATTTCTTTTATCAAATTTACAAAAGCCTACTCCTTAGTTATGACCCATGCATTAATCAATTTATTAACTTAGATAACACGAAAAATTTAATAGGCATCCGGATAAGACAACAGACACGTATTTTGACAGTTTGATCATAAACAAGGGTGCCACTTAAAAAATTGTAGGACCAAAAGTACCACTTTAACTGTCGTCACATCACTGAATGAATACCCCTTCAAGTAAAAAAAATTAATAGCCCCATTTATACTGATCTAAAATGCGTGATTTCAGATCAGTAATTTGAATATGTTCATATCGGTCTTGAATGCCTAATTTCCTGTATTATGAAGTATCATTGAAACAAGTTGGACGCGTTAGAAACAAATTTGGTTTTGTGAATGCAATTTGTGTGGGGAATGTGCCGCATTTAGCTCTTTTCTGTGAAAATCACATTTCATTCAGTCTAAATGTAGCCCATATAAAATTGTGTCAACTAGCTCTAAAGAAATTAAAGTCATACTTAAATTTGACCATGAGTATTACCCATGGTTTTTGGATTGCTACACACTATTGGAGTGATACGTGATCCAAGACCTATATCTTATTCCGTATAATGACGTACGTGCACAAGTAACTGAACGTATTTGTTGGATTAATCATTTACTATTATTGTTATAACAAAATCTGCGTAATTCTTTCCATCCTACGTCAACTGCTAAAACGCGTAAAAAAACGTCGGGAGAGGCGTCAAAAGTCATACCTTGAAAACTGTCGTTGTTAGAGTTGACCAATTTCACCATCAAAAACTAACTACGCTCTTCATTTAACGTTAATGGTATAGCGTAATTAAATGTGTTCTGAAACGAATTTATTAAAGAAACTCACATTTTTAAATGCCATTTGTCGTGTTATTGAAAAAGTAACTAAAGTTCCACAGCTGCAGCGAATAAGGAAAAGATTACAAACATTCAAGCCATTTATATCTTTAAGTAATCCTGATTTTCGTTTGCACTGATACAAAGTAAAAAAATTCGGAAATTGAAAATAAAGCACACTTTTTCCATTGCTAAAGTATACACACTAAACGCAAAATAGTGCTATATTTTTAGAAATGTGCGGTACACCTCTCTGCATTGGCTTTGAAAATAGCGGCTTTGCGATTCAAAGTTTTTCTGCATAGAACACCTTGATAGCTTTTAAACATCTTTGAGACAAATGGTTAAGAGCCGCCTTTATAAAAGCTGGTTAACAAAAACCGGGATTTAATTAAGCTTAGCTGTCAAATTAACCGCCTATCAGGCTTAACCGGCTTTTATAAGAGTGGCCCTAAGAATTTCCTTGCGAACTAGTATGATAATCGTGTTCCTCAGTTTAAAAAAAAAAAACATAAAAAAATTTTCCCCCCAGCCAAGGACTTGTGGATTTGACTGCTCCCTGTTTTGCACTGCATTCAAATCGAGCAAAAACAAAATATCTTACTTTTTATGTCAAAAGATACGTGGCAGAGTGAACGGGCAAAATCGATCCTCCCATTTTCTTAAAATGTTATCACAAAGCACTCACTAAATTTAACTTCACAATGAATTTTCATTAGAACCCAATATCAAACTCGATAGCTTTTCCACTGACTGTAAAAACAAAAAAAATCTATGATAAACTGACAAAGCGATTTTGGGAAAGAAGATGAATGACTACCATATAAGTTGTTACATCATGGTAGCAGTGTATGATTGTTTCTCTTTGCCTACTAATATACCAATCCTGCACCCGTGAGCTCGTTTTTTTTATTGATATGGCAATATCGCGGGGAATGCCATTCAAAAGACCCCTACAAACCCGATGCAGTGTTCTGACTTACACCACTAAAGTATGACATCTAGTAAGTTTTCTTTTCTTAACCTTCTGCTACTGAGGTCTCAGTCTGCCAGACACCAATAAACGGAAGGTATTTTACGCCACTATTATATAATCGTCGATTCCCATGAATTCCTTAACTGTGCTGGAAATGGTTGAATCGAGTACACGCTTCGGTGAGAGCGGAAAAGTTTTTGGCAGACCCAAGGGAAAAATTATACTAGTAAAGTAGCCCTTACATCTGAGTAAAAACTTTATTAGGTGAAAATTCTTTAAATTTAATGAAACGAACATTAGTTCGGCTTCTTTTGCCTCTTTGGCATACTCGATTTATTATAAATAACTTTATTCAGTGATTCAGTTACACACGTGTGCCACCCGTTACAAGGGGATGTCTCGCCCGTTACACTTAGGCCCGTTTACTCAATGCCTGGTTATGATTAACTTTATCACATGATAACCTAATCATGGCTTGCCTCAGAATTACATTTTCGTTTACACAAAAGTCTGATTAAGTTATCATGATAAAGTTGGTCATTGTGAACGTTTTTCACAAAAGTTGCATTGTGAACGAATAAAAAGTGACAGCTGCTCTGTTTTCAATTTTAAACAAACTATTTTGGCGTACAAATTTCGATTGTGGATATTATTATAGTTTGATACCCTATTTCTTGCAGATCTTATTAACAAAACAATTTATCGCAATATCAGACTTTTACTTTCTGCTGTCACTTTTTGTTTTGCTAAGCACATAATCATAGGTCCATCCTTTGGTAACTTTTATCAGAAGATAATCAGCGCATCGCCGATAATCAGATATATTTACAATTGAGTAAATGGTTTTCGGGCCAACCTCCAAAGTCTTGGTTAAGCGGTTAATCAGACATTGAGTAAACGGCCCTTACTTTACTAACTTTTCGGATTATAGCAATAAAAATATTGCAGAAAAATTAATTATGTTTGCATCAATATATCCCACATTTGTCTGTACGCATAACCATATTTAAATAAAATAAACTACTTTCATAAATTCGCAGTTTTAGTAATATATAATATAAACTTGCTCTGGGGGTCCATTCCAGTTGCGCGTTATGGAGAAGTGAAAAGTAATAACACTAATTTCCCACAATTTTCGATTTACCTTAAAAATTCTATGTGAAGTGGTGCGAAAAAAATTAAAAAATAAAAATTTAGTGTTCTAACGTCAGAATATCAAAAAATTCAAACACGCCTTTTTTGCAAAATTTAATCATTTTAAGTTACAAAACTTACTTTTCCTTTCAAAATTCTGTAATACATTACAATTTAGCACGACAAACTTTTATCAACGCAATCCAAAATGTCAACAGTTTTCTCAATCTCCGGTTACCGCTGACCTGGTTTTAATTGACACAATGTTTTGAGCTTTAGTCGATGACTGCGTATCCCTCATACATCTTCGCTACTCGCCGTCTTCTAACGTGTAGAGGTTTATAAACCTTTCGAAATCGTACCATCAGATGTTATCAGTGTTTTGACTTTGGCCTATTTTTTTTTTCTAGAGAGGACTTTGCTTCTTGATCGCTGATAAGAGGAATTTTGTATACACTTCCTTAACTGTATAAATAAGACTTTAAGAACAGAGATAAACTGTCACTGGACTTAGATATAGTTTTAAAACAAACGTTTTATTTAAATATTATAACAAAAAGTAGTGTTTTTTGAGTTTAAACATAAATAACATAAAAGCAGACCTGTTAAATAATGATTACTAATCGCAATGATTACGCGTGTGATTAATTACTTTCTTGAGAATCCATTTAGAGCCATTTACTCAATGCCTGGTTATGATAAACTTCATCACAAGATAACCTAATCATGGCTTGCCTAAGAATTACATTTTCGTTTACACAAAAGTCTTATCAAGTTATTATGATAAAGTTGGTCATTGTGAACGTTTTTGGGAAAAAGTTCACAAAAGTTGCATTGTGAACGGATAAAAAGTGACAGCTGCTCTTTATATGGATATTATTAATTTTTTTAATTCTATTACTAGCAGTGTTTGTTAACAAATCAATTTATCACAAAATCAGATTTCTACTTTCAGCTGTCACTTTTTGTTTTGCTAAGCACATAATCAGAGGTCCATCCTTTGATAACTTTTATCAGAAGATAATCAGCGAATTGCCGATAATCAGGCATTGAGTTAACTGTCTTTGGGCCAACCTCTGATAAAGCCTTGATTGAGTAGTTAATCAGACATTGATGATTGATTACCAGTTACTTTTAATTTTTAATGATTATTTTTCCATTGATTAGAAAAATAATCAAAAAAAATCTTGATTTTATACGATTTTTAAAAAAAATCCAAAATAAAAAAAATAAAAAGTTGTTTTGATTACTTTTTTTTCTTTTGAATTTTTTCAGTATTGTTGTAAAAGCATATAAATATACACATCAACAATACTGAAAACAATCAAAACAACTTTTTTTTAATTATTTTTGATGCTCTTTTTTTGATTTTTTCTAATCGAAAAACAATTAAAATAATCATTACCAAATAAAACAGCCGTCTAATTAATTGATTACTAATTACCAATCAAATTTAACAGGTCTGCATAAAAGGCACCCAATACCATAATTTTACAAATAATTATTGTGAACAAACATTTATGCCATAAACAAACGTAATAATAGCTCTATTGCACTGGGTTTACGGGAATACGAACTTGCAGCATCTGAAATTAAAGGAAAACGTTTTTTTTATTATTTTGGGACTCCTGTATATAGCCAATATTTTAGTCTTCCATAGCATAGGCTTGACTTGGCTTAACTATAATGTTATTTCACACTTACTTTTCCTCGCAACTAAAAAAAACAGCCCGTTAAATATATTTTACTTCAAATAAATTTCGACTCGCTAAAAAAAGTTAAAATTAACTAAGAAAAGGCACACAATTTACGTGCATTCGGTGAGAAAACTTGTGAGAATTGAAAAAAAGAGAAAATTGGGTAAAACTCTCTCGAAACCTTAAAAAAGTTTCCATCGAGAAGGAATTTGTAAAAACTTGGAAGTAAAACAGCAAGTTATATACGTTTAAAGGTCGATTTACATATAACCTTGGGGCCGCTTTCATAAAAGCCGGTAACTGCTAACCGGAAGCGGCCCTAAGGTTATATGTAAATCGACCCTTAAACGTATATAACTTGCGGTTAGCAGTTACCGGCTTTTATGAAAGCGGCACTTAATCTTATAGTGTGTTCCAATTGACAGTGATCCTGATACCGATAAAATAATTTCAACGTCAATTGGAACACACTATTGGACTTTTACTTTCACAGATAAATTGAATGTATGCTTAAAGTACGGTCTTGCCTTTGAACGTAAAACTAAGCAAGATGGTGAGCAAGTCTTAACTTATGGGGCATGTATCTGTCAAAGCTAAAGTTCCGAAGTTCTATGTGTTCCAGGCATAAGTGTTGGGTAATCGGTTAAATGACGGATTCATTTAACAGAACCGTATGTGATAACTCTTAAGTCAAGTCTAAATAAAACATACATTAGTAAATTTCACAGTCAACTTCCTGTTGATTCATGCAAGTTGCGTGGTGTAACGGGCCGTGCAACAATTGCATGTAATAAGTTGGTAGGCAGCCCACTTTGAATCAACATCTAATGCAACTGCAATTGTTTCCAAAATTGACTTATGTAATCAGCTCTTAAATACATGATTTATACATATTAACGAATACCCTGAAAAAGGGTGTATGCCGAAAAGGTAAATTTGTAAGGATCCATGGGAAAACTCCTTCATATTTACTGACCCACTTTGACGGTCAAGGCTCGAGATATTTTTAGATGGTACCAGAAAACGTATCAAATATGGAAGGTTTAGCGAGACGAATAGTCGGAAACATTCAACGATGAATTTACGGGTTGATAATACACCGCGGGAAGTGCTTTAAATTTGCAATTTTAATGCTAATACTCGTACCTTTATTTTAATACAATATTCAAAATATATAACTTATTTGTGACTTAAAGTTTCCCGTTTTTTTCTAATTTTCAATTAAAACACGGTGACGTAAAGAATTTTTCGGTGCTTCCAAGTGCGTTGCGAAATTATTTAGCAGCGCTTTGACAACGTAAACTTATATTCATTGGTGTACCTTCTCTGCGTTATACCTTCTCTGGTATCGCGAATTTTCTATTATATTCAAATTACCTTATTAGTTTTATCGAAAATAGCACGTGCACGCTCTTGGTTCAAACGGTAATTAACAAATTTATCAAACATGTAACCATACTTCATTGATTCCAATAAAATGCGATCTTCACCAATATCCAATGTTATATCATGCGAAGAAATCTATGAGAAAGATTTTAAATTAAGTTTAAAATAATAATACCGTAAACGTTACCCAGCCAAAATCATAGACCTAATTTGTAAATATTGTTAGTATAGCAAGGAAAGATTGGTTATCAGCATATATGTAATACTTCTATATTGCTAGAAAGTACTCAGTACACTCGCCAACATCAGAGTGCAGATATATAGGAAACGAACGTACCAAAATGAAACATTTCGTTTGGAAAAATCCATGAGCGTATTTTACTTACATTGAAAAATATTTTTGGATAAGATACAAAATTGTAGTCTTGTAGTAGATTTGTATAAACTTGAAATAACGCAAGCCTACCATCAGATTATAGTTGACTGAGGCGTGACCATATCTAAGGGTGGAGAACATATGCCAAAGTATTTTGAAGTTGTGGAAGGGGCAAGCTGACAAATATTTCCGGGCTGATATTCGATAATAATTATTGTAAGTAACCTTGGTAACCATTATTCCATGTTTCATCCACTCCGATATTAGTTCTTATTGCCACTGATTCTTGTGGTAGTTTGTGTAATACAAATTTCTATTGCCATTTTTCAACAATTTTTTTTCCAATATCGGCCGTGGTATAGGGGAGTGTCTAAAGATTCTAGGTGCAACTGCAGGAACCCGCTTTTCCAAGCAAGTCGCCACTCTTCTAGTGTTTTTTTACCACGGAGAGATTCTATCGAAAATCCATCTGGCTTAGCAGCAACCGTTCGGAGTTAAAACAAGTGGGACCTACATTTTATTTTTAGAAAAGAATTAAATCAATATAATCATCAAATACAACCAAACCTTAATTGGAGAAAATAAATGCATATCTTTAATTTTCTCCGAGGTACATTGCGCCAAATTACTGTTATTTTCTTCAATATCGCCAAAGCGATATTAAGCGGGTTGTATACACTGCTAAATTTCGATAAAATAAGATAGGGGTCTTTTATAAAATTCTTGAATCTATTTATATAAGCTTGAACCGCTCCATGATTCAATTACAAGAAGGTTAGCTCTCTAGCTGATGTTTACTTTTGACACTTCCATTTTCTGGATTTCTTTTGCGAACGAAAAAAAGTAGGAGTATTATTTTCATTTGTCGAGGAAATGATAGAAGAAAAATCAAAAATTTAGGAAATTAGTAGTAATACATTTTGTAAAGTCAACTGAATGCAACATCAAACCATGTCATCCCATACCATCACTGTATGAATTGTTGTAAATTTTTCCCTATAATCAATTAAAAACAATAAAAAACTGTCACTGCTCAAACAAAAATTAAAATAAATAAATACATTCCAATGTGCATACGAATCTACAATCAAAATATGTACGTATTTTCGCCCTTTTGCCAACAAGCATGAATGTGCTAAAATAAAAATGTTGGTAAAACAAGATTAAAAGTTTGATTTCGGCTCATTCGGTTTACATGGACCGCAAAATATTGTGGTTTCGGTGTGAGCATGATACCAGGGATTTTCGTCAAACCTAGAACCTTCAATGGAACTTATCAACTCAAACTCTGAATAATGGCACATTCGTGCTTCTGACTATAGGACTATGGTTTTAATAATAATGTCCAATTGACAAGATGCATATTTTGTTTAAACTTTTCAGGGCATAAAGACAAACGGACATAGTCTACCAAGTGGATAGTAAAGTGATAAGTTTCAATAAGATAAGATTGGCTATTTTTATTCATGCAAACTTTAAACAGAAGTTGATTTAAAACTGTTGCTATATACATAAGTTAAGCCAGAACTCATTATCAAACCCAGAGAATAGTAGTAAAGTTTTGTTAAAAACAAGACTTCGAATCACATAAGGAACAGCTTTGAAGTCACGATTGACCTAAGTAAGTATATAAGTATGCAGGGACAAAATTTTAAGGCAGCCATAGCTACATACCGGAATGTCCCAAGTCTTAAACGTCCACGACTACACTACACCCCCAGAAGTCGATCTAAATACTCTATTTTCTGAAACAAACTTTTTAAAAATTTTTTATATTACATTTTTAACGGAACAAATGCAGAATACCTCAAACTTTGGAACAAAAAAAAATTGGGATCGATTGATATTAATAAAATAAACATAACGGTGTTGTTTTTTTTTTTTGGGAAACAACAACAACAAAAGTTATTGCAGGTCAAAGTTCATATTAATTGAAATTACTCAAAAACTACAGAACCGATTTTAATTATTTTTATACCATTCGATAGATATTTCGATTCCCTTTAATTTGGTGTACATGTTTAATGTATTAACTGTAAAACTTTTCCTCAAATTCAACTTTTGCCGAAAAAAGATTGTCAAAGTTATTTTATATGTTTTTAGTTGAAATACCTTATTAAGTATATGTTTCAATGCCGGTGGCCGGCCCCCACGTATTTACCTTAACTCTCAACTCCATAATCGGTGGACCTGATCAAATTCTAGGGAAATATCCTTCCTGGAGTGAGTAGTTTTCCAAGAAATCGCCTTCGGTCTGGATCTAAATACAATATACATTGAGGGGCTCCGCCCACACAACGCCGGGGGACCCCACACTTATTTACTTCAACTCCCAACTCCAGAACCGATGGACCTGATCAAATTCTAGGGAAATATCCTTCCTGGAGTGAGTAATTCTTTAAGAAATCGCATTTGTACTGGGTCTACTGCATAGTGAAGGCCGGGGCTCCTCCCACAATATATACACATCCATGTATAACTTATGTTTATAACAACCGTGCATGTGTCAACAACAAAAACACCGTATTATACATGTTTTTTTTACAGGTTTGTTTTTCGAATAGAGATAAAACTGGCATTTTGTGGTCAAATCTGGCAACTCTAATGTCATTTATGTTCAGTTTGGTTTGCCATTTCATCATGAACAGGTTGACAAAAGAACAACGCTTGCAAATCGTGCAAATTTATTTCGAAAATAATGGTTCAGTTCGCGAAGTTTACCGTGAGCTCCGTCCATTTTATGGTCGACATAATCGTCCATCAGAGCAATTAATTCGGTTAACCATGGATCGTTTTCGCACTACGTACACTCTATGTGATAATACGCATCCGCAGAGACGTCGAACAGTGCGCACCGAAGAAACAATTGCCGCTGTAGAGCAAAGTGTTGAAGAGGACCCGAATGAATCGATTCGCCACCGTGCACAGCAATTGGAGCTTTGTCCATCAACTTTATGGAAGATTTTGCGCAAAGATCTTGGCTTGCGACCTTACAAGATCCAGCTTGTGCAAGAATTAAAGCCGCGAGACCATGCAATGCGTCGTGATTTTGGTGTATGGGCCGAAAATGAGATTGATTTCGATGCTGATTTTCATCGCAAAATTTTGTTCAGTGATGAGGCTCATTTTTGGTTGAATGGCTACGTCAACAAGCAAAATTGCCGCATTTGGAGTGAAGAGAATCCACATGAGACCCTTGAAACGCCATTACATCCACAAAAACTGACTGTTTGGTGTGCTCTATGGGCTGGTGGAGTCATTGGGCCATACTTCTTCCGCAATAATGCTGGAGAGGCAGCTACCGTTAATGGAGACCGGTATAGAGCCATGATAACCGACTATTTTGTTCCCGAATTGGATGGCATGAATGTGGATGAGTTGTGGTTCCACACAGCGCACGTCACAATCAATTTATTGAAGGAAACATTCGATGAGCGCATAATTTCGCGGAATGGACCTGTCAATTGGCCACCAAGGTCGTGTGATTTGACACCATTAGATTATTTTCTTTGGGGATATGTGAAGTCGCTCGTCTACACCAACAAACCAGAAACGTTAGGGGAATTGGAAGCCAACATTCGTGGCGTTATTGCCGACATACGGCCCCATATGCTCGAAAAAGTGGTTGAAAATTGGACCTGTAGAATTGGCTTTATTCGAGCCAGCCGCGGCGGCCACATTAATGGCATAAAATTATCCTTCCAATAAAGCCAAATTGATGGACCTTAAAACGATTTTCTTGTGTTTTATTTCAATTCGAAGTTCTATACCCCTAAAAAAAACACCCTTTAGTAAAATATATATTAATATTTTTTTGCAATAACACTAATCAAACCCTTAAATAATATGTAAATCAAAGTCAAGGGAATCAAAATACCTATCGACTGGTATAAGAATATTTAAAATCGGTTTGGTAGTTTTTGAGTAAATTCAATTTTAAGAAATGCTTAAGATGAACTTTGACCCGTAATCACTTTTGTTGTTGTTTCCCCCCCAAAAAATAGCACAGTTATACTCACTTTAACTATATATATCGATATACTATTTTTTTTTAATTTGAGAGCTTGTGGTATTCTGCATTTATGCCTTTTTAACTACTATTTTTACGAAATTTCGATAAAAGGCAACCCAGAATGTAAATGACAATTTTTCAGGCAGCAAGATGGCGACAACTGTCAAAATATGTCACTAGAGAGCTAACTTTCTAGTGATTGAATCATGGAACCGCTCTTGTAACGATTTGACTTGTCAGTATATTTCATAGCTAACAAAAATACATGTATACAATACAATCTCAAAAATTGAGTTTCACTGTCTCCCTTTAATTTCGATTTCAAAACACACTGTATGCTAGCAATATAGAAGTATTACATATATGGTTATCAGTTATTTTTCGAAATTGTCTGTTTTCTTTGGATGCCTATGTAGTTTTCTTTTCTATAAAAATGTTACCCCCGTGTTACCCTCTCAAATTTAATCTCTTGACCTAGGTAACCTGGCGCTCTGCAAAATGGCTGATTTTGTAGATAGTGCCGTCCTGTACAATCATAAGAAGGTATTTTTTAAGAGAGCAAAAAAACCGAACATAGACAGAGCGGAGAAAAAACAATAGGGTAACACTTTTTCTAGAAAAGAAAACGTCATTAGGCTGTGGGTACAGTGAAGCTCCAAGCTTCGTTGAGACTTTGACAATTTTCTAAAAAGATCGTGAGTGTTATAATTTTGGCTTGGTTATGGCTATGGTAAAAAATGGAACTAAATTAAATCGACGTTATGGGTGGATTTTAAAATCGGTCCACCCCACCTAAACAATTTTTCGTAATATTTCTAATTTACGTGAGCTAGAACGATTTTAAAATGTCTCTAAAACACCGATGAAATATTTAGTTCGTTTCTGTTCTGTGCACATACACATTTAGGTAAATAGAACTCGGCTAATAATTCTTCCACGTTTTCTTCATACAATTTGGCGCACAATTTGAGTTCGGGCTCCGTAGACCCAGCCAATGATATTGCATGTTTAATTTTTGATGAATTTTGGTTTGAATGTTCCGTTTTTTGTTTTAATGCATCAACTTCACTTGCATTGATTTCCTGTACCAAAGGCGTTCTCTTATTAATACCGATCTCTTCACCCGTTCGTTCAAGTTCTATCAATTTCTTCTTATCGGCCTCTGTAAGTTCTTTATAAGAACTTATAACTGTTTTAACATCATTATTACGCACACGATGTTGCACCAATGTACCAAAAAATTTGCGGTTTTGCAAAATAATTGATTTTTCAATTTTTATTTGCACATTGTATTTATCATTTAATGCTTCAGCTATTAGAGCTAGGAAGAAATCTTTAAATAACAATGACTTTTGTACTTTTACGAAGAATTTTGGATTGATTGCAATATCACACACATCTACCGAATTATTCGATTTATCTTTAGTGGTACGTGGATCGGATATGCTCATAGGAATACGAAATGAGCTCGGAACTTCCGATTGTAAAATGTCAGCCAATTCTTCTTCGGTAATGTCTTCCGGAGCTGGGATTTCATCAGTTTGACATACATTGATAAAAAATTTATCATTTGTGTTTGTTTTGAAACTCTTAATACAGACACCTGTTGGAGAAGGAAAACAGAAATTAAAGAACTGATATTTAAGTTTGTATCTGTAGTTCGGTGTAACCAAATATTACATACTAAGCTGTGAGCTTTAGCAAAAAATTTGGAGTTATTTTAATTATCTTATTCACTTTGAAAAATTGCATTCGTGTAACTCTTTGAAATTAAATTAGATTCGATGTTTGTAAGTATAAAAAGAAGATGGACCCTGCAATTAAATAGTTAGGAGCGTAACGCTACATACATATGTATATGTTTGTCCAAACTAAATTTGGTTAAAACTATGCCAGTTTTCGAGTAAACGATGTTCTAAATTTTCAACCAGAAACAATATTTGTATCAGTTGGCAGGATTCGAACCGACACGCCCTGCATATGCTCTAAAGAACGTCAAATTCCGCAAGGTTTATACTCACTGTAAATAAGGATCGGAAAATGAAAATCGTGATTCGTATTCAGGAAAGGTATTAACTAAGGTACTTTTTGACACTATTATCAAAAATGGGCGTGGTTATACACCGACTTTGGTAAGTTTTACCATTGTTATAATGCGGCAACTCTTCGAGTTATGGCTACCGAAGCGTTAGAAATAGGTTTAGTCAAAATGGGTCGGTACCGAACACATTTTCAAAAGCTGATTTGATGCAAACTTATCGCATTATAATAGTATATGATCTTTAAAAAAATATTTTATATAAATGTGGCCGTGGTTCTTAACCGATTCCGCTCATTTCTATCTGTGTGCCAAGTTTTGTTACTTGGTAAAAGGTTTTTATACATTTCATGAACATGAAATGGTATTATAACTTTGGTCCGATGTTTGTAAGTATGAGAAGAAGAAGAGATAGACCCACCAATAAGTATACCGAAATTATCAGGGCGATGAGCTGAGTCGATTCAGCCATGCCCGTCTGTCTGTTTGAACGCAAACTAGTCCCTCAGTTTTAGAGATATCAGGATGAAATTTGGCATGGGCCACCATTTTGTAAAGCATTAGTCATTTGTCGGAAGTAGCAAGATCGGACCAATACAACGAATAGCTCCCATACAATCGATTCTTCCGATAAATGGGTTTTGGCCTATAACTCATGCAATTTAAAAGCTAGGAACGTAAAGTTTTTCAGGTTTGATATATATTACATATGTAATGTGTGTAGTCAAAAACTTCCAGATCGGTCTAAAAAACATATAGCTCCCATACAATCGATTTTTTCGATAAATGGGGGTTTGGCAATGTATCTATAAAGTAAAGTTTTACAGAGTTTGTACTAATTGTGAGTAAGGACCGGTCCCCCTTATATCCATGACGCGTATTCATGAAAGGTATAAAGTCTTCGGCACAGTCGAAGACAGCACTTTCCTTACTTATTTTATTTTGTGCTTTTCAAATATTCGATTTCGCCCACCTAGGGACCAAATTCCAATAAGTTATCTCGTGTTTACAGACCGACGGACATGGCTTAATCTATTTCTTTTTGCCTCCTTAACACTTAATTAGAACCTACCTTTGGGCGAACGAGATACGTTAATTTCTAAGGCCTGCGGATAGTTGCGAAAGTTAAAGCAGCTTTCTACCTTGTTGGCCCGAAAACCTGATGTTTTTTCGGTAAGTATATGTAATAGGTTGAAGGATATAATTTTCGCACAATTATCGGAAAAAGTTCAATGAAGCTGTTGTTGATCCAAGTAAATAGGGGCGAGGGGGGTTACCGAACAATGGCGGCAGGTCGGCGGCGACTCGTCCTCATGGTGGAAGTCCTAGCGACCGTAAATAAAATCTAAAATGCAAACAAAAAATATTTCTTAATCTGTACACTTTTCCGCATCCGTGGAACTAGAACGAAGAAGAAAACATGAAAAAGGCAAAAATTATGAGCTTTTGAAAAAAATCGATTTTTGGCTCTTTTTTGTTACTAATTATTTTTTTTTATAAGCAAATTTTCATTCCGAGTGAACTACAGTTTAACCACTCAAAATTGGTGGTGTATTACGAATCAAGTTAACTAGCCATTCTGAAAATTGGGCTTAGACCGGTAACAACATCAACTTCAGTGTGATTTTTATTCAGTTGTAGGCGATTTATTAACTAACTGTACATTGCATAGATATAGATATTAGAGCTCTTGTTAATCGATTTGATAAATTTGTGTTTCAACAACTTTCATTATTCGATTAACAACAATAAGTCTGCTGCACGATATCAACTGTTTGCTTTTAGATTTTTAATCAATACAAAATTTGATGTTCGGCTATTCGAATGGCAAGTGTGATATCTACTTCACAGACGTGAGTTCCGTTTGGACCGGATGCGACGTCAAATTGAAGTGCCTCTAAAACACCATCTTGAACGTGATAGATAAGCACATGTGTAATAGTTTTGATACACAATGCTTCCATAAATCAAAATACTCACGATAAAAAAGGAGAAATCGGTTGATAACCGCATCAATTTTTATTTGCAAAAACTTACTACAACTACTAAAATAAGTTACAACTGAGTAATAGATTTATAATGTCAAAGTTTTTCAATTCATATATTAAAAATAATAAATTTGTCTCCGGTTTCTTTCAAATTCAACCAACTGGGGAACAAGAGCAGAATACATACATTTCTTCAATTTTAAAGTGAAAAATTTCACATTGTAGTGGATTTAATTGGTGCAATTAAAGGATTAAAAACTTCAAAAGGTCAACCTATAATTTTTTTAATTCAAAATATCCTCCTAACTTGTCAACGGATTTAAAAAAATTTAAGATCTGAAAATAGCTTATAACAGGTAACGAATGGGCCGTCTTCGACTTTATACCTTTCATGAATAGGCATGACGGTTTTAAGTGTCCGAACCTTACTTACAATTAGTACAAACTCTGAAAAACTGTTTATTTAAAGATACGAGTACATAACGCAAAACCCATTTATCGGAACAATCGATTGTAGACACATTACATATATAATAAGTACCAAATCTGCAAAATTTTATGTTTCTAGTTTTTTAAATGCAAAATTTATAGCCCAAAACCCATTTATCGAAAGTATCGATTATATGGGAGATATATGTTATGTTGGTCCGATCTGGGTGATTTTCACTACACACATTACATATATAAAATGTACAAAACCTTACGTTCCTGGCTTTTTAATTGCAAGAGTTATAGGCCAACCCCCTATGATGATAAATGTTTTACAAAATGGCGGCCGCTTGGCAAATTTCAGCGAGATATCTCAAAAACGGAGGGACTAGTTTGCGCTCAAACAGACAGACAGACTGACATGGCTAAATCGACTTAGCTCATTGCACTGATCATTTCGGTATACTTATTGGTGGGTCTATCACTTCTTCTTCTCATACTTACAAGCATCGGACCAAAGTTATAATACCATTTCATGTTTATGAAAGCTATAAAAATACCTTTCATTTAATGTTATCCCCTTGGGTTTATATGTACTTAAAATGCACAAAAAAACATATTTTGTAAAAATTCTATGAAATATTTATTTTCCTTGCAAAATGGCTATCTTTCGTTGCAAATAAGTATTTATATAGTACATATATCAAACGCAAGTAAACCATTGAACACCGGATACGCCGTCCACAGTCCTTCTGCACAGAAAGCCCTTCTGCGTGGGCGGCCTTCGGGGGCGATTAACAAAAAAAAAATACCCTAGGCAGATCCAACACCGGCTAATTCATCCACACACTTTAATTGTGGAATGGCCCAATTTCCATATCGAAATATGGATATCTACAAGGTGGCGCAAAAGTAGTCCTCCTATCAGAAAATGCTATAAATTTTGCGATTGGCCCCTAAAGTCAGTTCGGTTTTGACATTTGTGTAGTAAACACATGCGAAATACACGTTAATAAACAATGTTACGCTACACTGCTCCAGAACGCGGAATATTGCTGACTATTTATTTGACCAATAATCGGTCGGGGCCAAACTGTTACTGTGAATGGTGAGCGCTACAGAGCAATGATCAACGAGTTCTTTTTGCCGCAACTTGATGAATTGGGATTGGAAAACATGTGGTTCCAACAAGACGGTGCAACAGCACACACTGCACGTGCCACAACCGATATGCTGAACATCGGAAGCTTACTTTTGCGCCACCTTGTATATGTCTAGCTTATCAAAATCTGATAAATATAACCGTAAGTCGGCTAAAATGGCAACACTTGAACAAACTAGTGGAATAACGCGTACTCGCTCACAAAATAAAAATCTCTACACTTTACCGGCATTCACGATTTCGCCAAGAGCTCCTCTCTCTTGTAGTTTTATCTCATTCTTTATACATATGTGATGAAATTCATATTGTAGTTAAAACTCGTTTATCAATTGAAATTGTTTCAAATAATAATCGCTCCTTTTAATTTTTATTTTTCACTAAACAGTTACCTGAATTGGGAAGCACTAACAAAAAAGTATCGTCCTTTACAGACATAAGTAAGCTTCTAAAGTATATTTAGTTATATAATTCGAAAATTGTATCCTTTTTAGAATTTTTTTTACTTTATGAATGAATTGAGTAGCCTAACTACTTGTTACGTTCGGTAAAGAACTTCATAGGTCGAGTGAATCACATACGTATAGCGCACCCACTGAAAATGTGTACCTTATATAAAGCTGATATTGTTTGGTCAAGTGGCTTACCACACCCGGTTGTTGTAAAAAGTGGTTTACATTATTTCACAATTTCACAGTCAACTTCCTGTTGATTCATGCAAGTTGCTTGGTGTAAACGGGATAGTAGGTGCATTAACCTTTAATTTCCATGATAGATAACTTTTTTGTATATAAGACTGATAATTTAGTTTGTTGCAGATGTTGTATACATTTTTTTCTTTATTTCTTGCGTATACGCACAAAATTCTACATCACATTCTCAAAAAAAATAAATTTTTGTGGGAGAATTTATCTCATTCCATTTACAAATTTTACGCATACAATTTAGTCATTAGCATGTTTATATAATTAACAATAGAAAAAAAAAAGAAAAAAGCTAATGAGGTACATATTAATTGAATTGGATTGGTATGTTTATATCATATAATATTAACATTAATAATAATAATAATAATAAAAATAAGCTATATGTTTATAAAATATTCGAATGTAAAAGGTGTATTTCAAAAAGAAAATATTAAAAAGGCACAAATCCATGTATAGTACAAGGTGGCGCAAAAGTAATCCTCCTATCAGAAAATGCTATAAATTTTGCGATTGGCCCCTAAAGTCAGTTCTGTTTTGACACTTGTGTAGTAAACACATGCGAAATACACGTTAATAAACAATGTTACGCTACACTGCTCCAGAACGCGGCATATTGCTGACTATTTATTTGACCAATAATCGGTCGGTGAAAAACGGTTACTGCGCAAAAGTAATCCTCCTATCAGAAAATGCTATAAATTTTGCGATTGGCCCCTAAAGTCAGTTCTGTTTTGACATTTGTGTAGTAAACACATGCGAAATACACGTTAATAAACAATGTTACGCTACACTGCTCCAGAACGCGGAATATTGCTGACTATTTATTTGACCAATAATCGGTCGGGGCCAAACGGTTACTGTGAATGCTGAGCGCTACAGAGCAATGATCAACGAGTTCTTTTTGCCTCACACACTGCACGTGCCACAACCGATATGCTGAACATCGGAAGCTTACTTTTGCGCCACCTTGTACTTGCCAGATAATTTCCTGCTGGCCATGTTTATGTATATTATACAATGTTAAAATCATAGTTTTGAAGTAAGATCATTATTACGTATTTTTTAAAGGTATCTATACTACGGCACGTTCTGACATTTGCCGGTAGTTTATTGTATAATTTAACGCCATAGTTGCGTATAGAATTTGCCGTCTACCCTGTTCTGAAAAACGTAGTTTTAATATTTGTTTTATTTCGAAGATTGTATGATGCATTGTCTATTATATTGAGTAAGAGATTATTTTTTATTAAGTGGTTTTTAATTTTAAACACTGCTAAGAGCGTTTGTAGTGTACTTATTTTTTTAATATCTAGTCTATTTTCATACAGACTTGCTGCAGGGGTTCTAATGGGCAGTGAAAGTATATATTTTATTATTTTGTTTTGCAATCTCTGCAGTTCATTCATTTTATAATCCGCGCATCGGCTCCAAATGGGGTTTAAGTAGTTGATGTGCGACAGGAAGTAGGCATTATATAGCAGCCATAATTGTTTCCGAGGAATAATTACTTCGTGCAATAAGTTTTTGAGATAATAGAGTTTAACTAAAAAATATATATAGTAACCCCAGGTGGTAGCCCAACCGAGGGATAATGTTTGTTTAAATACGACGTAAAATACCAAGTAAATACGACGTAAAATAGCATATCCTATTTGATTTTGTATTTATTTTCCCATAGCAACAAGATAAAAAGCTCGCTTACATATGTAAAAGAGCTTAGGTTATAGCCGATAACCTATGTTTTCAGTTTTTAGAGACTGCCAAAAGAATTCATAGAATAAAGTAACAGTTCTTACAGATTAAAAACAATGTTTAATATAGTTACATAAATAATTTATAGATCGATAAAATATGAGATGTGATTGCAGGTGTTAACCCAAGATGGTAACAATACCAGGAAATACTTTTTTTGAAATATGTGGAAATTTCGTTTGATACCCATATTGTCATGGCTCATTTCATTACAGAAAAAGTAGAAATTCTTAAAATGTATGTACCTAACTTCCTCCAATCGGTTAGGCCGTTTTATAGTTCATGGGAGAAGTCAGAGGTGCGGGAATATTCCTTTTCCTTATGATCGCTTACACGATTTTTTGATGGGCAGTCTTACAATCGCCATGACAAAGCAAAATTTCTAACAAATACCCAGCCGATAATTTGATATGTTTGGAATGGTTGCGCTCTCAAGCACATGCTTAATAGATAAGTTTTAATATATTTATGACGTCAATTCGGTGGCTGTACATTGGAGTGAATCACTCACCAACATAAAGATAATCTGCTCATTTTTAATAAGTTTTCATGCCTTTAGGTAATTTTGATCACAATTTATATAAAAGAGAGAAAAAACTTACAAATAGAAATTATTTAAAACTCAAAGTTAATTTCTTTAAAAAATTTTCGGGCACGAAATTCACTTTAAATTCAAGCTCTAATATACTTATTTCGAAAAACCCATTTAATGTCAATAGGTTAATGTAAATAATCATCAATCTTCATACATCTTCTTTTTTAAGTTCCGGAAATTCCAGGATTGGAAATAGTTATATTATAAAAACAAAATATATGTGATTTCTTCATTGAAATTATCCTAATTTTTTGTTGTTGTTGTGAACTATTTTTGAATATTTTTTCAGCCAGTTTTAAGAAACCAACTTAAGGGCAATTCTCTCTGTTTAGAAATCATACAAAACGCAGAAAGTTGTTCACTTTACCATCGAAATTTAAATAAAATATTTTTTATGGTTTCTTATTTTATAATTTACAAAAAAAAAAAAAAAAAAATTACCCATTTTCTATGTTTTCTATGCAGCAAGAAATTGCCTGTTATTATTTTCTAAAATTGTTTCATCAAAGTTTGCTTCAAAAATTAAAAACTTTTGAAAACAAAAAATTTGGATTTGCTTTGCTATTAAAAAATAATTTTCATTTCAAAAAAAATAAAAAACATATTTGTTACATACATATACAGAACGAAAATCGACACTGATGATGGCACAACGCCGAAACCGGTTTGTCTCAATATACATCAATTATTCACACTGTCGGAAAAACAACAAAACAAAATAAAACATACATATGTACTTATTTTAAGGTCAGATGGTTTCCCAAACAATTTCTTTACTTTTTTCCAAATAAACTTTTGAAGAATAGCCAATACGCGAACACCAGGATCAATCTCGGGATTGTTAAATCAGACCCCAAAAATCCTAGGATTCTAAAACAAAACAAAAAATGTTCATCCATACTTCCACTACATTTTATGTATAACATACTAAAATATTCTCATACTGAGGACCCTATATGGCGACCACTGCCTTAGAGTATTAGAAAGAAAAAGTTCTCGTATGATAAATAAATCCTTGCCTGTTAGCCACAACGATTATCAATACAGATTTAGTGATGACCTGTATGAGCTTTACACAAGGTATATGAAAATGTGTGAGTGGCGATGTGCAAGTGGCAAGCATATTTCTGCCGCGAATGGCTATTCATAATTGCTAGTTGAAGGGGATTGTTCTGAAATAACAGAAATTCGTCGGGTAAAACCTGTGCCACTCTGGTACAATATTTAAGTATTTTAATTAAAAATTCGACGAAGTACTTCTCATTTGAAAACTACTCTCGAGTGTAGTCCCTAAGTTATTTTGACTTAATTATTGTATCACTGTACCGTTTTGCGCGCAATCACTCTCTCACACCAAACATTTGGCGTTTAGAAGTGATGCACAGAACCGGATCGTTTATGAAAATGACGAACGAAAAATTGAATAAACCATACTTACAGCTGTGTTCAATATAATAGTAGCAAAATTTAACTGGATATCGTTCGACGAAATAAGAAGCGGTGATTTTAGTAATTTTCTTTTAAAATATATCGAAATTCCATAACAAAAACCACATAAAAAAGAAGTTTCAAGGTTTACACAAAGCTCAGGAAAGTTAATTAAACTTTAAAAAATGGCCATCTCCAAATTTTTTTGGCAGAATTTGTAGAAAATTCTTGAGTATGCAGTTTCGTAGACCAATCAATTTTAGTATCACATTGTGCAAATCAGAACTCGCCCAAAAATTTCGCTTAATTTTCAGAACTTTATTTCGCCAAGGGTGTTGAGTGATTTCTCCATACAACGCATGGACAAAAATACCCAACATCCTTGACAAAAAAAATTCTAAAAATTCAGGGGAAATTTTAAGGTACTTCTTGCTTGTACATTATTATGCTGAAATTGAATGACCTTAACTTTCATGAACTTTGTGTCAACTTTGAAGTTCCTTTTTGTGTGGTTTCTGCTATGGAATTCGGTATACAGGGTGGCTGATGAATTTTGCTACATTAAGAAACTCAAATAATTTTTTTTTCAGTGTATGGAATTCATTTTTCTTTTATTCATGTTAAAGCTCATTAGATTTTATTAAATATAGCTTAATTAGTTTTAAAAATAATGGAATTTAAATGCCCCCCCTGCTCGTCGATGCATGTGCGGCATCTTACTAAAAAGTTGTTCATTACTGCTTGGAGAGTTGAGACAGGAATAGCCGCAATTGTTTCTCGAATGGATTGCCTTAGTTCATTCAAATTTGTTGGTTTTGCTTTGAAGACTTCCTGTTTGCAATAACCCCACAAGAAAAAGTCAGGTGCAGTAAGGTCAGGCGACCTGGGTGGCCAACGGAATGTGGAGTTTCTGGATATCAGCTTATTGGGAAATTTTCGTCGCAATTCTGTCATAACAGGTTGGGCTATATGAGGAGCTGCACCATCTTGCTGAAACCACACAGAGTTGAAAGAAATTCTCATTCGGCGTAATTCTGGATAGAAAAACTCTCTCAACATGCTCAAGTAACGGTCTCCAGTAACCGTAACGGTGTGACCGTTTTCTTCGAAGAAGTAGGGCCCGACAATGCAGCGTGATGAAACTGCACACCACACTGTGACACGAAGTGGAGTATCTGTGGGTTGGAAGCACTCCATATTCGACAATTTTGTTTGTTTATGTTGCCGTTTAAATCGAAATGGGCCTCGTCAGACATGAAAAGACAGTTCAACATGTTTCCATCCTCTTCCACCATTTGAAGCATCTTCTGGCAAAATTCCAAGCGAATCGGCAAGTCTGCAGCGTTCAGTTTGTTGGCCATTTGAATTTTATATGGGAATAAGTCCAAATCTTTGTGCATAATTGACTGTAATGACTGTCTGCTTACACCCATTTGAGCAGATAAGCTTCTTGTCGAAACACGTGGATTGTTTTGTATGGCAGCAGCTACAGCAGCGATTGTTTCCTCCGTTTGAACTGAAGGGTTTCGATGGTAAGGTCTTCTGTTGACTGTCCCATGCTCGGCAAAATTGTTTACAAGTCTTATTATGGTCCATCTGCTCGGGGGATTGCCGCCAAACGTGCGCCTATACTCTCTTTGAACCGAAACTACGGACTCCAGTGCGTGATAGCGGCGGACAATCCAAATTCTTGTTTCAGTGTCCCAGTTATGCATTTTTGTTAAATGTAAAAGTCAATCTGCAAAATAAAAAAAAAATTAACCGGATTCATTAAATAGAAAAAAAGTTATTTAATCTTTTTTTGGTAGCGGCTTTCATTAGCCACCCTGTATTTTAAATGAAAATTATTAAAACACAGCTCCTTTTTATTTCATCGAACGATATCGAATTTAATTTCACTACTATTATATTGAACACAACTGTATTTAACAATTCAATAAATGGGCTTCGAATGGGATTACCCGGATTGTGGGAAAAGTTCTTCGACCCAGCATCTTTGCTTGGTTTGTCTAACCATTTTTCGATATCTTTAAACTGACATTGAAACATTGACAGTGCAAATGCAATGTTATCTTTATAGAAAGTATTACGGTTCTTCGGACGCAGCAAAACGTTGTGAAAAATATAGTGCAAGATTAAGCTTGATTTATCTACCTGTGCTATTATCGGTTCAGATCTCAGGTGCGCTTTGAACCTGATATTTAAGTAGCCGTAGCTAATCCTACATACTCTTCAGCAACAAACCAATTTTAAGAATTTTGATTGTTCCCTCAGCCATTGAAAAACTATTGTGATCTTGTTTTGGTAAAATGATGAGCGTTCACAAAATGTTTTATGGCGAAATTTGTACAATGAGTGAAAACGTATGGAGAGTAAACTTGCATATTGGTCAATAAGAGAAAAAGTTTTTTGTTTTATTATTTATTCTTGGATAGCCCAAACAGAAGCGTAAACGTAGAACAAAAAGCTAGAATCGCTGCGGCAGTACAACCAGTTAGTGCGAGTTGCTCGAACGCGGCGGTTGGTTTTTGGTAAAGCTTTAATAAATAAATATTTATTAGTGAAAGAAGGCAAGTAAAGTGAAGACTACACAAGGTGGTTTATGTGTGTTTTTTAGTTTGCTCTGAACAAAACGAAACAAGGTAAAGTGGAAGTGAAATTTATATAATGTTATTTAGTGGGCGTGAGTGTCGAGCATAAATCGAAATACGTCGAATGTATGTGAAAATATATTTTTGTGAATAATCATTTTGTTTGAGAAGTGAATTGTATTGTGCTCACTCTCGGCGGAAATTAGGATAGGCATGGATGATCGTGAAGCGTTACCAAAAAAAACATATTCTGATATGTACATAGTTTATTATGACGTGAAAAACAACGCTAAAAACCCCCGGCACAAACGCTTTTTAAAGCAACTAATTGCCAATGATACTGTAAAGTTTTTTTTAATAAACAACCGAATTTAAAATTGATGTAAGGATTATCAATGAATTTCATGATAATTAAGATTGATATGTTACGTGAAAAAACGCGGTGCCATAATGCGTGTAGGGGGAAGGTTTTAGATTTGGAATTCTATCGCCAACTTGAATTACACATTTGTAATTAAGGGTGGGCGCAGTAATAAAAACAAATATTAATGTAGACTGGGTAAAATAATTGGAGAGACACCCTAGGTACAATATAAAATAAAACAATAAAAACGAAAAATTACCAATCAATTTCAAGTAAATTGTTCGCCGGGTACTTTTAAACGCATGCAAGATGGTTTTTTTAAGATCAAATTTAAAAAAATTTGTTTCCGGTTTTTGTCAAATGCACACCAGCTGATCGTTTGAAAGCTTTAAGTATACGCGCAAAGAGCGCAGTTAATGGTGATAGCACCAATCGATTAATGGTAACATACTATAACACCATAACTATACCATAGCCAACCAATTGGTTTTTGGTTTTCCGCATATCCATAACCTATAAATTTTTGAACTGTCAAATGTATAAACATTTTGGAACTTTTACGTTTCGTTTTTGTTGCATTCTGATTAAGTGAGTTATTAGTTGTGTTAATACAATTTTTAATTTTTTTTTTCATTTTCTTACTTTTCATGAAATTGCCAATATTTTTAGGTTAAGGCACCTATAAGCGATGACAATAGATAACCTTAAGGATATGGTATGATTATGGAAGTTTAGCTGCAACTTAAAATTCGGAACTTCTGACTGAGAGAGAACCATGTTTACACTTGCATTTTTTTTTGCTCTCAGTAGTCAGAGAACCGAAGACGTTAGTGTTTTCCTGTAGCTTCTGACTATTTCTGGCTAGCACGGGATCACAGCTACTATTTTGAAAGCATACTTTTACTAAACGTCATTTCAGTTTGATTGAAATATTACACCAATTTTAAAGTTCAAGGAATTCACGCGGTGAAGTTTGAGACCAAAATATTAACGCCTCTATGACGTAAACACCATTGCTGCCAGTAACGAAAATTACGAACAACTTGTACACACTTTTCTGAGTGTAAAATTTCCCTGGATGATATAGTTACCACCAGCATATGAGCAAAATTAAACGTGTTTTTTGGTGTTAAAGGTTTATTAAAATACATTTCCATAGATAAGAAATAAAATATTTTAATTGATCTTACAAACATTTAACTCTTTTTTGAAGTGCAGTGCATTATTTGTTAGCCTTAGACTTAGGGAGTGGGTTCGAAAGACGTGTATAAAATCAGTGGTGGAATTCACTAACTTCTATAACGACATTCGCAGTCGAAATTTCGTCGTCAAACTTGACAAGGGATGACGGAAAATCGTTCCAACAAAAATCAATTAACCCCGAATCGTTATAGCTAAGTTAGTGAATAGAATAAAATCTCGAAAAATCGCATAGTTATAAGTTAGTGAATTCCACCACTGACGTGTGTAAGGAGCGCAGATCTAGATGATTGGAGAAAGTGAAGCCTTCGATGTAGATAATCAGGCTCCTTCGTATATATTATTTTGTGTGAAGTAGTAAGTGTTTTAACTTTTCATAGATTATGGAAAGAAATTTTTAGCAACTTTTTTGAGTAATAAGATATTTTGAATGTTTAGTGGAGTGAAATACTATGTTAACCATAGTGTATGGAGTAACAAAATTGCAATGTTACTGATAATATTGGAATAACCCTGCAAAATGAAACTCTGTAATGGCTCAATCATTAGCAATGCACAATAAGCATCGAAATATAATGTCTCATAAAACTAATGGCATCGTAAGATAGTTCACAATTAATACAGTTTGTTGACCTTTTATGAAACAGTTTTTAACTAGGGGTAGGCATTCCTTTTCTGTACATTAGAATAGGTCGGTGCCAATACGAAAAAAGTGGTAAAAGTACGGTCCTAAATTTGAACCTTATATTTATAGCGATTGGGTACATTATTTTTACTTTTTTTTATTCTTCTAACCTAACTTAGTTATTTGATATCGAAATTTTTAATTTATTATATTGGTCGTGGGAAGCTCTGCATTTGTCCTGCCTAATGTACATACCACTTTACATTGTTTCTAAATACGATTTATATGTAATATTTAATTACTAACAGTGTTCGCTGGCCTTGATTATAATTCTAAAAATTATACTTTTTTTAAAATTCTCTACACAATAACGATTTTTAAGCAATTAAAATGAATAGCACCAATAGTCATACATATATTTGTACATATGTAGGCATTTACATAAATATTTAAAATTTTGTCGAAGCGTTTTAGGCCGAGCTTCACTTAAAACTAGTATTCTACTTTTATTTTTTATTCCCGAAAAATTGGTACCATGCTGTGAGTTTTGCTATGATGGGGCACTTGCCGGCGAATGGGATGTTGTTGTTTTACTTCTTTCCATTGGAAACGAATAACTTCACAAAGAACTTATTTGATTGCCTTTGTAATTTGGCGTAGATGTTTGATTAATTGGCCTAAATGGCCAGTAAATCGATATACATACATTCCTGTATATGTATGTATGTATATACAAACATATGTATATGTATCTAATGTATACGTGTCTGATTGCTGATTATAATTTTGTAGATTTTACAGTGACTACTTGAGAGAATAAACTTGTTTGTTTAATTATTGAAATATAAGGTTTATCTTGTTTTCAAAAGTTAACAGGTCTCTGTACGTATATATGTATGTGAGTTTATATGCACATACATTAGGGTGATACAAAAAAAAAAAAGCATAAGGCCTAACTTCGAGCTTATTCTTAATTTCGAAGCAAAACATGTTAAAACGAGTAATTTCGCTTTATAAAATCTGTCTAGAAGACAATTAGTGTCGGCTCTAAATTTGTTCGATAATAAATAAATAGTGATAATGTGGTTCTCTCTCAGTCAGAAGTTGCACGTTTTAATCAGAAAAATGTTTGGTGACTACTTTTGGTATATCTGCCAAACGATCATGTGTTGTATATTTAACAATATATTTTGAACAAAATTTTTAAAATTTCAACTTTAAAAGGACCACCTACCGCCTTGCATGCGTTTAAAAGTAAAAATCAATCCCGTACTTTTTAGTATTACTCTTAAGCTTTCAGAGCTTGTAGCTTTTGACAGTGTTACTATTCAGATAAGTACGGTATTGGACTTTGTATTTTGGTATTGTTTCAAGCAAATAACACAAACTTAAATTATTAGTAAATTACCGGTGTGATTTAACTTTATTAATACGTTTTTAGAAACGGTGAACCACGCTAATGTATGTACATATCTAACACCAAGACTCGTTCTGGACGAGATGGCATTGTGATTAATATTCATTAAGGTTATAATTACCAAATTATAATTTTACACAGGAAGTTAACTCTTCGCCAGTTTTATTTGCCTGTCTAATACAGCAGCAATACTTAAGGTTCCAGTTTTTCATTGTGAGTCTAAGGGAAAGTTAAATTTGAACTAAGTTTAAGCTTGCGAATTTATTTCAACTAAGATGAGATGTTACTTCCACTACACAAACCTTGCCTCTCACCTTTGGCTTAAAATAAACAAACGACGTCAATATCTTGTTTAGTACATACTGTGCTTCAAACAATTAATCAATTAGAGATTTATTAGGTTATTCCCAAATTGACTGAATGTGGTAGTAAAACTAAATTAGACAATAATGTTTTTAAGCCGGATATCTACAAACACAGTGCTTCACATAATTATCCACACACTTACTGATTGAAATAATGAGTATTGATGTAATTTTTGTTCACATCACAGTGAACTTAAGATTTTTATTTGAATTTTTTTTAGAAGCAGGTTTCTTACGAATCTTCAATGCAATTGATAAACCATTTCCAAAGAAAGCTACTATTGGTGTAAAGAATTTTTGTTACTTTACAGCTTTGTGTACAAGAACAATTGTGATATGTGTGCTGTCAAATCAAAACATTTGACTAAGGCCAAAGAACGTATAACCATAAGAAAGTCCAACAGCGAATGCAAGTGAACGCTGTCAACTCGATGGTAGGTAATTCACTACTGTACTTGCGTTTAAATTTCTTGAATTTACTGTATTTTAATTGAATAGGTATTTACACATTAAATTATAGTTAGTTGAAGTTGCAAAAACGTTTAATTGTGAACATTGAACAAAATAAAAGTGATAATAGCTTTAAAACTAGCGATTTAAACGCAATTTCCAGTGGTGAATTACCTACCCTCGAATTTATGGTATAGTGTTTTCCACTATTCGTCGCGTTTAATATTCTTATGGTTATACGTTCTTTGTTAAGGCTCATCCTTATTTTGACCTACTTATATTACTTAGATACCACACTGTGCTTTATGGTTGTTGCAAACGCAACGCTGACCGTTCTTTTTTAGTTAAAAAATTTTTTTAAAAAAGTGTGTCATGTACATTAGACTGGGTAGAAAAATATTGGTTTGTTTCAAAGTTATATTATATTTCAGAATTGCAAAAAAATACTGCAAATGTTATAGATCTTATTATTAATTTCTGGAGGTCTATCATTGCTAGTATAGATTTTATAGAACTGATCACATCCAAGCCAGCATTTTTTGAAAATTTTGAACAAAAAGTATTCAAATATCATTCTCCAGATGATTAAAAACGATCCAATTTAAAAATATTTTTGAATCGAATATTAATGTATTGTCGGGAGAAAAGTGTACCTTAAATATGACTATCCATGAATAATCATTAATGATTCATATTTCTGCACATATTTGATATTGAAAGGCCGTGTTTAATTTATTTTGTGATAACATCTGACTGCTTTTCACAATAATTTTTTGATCACTTTCAATTTGATTTCAGAACCATAATTGATTATTTTTTATGAATACAGGGTGGCTGATGAAAGCCGCTACCAAAAAAAAATTAAATAACTTTTTTTCTATTTAATGAATCTGGTAAATTTTTTTTTTATTTTGCAGATTGACTTTTACATTTAACAAAAATGGATAACTGGGACACTGAAACAAGAATTTGGATTGTCCGCCGCTATCACGCACTGGAGTCCGTAGTTTCGGTTCAAAGAGAGTATAGGCGCACGTTTGGCGGCAATCCTCCGAGCAGATGGACCATAATAAGACTTGTAAACAATTTTGCCGAGCATGGGACAGTCAACAGAAGACCTTACCATCGAAACCCTTCAGTTCGAACGAAGGAAACAATCGCTGCTGTAGCTGCTGCCATACAAAACAATCCACGTGTTTCGACAAGAAGCTTATCTGCTCAAATGGGTGTAAGCAGACAGTCATTACAGTCAATTATGCACAAAGATTTGGACTTATTCCCATATAAAATTCAAATGGCCAACAAACTGAACGCTGCAGACTTGCCGATTCGCTTGGAATTTTGCCAGAAGATGCTTCAAATGGTGGAAGAGGATGGAAACATGTTGAACTGTCTTTTCATGTCTGACGAGGCCCATTTCGATTTAAACGGCAACATAAACAAACAAAATTGTCGAATATGGAGTGCTTCCAACCCACAGATACTCCATGAGACGGAATTGCATCCACTTCGTGTCACAGTGTGGTGTGCAGTTTCATCACGCTGCATTGTCGGGCCCTACTTCTTCGAAGAAAACGGTCACACCGTTACGGTTACTAGAGACCGTTGCTTGAGCATGTTGAGAGAGTTTTTCTATCCAGAATTACGCCGAATGAGAATTTCTTTCAACTCTGTGTGGTTTTAGCAAGATGGTGCAGCTCCTCATATAGCCCAACCTGTTATGACAGAATTGCGACGAAAATTTCCCAATAAGCTGATATCCAGAAACTCCACATTCCGTTGGCCACCCAGGTCGCCTGACCTTACTGCACCTGACTTTTTCTTGTGGGGTTATTGCAAACAGGAAGTCTTCAAAGCGAAACCAACAAATTTGAACGAGAAACAATTGCGGCTATTCCTGTCCCAACTCTCCAAGCAGTAATGAACAACTTTTTGGTAAGATGCCGCACATGCATCGACGAGCAGGGGGGGCATTTAAATTCCATTATTTTTAAAACTAATTAAGCTATATTTAATAAAATTTAATGAACTTTAACATGAATAAAAGAAAAATGAATTCCATACACTGAAAAAAAAAATTATTTGAGTTTCTTAATGTAGCAAAATTCATCAGCCACCCTGTACTTTATAGTTATTTTTTGATCATATTTGATATAATTTTTTAATGACAATAAATGAATTTTATGGTTCATTTAAAGACTATTTTCTACTACTTTTTCGAACAAAGTTAAATGTACTTTGGTACGAAAGATGGTCTTGTTCATAACATATCTAAATGGTTATGTGAAGAATGTGAAAATTGTTTAGAAGCAGTGAGGAAGCTATTATGTTGAGACATTTTCTATGAACATATTGTTCAACGGACGTTCAATAACCTTTTTATATTTTAATTTTTCTGAATTTCATGATAAAAAAAAAATATGTTCCCCACAAACATTCTCGGAGTGCTTATAATTTAGGAGTCCGATATGAGTTCCAAATATGTGAAAAATATGAACCTCAGAAATACGATCATATAGGATTCTTTTATGACTCCGATGTGTAGAAAATTATGAACCTTATACGGAGAGTGTTTATTTAACAGAGAAACTTTGGAGCAAATATTCATATTGTTTGTTTTTGAAAAAAAAAAAAGAAATTGTTTTCCATACAAAATTTTTATAAAATGTCTTTTGCTGTTCCTGACACATGTATGTTTATAAATTATTATTATTTTTTTTAACGCAGCAGATTTAATCTCTTGGTCCAGGGTTGGGTTCGACCCCAGCCCGTAACCAGAGACAAGGAGCAACCCCGCTGGAAGGGTGTGGGTGGGACGAGACAGATTAGACAGGGTTACACTGAAATAACACCCGTTGGCGGGGTAAAAAAAACCCGGGTCATTCCGGTACGATAGAACCGGCTGTTGTGGGAATGTATATACATTTTCGTGGACGCCATGTCAAGTCATCTGCAACGGAAGTCTATTCCATGAAATTGTGGTGGTTTTCAGTGAAGCTTTGTTTTTGAAAATATTTACATATACACAGATGAATCTTTCAAGGGGTTTCTCCCAAATATCTTTTAAAAAAAATTGCTAAACATAGCCTTAGACAACATTTGCCAACCCACATGGCTGAATTTCAGTTCCAAAAATTATCTTTCAAGGGCCCAAAAATAGCAGATTGTATGGGACATAAATCACTCCCAAAAGGAGTAGTTTTGGATTCCAATATGTGTCAATTATGAGTCAAAAAGGTGTCATATATGACTCCTATTCAAGTTCATATGATATATAAAATTCGGCTCATATCGGACGACCATCCCAAGAAGGGAAATACCCTCATTTCGGACTCATAAAGAGCGTAAACGCTTCAATTTCATGATTCATTTATGCCAAGAAAGGCTTCTCAGCAAAAATGAAGATATCGTTGAGGGTGGTAGTAATTTACGATGAGAGTATTATCAAACTTTATTTAATTCACTGATTTTGATTTCTTAGTACATAATTTCTAGTTATAGGAGCACCACTGTACGCACTTACATACAATATAAACAAAAACGTAAAATGAGCAATTACATATGAAAATTTCGCCGTAAGGTAGCCAAAGGAGCAACCGCAAATACTACTTTATGTATGAAAAACCCCTTTTTTAATTTTTTGTCACAAATACCTACATATTCACATTAGGGTGGCTCTAAGTTGTTTAGAGAAAATCATAGCAGCACCACCGTACGGAGCAGGGGCCGTAATCATCAAGCGTTTTATTAAAAAAAATTTTATTTTACAAGTCAAACATTATCTTCGAAACGGTAAAAACGATAGGTTCCGGCATCGGACTTTTTATCCTCACATGAATGATGCTGGCCACGGCCACGGTATCAGTAGCCGAAACTTGCCCCAAAAATTAGACTTAATTCACTTGTTTGGTTTACGAAAAGGAAGCTGCGAGCGGAATGACACTTCCGTCGGATGAGTTCGTATCAACTGGGCGATTCTCGGAAGAAAATACAAACGGTACGCGATTCGATAGAATGCCGTCAAATTAGAACAAACATTTAACATTCGTATATCACTAAATTACATTCGTTACATCACTAGATACAATATCTTAAAATATACGAAAATAAATATTATTAGAAAATTTCTAATGTCCTTTTACGAAAATACAAAAATTAGAGACACATTGATGTGCAAAAATACATACATATTGAAGTGCAAATCTTATCTATAATCATGGGAGGATATTAGGATGTAATAGAGATAAGCAAAATGGATAAGTGTGATAGTTGTAGATTAAGCGAACTAATATTTGGTTAATTAGCAGTAAAAGTGTGCATATAAATTTCCATACTGTAATGATTTTAATACATATACCTACGTGTAATCTTATCTACATATATACTATATATATTTAAATAATATATTTGTAGCAACATCTGAGTAACCTCATTGAAAGTACATACATAGTCGTTCATAGCGAGGGGGATGCATGCAAGCGCTGAACATTTTTTTTTAAACGTTTTTAATGCTTTGAAATCGCAAATCCATTAATATGGGTTTTAATGGAAACGATTTCAGTTTCCATTAATGCTAGTGCAAACAAATGTTTTTTAAACAGAGATCAATTCCGACTAGAAACAAATTTTAGTGCTAATCAAAGTGGGTCCCCACTGACAATAAATTTTGAATTTCAATGGAAGGGTGGTTTCGCTAAAATTAAGCCAATGATAATGAAGTGCCAGCCAAAAATCAAATACTAGTGGTAATGGAAAGACAATAAACACAATAATAAAAATGTTTACTACAAAAAAATAAATAAATTGAAATTTGAGTAATTTTCTTGACAAATAAATCAATGAATATTAAAAAAGCCAGAGTCAGCTAAACTGATAAAATTTGTTGAGTGGTGTTGGTTAAACTCGAAAGAAGTTAGAAAAAGTGAACAATAGTCAAAATCAGTCAGAAGCTCCAGGAAAACACTACCGTATTGGGTTCTCTGACTAATGAGAATAAATATGATTCTCTCTCAGTCAGAAGTAGCAAGTTTTAGTCAGAAGAATTTTTTGCTGACTATTAGCGAAATTTTTTACCAGAAATCAATCCCGTACTTTTTACAGTTACTCTCTCGCTCTTAGCGAATTTTTAGCTTTTGACAGTTTTACTAATTTTAGTCAGAAAAGTACGGTATTAAACCTTAAATGTTAAATTCACCAAATTAATTAAATTATAATCTATCAATAATGTGATTAATCGGGAAATTAATCATTTTGTTTAATCTATCATAATTTAGCTCTGAATAATGAAGTATAATTGATTAGTAGCGTTATTTTTGATAAAAATGTATGTTTTTGTTTGCTTGTTCTCAGTTTTGAAAAGATTTGCTAACCGCTTTCAGAGATATTGACAAAGCGCCCTTGGGCTCAGTTCTGGCTACGCCCCTGTATATATACATATGTATGTATGCAAAGAAGTAAATAAAATACGTACTTTTGTATACATTTGTGATGTATATTTTCAAATGAGCCTTTCAAGTTGATTCTGAAGTACTTTTAATATTGATAACTATGGATGTATATGGTGTCCTTGGGCAGAAGTATTGTTCATGCAAAAATGAAATAATAATAACTGGTTGTTATAACAATTAAAAACTAAAATTAATAATATAACGTTTTAGGCTTGCACATTAAATATTTTGACTACCGTTTATTTTTTCATATAGTTAATACTTCTAACCCTGCTAAACCTTAGACAATTATAGCATTGAGCTATACAATTCTTTAAATAAACAAGCTTCATCTTTTTCTATATACTTATGTATAGATAAACTAAGTGCCCACAATAAATGTTTGTAAATATTTTTAACATTGGATCCCGTTCAACTGGTTTCGCTTTACAATCGCGTGCATACAAACAGCTGTGCCGTCAGAAAAACTTCTCAAGTTTTACTATATCATCTAAGTCGAAAAATTTGTCTATTTACCCATAAAATATGCCGAGATTTAACATTGAGGAATAAAAATTGAAATTATACAATGTACACATCAGTACTTACATAATAATTAGTTTTTAATTTCCAGCTGTTTATGTACATTAGGGTGTTTAATTTTTAAGCGTCAATTTATTTTCTTTGTGCTACCTGTAGTTCTTACTCTATATATATTTACATTTTATCCAATTGTAATAGGTTGGTCATGATATTAAAGGAAAACTAGCTGGGCCCGTGCGCTCCTTGCGCAAAAAAAAAAAACAAAAATGGTTTGAAACCTTTTATTAGTCCAGGTCCAGGATTTTTCAAACCTTTTTCTCAATTTATAAAAAAAGACTTTTAGCTACACTTGTTGTGAAACCCTAAAAAATTATACAAATATGCACAAACAGCTATTTGAAATTCCACCACTTATATTACATTCACATTGAGCCATAAACTTGAGTTGATTGACAACATCAATATGAATTAACTCAAAAAATGTCCCTTTAACTCGAGTTTATGACCCAATGTGAACGCAGTCTTATTCACTTATTTTAGCAATGTTCAAGTGTAGATGGCGCACTGTTCAGTCTTAGCATTCAAATGTAGATGTCGCGAGGCATGTGAATGTCAGTCACAATAGCGTTGCAGTACAAATTGATTTTTTTGTGCATTCACAATCGTTTATTTTAAAGAATTCATTTTTATAAAATACGCTTAAACAAAAGCACTCCGCTAATTAAAACATGGTTTCGCATGTAGAGCTAACCCCCACCTTTAAAACGATACCTTATTTATTAATACTGGTTCCAAATGAGAGCAGAAAATTAGGAAATAACACAAAAAGACCTTACAGAAATAATATATATGATGCGAAAATTCAGTACGTTTTCAGCTGAGAAAGAGCGTTTTATGTAAATTTTTTTTTAGGTATTTCAAAAATATTTTTAAAACAGGTAGATCTACCACTTAACAATTTTAAGAATATATTTATATTTTTGTTATTGGTTTTGCGGTCTGTTTATTTTGCATATTTTGTAAGTTTAACGAGCTCAATACCGGTTAAAAATAACTATAATTCTTATTTCAAGGGAACGGTATTATTTCTCGTTGCTAAAATTAGTATACTACTTGTGCAAATAAATAATAATATACACACATATGAAAGAAACTGACTGTTTCAGGAACCCTGCATATACAATTGCAATTTTGGTCAGAGTTCTTTTAAGAGTAATCACTCCAGCACTCCATAGAGTAATGTTGGGAAAGTACTTTCCATGAATAATTCTTGGATAAAGGATGAAAGTACTCTTCCGTAGGTTTTCCATGGATTGCCCACTCAGAAACAAAGCGAAAACTGCAACAGGGGTTATTGTATTAGGGCAATTCCATGTGAATTGAATCACATTTTCCAAATCAAAAAGGATTAGTTTGGAGAACTCCTATACTCCTTATTTTTTACATGATTGAACGGAGTAATGCCGATTGTTTCAGGGTATGTTATTTTGATCTGAAAAGGAATGACACCGTTTCAAAAGGCGGAACCGGTTCCAAACGGGTTCGACTTTTTTTAACATTGTTTACCTTATTTTATGGGCACATATTTTCTTTTACAAAATGGTACCATGTCTAATTTTCATCGAAGATTGTCGAACAAAGTTAAATAAGACGCGTTTTCACATCAGTATCAAAAAACTGAAAGAAGAAATTAAATTTTTGATGTATATTGGAACGGTTTGTCTCAAAACCAAATTTGACAAGGGATGACGAAAAATCGTTCCAATATACATCAATTATTCACCCTGTCGGAAAACAACAAAACAAAATAAAAAATTAAATTTTCTAATTCTGTATTTGCATAGGGTTATTTTTTATAATTCTAAAAAATCAGACCTATTTTAAACCACTTGAGTTTTGTAGCTAAGTAATAAACTTAATAAATTTATTTGTTCACAGAACTTTTTTTTTTTTTTTTTTTGCAACCGAAACTGGAAGGAACCGAAATTAATTTACATACCATGGGATTACACCGATTAACTTTATTTTAATCCAGGTTGAGTTAGATTTGACCAAATAAAAAAAGTGTTTTTTTTTCAGGTTGCGATAAGTATAGTCTGAACTTCTTTGAGACCTCAACAAACGTTTGTAGATTTTTAAATTAATCACTTTTTTTATGTATGCCTGCAAACATTAGATCGTCCCATTTTACGGTGAGGTTTAACTCATTTAAAATTTCTATTTTCTTAACAAATGGAATGGGGAAAATCTAAATTTTGCCTCAGTTTGAGCTTATAGTATAATATCCTCTGACAAAATGTCATTTAGCCAATAGTTTTTAAGTTATAGAACTGTTAATTCCCCATGCTATTTGTATCTATAGAAACCCGAAGAATAAGCTGAGACTGTGATTTTTTATTTTTTTATTTTGTGGAAGTTTTCCGGACCTTTTTGCACCTATTTAGGGCCGCTTGCATAGAATCCGATTAACGCTAATCGGCGGTTAATTTGACAGATCGTGAAAAATGCCCTAAAGCATATTTTGGCTCTTTTCGCGTTTATTCTGGTAATAATTTGTAGTGCGGAAAACATAGTTTTAGGTAGGACATAGAAACAAAACTCATCTGAAAATGAAACACCCTAATGTACATATATTTCAAAATGTGAAATATTGGTGAACTTGAATAAATACATATGTACGAACATCCATTTCCGCCATAATTTTATGATTTTAAGGTTTAAAAACGATAACAAAAACAAAAAAATTATTTTCTACCTTTATATAAATGGGCTAAAAAGCAGAAGCCAATTCTTATCCAAGCAAACACGAACTCTTCATAAATTTTACTTATTAAATTGATTGGCGCTAAAAGTTTGCTTCGGTCCATTTATATAAACGTAATTAACAAAAATTTGTTCTTTCAATAAATTTATAATTAAACTGATTTATTTCACAATGTTCAATCGAGCGTAAGATTCCTTGATTTAAAATGAACGAACAAACAAGAAAGTGTTCTAATATAAACGTACTAAAAAATACAAGATTCCAACTTAATTGAGAACACAAAGTATGTAGATAATTTGAGTGTAAATTCAAGTAGACATGAAACGGGCTCTATTTTATGTTGTTGTTGTAGCGACTACTTAACCTGTCCAGGGTGTCACCCCCCACCAACATTGTCATCAGGCTCTTCTAACGGAAGTCCAAGAAACCTCGCGGCTTCAACAGGGGTGGACCAGAGTGAGATTGGAGTTAGAAGAGTGGGCTCGGTTGAGCAGAGGAACAGATGGTTAGTATCGTGGGGAGACACGCCGCATGCCGGGCAGACATTTGGCATGTCGGGGTTCAGTCTGGATAAGTAAGAGTTTAGTCTGTTACAATATCCAGAACGAAGTTGAGCCAGCGTGACTCTTGTCTCCCTGGGCAGTTCGCGTTCCTCGGCGGCAACAGGTGGAGCTTGTGCCTGTAGGACCACATTCACTGGACGAGACCTGACAAAGGAGTTTACCGACTCCGTGTGGATGAGGTTGAGGGCCCGCCGGTGCACCTCTGGATCAAACGGCGAGGAGATGTGATGCCGGATCTCATCATAGTGCTTACGGAGGTGACTCCTTATTCTCCTGGGAGGCGGATTTTCGTTGAGCAGGTTCCTGTTCGGATGCTGCTGATTATGGCAGTTGAACAGGAATTGTCTGGACAACATCTCGCAATGCTCTTTGACATTGAGCGTTTTTGCCTCATTATGAAGGTGATGCTCAGGAGACATAAGGAGGCACCCCGTGGCGGTTCTGAGTGCGGTGTTTTGGCAGGCCTGCAACCTCCTCCAATGTGTGTCTGCTAACCCCGGCGACCATATTGGCGTCGCGTAGCTCAGAACCGGCTGGCCGATTGCCTTGTACGTTGCCAGTAACGTTTCTTTGTCTTTCCCCCAAGTACTGCCAGCTAGTGACTTGAGGATTTTGTTACGGCTTTGTACTTTGGTGGCAATCGCGGCTACATGAGCACCGTATTTGAACATGTTATCAAACGTGACCCCTAAGATTTTGGGGTGTGTGACAGTCGGAAGCTTGATGCCGTCGACGTAGACGTTTAATTCCATGTTCGCCTGCGCTGTCCACGTCGTAAATAGGGTGGCCGAGGATTTGGTCGGTGACAGTGTCAGGTTCCGTGCAGCGAAGAAACTGGAAAGGGTTGGAAGGTATGAATTTAGTCTCGAGCAGAGCTCATCAACGGAGGGTCCAGTCGCCAGGATCGTGCAGTCATCGGCGTAGGAGACGATCGAGACGCCTTCTGGTGGGGAAGGGAGCCTCGATATGTAGTAATTAAACAGAAGCGGGGATAGGACACCACCCTGTGGCACCCCCTGCTTAATTATACGTGGTTTTGATCTTTCGCCTCTAAATTCAACCGATGACTGCCGGCCACTCAGATAGTTGGCGGTCCAACGCTTTAGACAGGGGGGAAGGTTTGAATCTTCCAGGTCGTTAATGAGTTGTGCGTGATTAACAGTGTCGAAAGCTTTCGACAGATCAAGCGCAACTAGCACGGTCCTGTCATTTGGGCGAGATTGGTTGAGACCGTCACCTATCTGTGTGGTGATGGCGTTTAGCGCGGTGGTAGTGCTATGCATTTTGCGGAAACCATGCTGATGTTCGGCTAATCGCAGGTTTGCGGTATAATAAGGGAGCAAGACCGCCTCCAAGGTCTTCACTACTGGCGAGAGGAGTGATATCGGTCGATATGACTCCCCCACGTTAGCCGGCTTGCCGGGCTTTAGTAGTGGCACCACCTTTGCCTGTTTCCATCTTTCTGGAATGACAAAGGTGGTCATGGACAGATTGAAGACGGTTGTTAAGTACCTTACTCCCTCATCGCCGAGATGTTTTAGCATCAGCATGGATATACCGTCTGGCCCAATGGATTTAGAATTTTTGGACCTCCGTATGGCCTCCTGAACCTCCGTGGTGGTGATGACAATGGGCGCTTGGTTGTTTTTGCGTTTGTGCGCTTCCCTGTTGGCGCGCCTGATTTCCTTGTCAACCGGAGGATGCAGTACGAATTGCCGGCAGAAAGCGCTCGCGCATCTCTTTGGTTTCGACTGTACCTTATCACCAAAGGTGATGGATATTTTGTCGTTAGGTTTGGTCGGATTAGACAAGGATTTGACAGTGGACCATAATTTGCCAACACCAGCAGAGAGGTTGCAGGACCTTAGGTGCTCCTCCCATTTGGCGCGTTTGTGTTGATCGACTAGCCGTCTGATCTCCGCATTGAGATCTTGAATTTGGGGATCCGTAGGGTTCAAGCGTCGCACGTGGTCACGTTCATTAGCCAGGGCCGCTGCCTCTGCGGGGAAGTACGGACGTATCTCCTTAATTCTACCTGACGGAATGTATTGATTGGAGGCTGAAGCTATGACCATGCGAAACGCTTTTTCCCCTTCTCGTACATCAGACGGGATGGGAAGAGCAGCGAAGGTGCTCTCAGTGAAACCAAGAAAACCAACCCAGTCAGCTTTGTTGAAGTTAGTGAAGGTGCGCTTCTCAGAAGTGACGAAGTCATTGGGGCGATCGATTGAGAGGACTATCGGCAGATGGTCAGATGCAAGAGTGAGCATTGGTCGCCATTCAACGCAGTTTATGAGACCTGCGCTGACAATTGTGAGGTCTGGCGAACTGGAACAATTTGCCGCAACTCTCGTGGGGGCGTCCCCGTTCACAGTGCAAAACGTCGAATCGTCTATTTGTTCAGCCAATTCCTGTCCCCTACCATCGGCTTGTAGGCTTGAGTGCCACAGATCGTGGTGTGCGTTGAAGTCTCCGATAATTACACGGTTATCGCCCCTGAGTAACGCACTGATGTCAGGGTGGTAATCTCTCGGACAGCAGGTGGCAGGAGGTATATAAATGTTTATAATTTCAAGGTCGACGTCTCCTGTCCGGACAACCATTCCTTGACGTTCCAGGAGGTTGTCCCTCGGGTCGACGTCAGGCTCAAATGTATGATATTGCACGGATTGGTGGGTGATGAAGGCGAGTCCGCCCCCAAGTCCCCTCTCTCGGTCGCGTCGGTGGATGTTATAGCCGTCACAAGTCCGAAGACTTGATCGGGCATTTAACTTCGTCTCCTGAATGGCAGCGATCTTGATGTTCTGACGCTTCATGAAGTTCACTATTTCACTCACTTTCCCAGTTAGGCCGTTGCAGTTTAGTTGTAGGACGCGAAAGTGCGAAGGGGGAGAAGTATTCACGCTGGGAGTCAGGGACTGGTGCGTATGCCTTGGTGGAAGCAGGCTGGGTCGCACACTACGTCGCACTCTAGAAGTCGAGGGATCCGAAGCACCAGAAGGTGGCGAATCAGTTGACGTTGTAGGTTGCGTAGCTCGACAGCATGGTGCAACGTACGTATCAGTCCATAGGTTCCTGTTTCCTAGTTGAGAACATATAAGCAGGTGACACAGGCCAAGGCAAGAGTTGCATTTGACTGATGTCGCAGGTGTATATAATCTCAACCGACAAACAGAGCACAAGGTGTAAGGGACCAGGAGCTGGTGGCTTTGACTTACATTTGTACTAGTGCTGGAAGAAGAAGGGGAAGTTGAAAGTGGGCGGGGGGTAGGCTGTCGCTCGGCATTGCTCACTTCTGAAACAGAGGTGCTACGTAGAAAGTAGCTGTGAGCGGCTGTGTGAGGTGTTGGCGCCTGTGGGCGTGAGCGGCAGCGGGTGTTACACACTACTTGCTGGGCGTTGTTTGTGCTATTAGTCTTGCAGACTGTTACAGAAGCTTGTGACGGTGCGATACTAGATCGTCGTTGGCCACGGGACGTCCGAGGGCGTGAACAGCAAGGGGCCACGAAAGTTTTGTAGAAACTAGGGGGCCTATGTGTGGAGGGATTTAGCCCGGAGCATCTGGTTTTGTGCAACCATCTTTTGCAAGAATTGCATTGGACGGAGTGTGAACGCTTAACATAGATTTTCTTCCAGCAGACGCAGCAGATCCATTCTCCTGGACCCGGGTTGGGTTCGACCCCAGCCCGGATAAGGAGGGTTTTGAGCAGCCCTGCTGCAAGGAGCTGCTCGGAGGATGACAGTATTAGTGAAAAAGGTGACAGGTTAGACAGGGTAGAGTCGAAATAACAGCCCTTGGTCGGATGTAGAAATCCGAGTCATTCCGGTACGTAGAACCGGCTGTTGTGGGAATTATTTTATCGAATCGCTAAATGTTGTTAAGTAATAACAAAATTCCATATTAAATCAGTTGATAGAAAAGAAATAAATGTAGACATCTTAATTCTGCGTGAGAATACTTTAGTGATTTTGTCCCGACGGTAAAGCCTGTTAACTCAGCTCAGCAATCGTTAAAACTTTCGCTCTGATTGGAATTTAGACCTTTTTTTTTCAATTCGTGCCACCAGACGTTGACCTCATTTTGTACCAATGATGAGTACAAAATTTGTGTTTTAAAAGCGATCAATAATTAATAATCCGACATTTTGGGTGGTTCGGAAATACTGAATTCCGTACTTTTCTGAATAAAACTAGTGCAACTCTCACAAACCTAGTTGAAATTTCACTGTAAACCGGGCTTAAATTTGAATTCATGCTACAATATAATTTATGCACATTCGTGTCAAATTAAGGATTTCACATATACATGTAATTAATTTCTCTTTCAACATCCTCTTGTAGTTATTATAGAGGCAATAACAAGTTTAAAGTTAGAAATGTGCAGTTTTTGGTCTTAGATCCGATTATTGTATGAAAACCTCTTTCCCGATTTCTTCCTCTTTAAAATCTACAATTACTAAAATATTCCGGGAGTGCTTTTGTTGCTACTTTTGTAGATACTCCAGCAAACAAATATCAAAAATAAAAACTTAAGTATTCTGTGGCGCTAAGCTCATAGAAAAATTCATAAACATGCATGATCAATATGTGTTGGCACCGATCTCTCAACACGCTATTCAGTATCAATTACTATTAATTGAAATGTATTTTGCCAATCAGCAGTGCAGTGAGCAATCCTAATTGCTGTGGACAAGAGATTATTGTTATGCAGCCGACATGTTTCATTCAAGCGCAACATTCTTTAATTAACACTTTTCAGTGCTTAGATATAATTCAAATGCATTGCCATAATTTACGGTATGTTTGGAAATCTTACTGAATGGTGCTACACTTATTAGACAACTTAAGCGTAGTTAAGAAAAATAGAGTCGGCAGCTAAATTCCCAAAATTTTTTGTTAAGCACTTTGATTTTGTTATTCTTGTTGTAATCCTTACGGAATGAGGGATGACATGACCGAGATGGTTCCACTGGTCATACCAAATCGCTACCACGACAATCGGGCAGTACCGCAAGGGAGTATCGGATTCATATCCGGCCAATGACTGTCAGTTCGACAGCACTCCCAAAAACTTTCGGCGTGTTTTTATCGTTACAACAATAAAGACAACAAGTGTGTATGACATCATTTTAATAAATAACCGGCTAGCGTCAATGAATGCCGGTTAAGTTAATGTAACTTGGTTTTCATGCTGTTTTATGAAAGTTACAATATGTGACCCAACACTCTTATTTAATTTCTTAAACCAACCAATTTGTTACCTGGCTTTGGCTGCACAACTTTATAATCACGTGGCGGTGCTAGTGTTGATGAGTTTGTTATATTGTTACTTTGTGCACCTGAAAAGTACTGATTTAGTTCTTCCTCAGCTTCGTTCTGCAAATAAAATTATTAAAAAAAAAACATTCATAAAAAATAGAGCCAACTGCTTCATGTGAAATTACTTACCCTCACAAATCTCAAGTTCTGCTCCATTAAACTGCTATTGGCATCTAAAAAATTTTTCGGCCGCATCATTTTTTTAACTAATTGGAATATTTGTTTTGTATTAACAGCAGAAACAACGCGTACAAATAAGTTACGACAAATTCATAGAAATGACAGTCAGCACGTCGGTGAACAGTACTGTTCGTTTTAGTTTTCTTTTGTGTAGAGAAATTTTGCAGGGTGACACGAGTTTATACGTTTTCGTAATCTTAATAGTTAGAAAACACAATTATAAAACATTAAAAAATATACGAATGGCATAAGATAATACACGGAGGAAGATTAGTATCTCTAAATTTTTTAGGAAAACACAGTGGCGTCACTATTTTGCTGACTCTTTTTTAAAGCAATTTGAGCTTCATAATTTTTGTTTACTTCCATCTTTTAAATGTCAGCGATAAGAACAATTACTTCAGTCCACCCTGTTCTTTTATACTTATATAATGTTACTCGAAAATGGTTATCGTGTGCAGATAGTGTTTGTGGTTTTTACGTTGCCGAAAAGTTCACTTTCTTTCTGATTATCAGGGGACATAATCATAATTGTAGAAAACCTCGGCATTGTGTTGAAATAATAATTTAATATTTTTGTTAAAATTGTTAAACTACATAGCAGCAGTTAACGGCACAGTAAGCAGAGTTAACGGTAGACATCTGATCATTAAGTTTTTCAGGCAACTTTGAACGAAGTTTAAGCGGTTGATCTGATAAAACAACTGTTTGCATATGTGCTTGCTAAATAGAAAAAGAAGTTCTACAAATTTAAAATTAAACAAATAAATTGAAAGGTCTAAAAGGATTAACAAAAATTGCGGCCAGAATTCGAAAGCTTATAATTGATAGTAATGCAGCAAATACTGCCAATACTGCTTCTTTATCAATTTGTTTGTTGCGTGTTCGAGCCACTTTTGTTAAATGTTTTTTTGACTTTTTAGTCTTTGAAATGATGAAATGAAATTAAATATAATTTTTTTTTATCTATCGAGCCCTAACCGCAATTTTGGCGTACCCGAGAAAATTCTGAAAATCCGTATTTTGACAGATATCGATACTTCTTTTCATTTTAAACCATCTCACAAAATATTAGGTACTGGTGCAGTTTATGGGACCCACCGAAAATTAGGCAAAAAAAGTCGAGAAGGATTTTGAAAGACACGTATTTATGACTGGATTAAGAATCTGAAGTCGGAGGTTAACTTGTTTTAACCGTTCAGAAGTTATAATCAAAAAACTGCTTCATAGGGTATACTTTGTTACTACATTTTACGATACTTTCTTTTATATATTTAGTATCATTTTACATAATGAATCCTAACTGATGACCAACCGACGTGAAAAGCCATTAGTTTTGCATAATGGCAAATATAAAATAAAACGAACGCGATTACTTTTCTCGAATATCAGGTTTTCCCTAGAATTGGTCCGGGTCCACCGGTTTTGGACTTGAGAGTTAAAATATATATGGGAGGGAGGGGTGCGGCGGCTTAAGGTGGGGTTTGGGGCGGAGCCCCTACATGCAAAATATTCTATGGGTTCCTTATACTGCACCTTTATATTACAACTCTAATATGTACGATTATAAAAATAAATCAAAGGCAATTTTGATGTAAGCAACATTTTGCTTTAAATTCTTTTATATTTGTAAACTAAACAAAATTCTCCTTTAAAATTTTATTTTTGTTGGTTACACTGAAATGGCTGTTAGGGATCGATATAGCACAATGCCACAGGGTGAAACATCTAAAAAATGTCAGCTGCTGTCTAAGTTAGGTGTAGAAAACCAATATATCCGTTCAAGAATACTCGTAGAAATCTTAAAAGCGGACTTATGAGCTTACTGAATACAGATTTCAAGTTTAACTTTAGTTTAAATTTCATCTGTGTTTAACCAAACTTGTTAACTGAGCAGCACAATTAATTTATAGAGACACGCTATTAGTACTAATTTACTTGCTTATCACTTGAGCTACCCTGTTTAACAGCTGTTTGTTTTCTCCACTTCCAGGCGAAGCGGTAACAAATTGACAGCTAATTTGGTTGTGCGAAAGGTCGGATTACCATTTTATCATATTAATCGCGTAACCAGATAGTTTCCATGCTTGCCCAGTTGTTAAGAGATTTTATAAATTATATGAGGTAAACGCGAAAAAAGGAGATTTAAGTGGACAATCCTGTGAATAATAATACATAAACAAAATGGTAGATAATACCACTCATCCTATGGATGAATTTTGCGGCTCAAAATTTTGGGTAAGTGCAATAAACCCATTGCTCTTCTCCTTGAATATGACTTTCTGATTTATTTTAATTGCAAACTTCTCTCTGATGTAGGACGCAAATGAAACATGGTGGACAAGTGATCCAGACTTTACAAAATGCTTTGAAAAGACTGTACTAATATGGGGCCCATGTGCTTTTCTATGGGTGTTCTCCATATTCGATTTATATTATCTAAAAGCGAGTTTAGATAAGAATATACCATGGAATAAATTAAATATAAGTAAACTAGTTCTGAATAGTGCACTGCTAATACTAACAGCAGTAGATATTGTTATGGCGATTGTAACGAAGGCCAATGACAAGACATCACATTTAATAAATCCTGTTGATATTTGGACGCCGGTGATCAAGTTTGCTACATTTGTAAGTTAAAATATATTTGATATGAGAAATTATACATACATATGCAAATAATCATTATTTGTATTTGTTTGGTTACAGTTATTGCTATTCATTTTTATACCATTAAATCGTAAATATGGTGTACAGACATCTGGTGTACAATTTCAATTTTGGTTCCTGCTTGTGATATTTTCCATAGCGCAATGTCGCACCGAAGTAAGGGAAAAAAGTGAAAGGGATGCTGTAATAAACTCCAATGCAACTGATGACCCAAATTATTCATGGGATGAATATAATTATGTCAGCTATATGATATATTTTGGATTTTCATGTGCTATGCTGCTATTGAATTGCTTCGCCGATGCTATGCCAAGAGAAACTAAATATAAACGTACACATGTGAGTTGAATATGTAGGATGGCTCTCATTTTATTATTATACTAAGACTTGTTATAAGGCATCTCATACATTTTTTCCAAACCGAAACATTTAATAGAAAGAAAAGCAAGTGCAATCGACTGTTGATTAAATTCACCTTACAGTGTTGTCGAACTATTGAATAAGATGAACGAAATTATGTACTTTAATTATAAAAGATAATAATAATTTAACTCTGTTTATTTGTAAAAGGTGCATCAGAAAAAAAGTTACTTTAGGGAATTTTTTCTATGCAGTTTCAGTTTTTCCGCGCTTTTACTTTATGTATATGTGTTTATACATATATCTTGTATTATTTTTTTGCAGAATGAAATACCTGAAAGTTCGGCTAGTTTCTTGTCTCGCATCACATACACTTGGTTCGATACAATGGCGTGGAAGGGCTATAGAAACCCCTTAGAAGAGAAAGATCTATGGGATTTACGATCACAAGATAGCTGTAAAGAAATCATGCCCATATTTGCTCATTATTGGAATAAAAATGTGCGGAAAAATGTTAAAAGTCAAAGCGCAACTCCAAAATATCCAAATGCCCAGTACAGTAATGGCAAAGTGGAATTTGAAAATCCACATACATATGGCACAAATGATAAAAAGAAAATAGTATCAATAATGCCACCAATTATCAAATCAATTGGAGGTGTATTTCTGCTTGGCTCACTTATGAAGTTAATAGCCGATTTATTAACGTTTGTGCAGCCACAACTATTGAGTTTAATTATTTCTTTTGTAAAAGATTTTTCTGACGAAGAAAACGAGAGTCAACCTTTATGGAAGGGTATACTCTATGCAGTACTAATATTCATAACAGCAGCTGCACAAACCTTCATTTTGGGCCAATATTTTCATCGAATGTTTGTTGTTGGATTACGTATACGTACAGCGCTCATCAATGCCATCTATCGTAAAGCTTTAGTTATTTCAAACGCTACACGGAAAGAATCAACGGTAGGTGAAATTGTAAATTTGATGGCGGTGGATGCACAACGTTTTATGGATTTAACTACGTATTTGAATATGCTTTGGTCAGCGCCTTTACAAATAGCATTAGCTATGTATTTCCTATGGTTACAATTGGGACCATCAGTTTTAGCTGGACTTGCTGTAATGGTAATTTTAATTCCAATTAATGCTGTTATAGCCAATCGTATTAAACTCTATCAAATACGACAAATGAAGTATAAAGATGACCGTGTAAAATTGATGAATGAAGTATTAAGTGGCATTAAGGTAAGTAATTGTAGTCATAATATTATTTATTAAATATAGTTTAATTTACTTCAGGTACTTAAATTATATGCTTGGGAGCCGAGTTTTGAAAATCAAGTGCTGCAAATACGTGAAAAGGAAATAGCAACGCTTAAATCCTCTGCATACTTAAACGCGGGGACTTCATTCTTATGGTCATGCGCGCCATTTTTGGTAAGCTTCGCGATAATTGTTTATAACATCACAGTTTCTTTTCAGCACCTAGTGAAAACAATAATACAGTTAACAAACAAAAAATTAAATTTCTACACATTTCAAAATTGTTACTTTTGTAAGGTGTCCCTAGTTACTTTTGCCACGTACGTTTTGACCGGTGATGACCATCACTTAACACCAAACAGGGTATTCGTTAGCATAGCATTGTTCGAATCAATGAAACTACCACTGGCTACGCTGCCCATGTTATTTGTCGATATTGCTGAGGTAAATCAACATACAGTTTTAGAACACGGATGAGATGATGTCATTTCAATATATTATCGAAAGCACCTGCATACAAATGCATTAACTATTACATGCTGGCTGGCTCTGCCTATTTCAGAGATTACCAAAGTAACATCTAACTCTCTGCGAAACCATGAAAAACTATACCATTTTATTAACTCTTACTATTGAGTATCTTTTTACCGTAATTATCAGATTATGCAGAATGTAGTGAGATTAAGCGCAATTTCAAAATACATGTGCACTAAGTTTGCAAAAAATATAAACGTTTATACATTACTATTTTCTACAATAAACTGCGAACTAGCTCTTTCTACAAACATACTTTACATGCCTACATACATACATTTTGTGGTATCATGAAATATTTAAAATAATTTTCTATTTTTCTAGGTATCATTGGTGACATTTGCTACCTATGTATTAGTTGATGAAAATAATGTTCTCGATGCAAATAAAATATTCGTTTCATTATCATTATTCAACATTTTGCGCTTTCCATTAATAATGTTGCCCATGTTGATAAGCAACTTGGTACAAGTAAGTCGAAGTATTTAATTGCTTTTGTTAATTGTGTTGTTTGCTTATGCTTTTTGTTGTTAAACCTTAAAGTGACAAGTTTTTATGAAAATTAAAAATTAATTTTATATATTTTTAGATTAACATATTTTAGTTTTAATAATACTTAATATTTTTCTTTTAATTTGTGATTTCGAATGGAATTTGAACTTAAAAAAATGTTTTAACTTATTTTGAAAAAAATTGTTTCTGTCAACATTAGTTTTGAAAGTGCTTTGGAAAATTATTCAAAACTCATAAAATCGAAAAAAGTTTTGGGAATTCGACAATTTCTCAAGCATATTACGTAGACCTTTCTTCCCTAAAAGATCCATCCTCACAAGCTCAAAATTTCCTCTGTTCAAAATTCATTTCAATTCCGAAAACTTCACACATACCTAGTGCGAAGCTCATGGTGTAAGCCATAAAATAAGAAAAGCTTTATGTATTTCCATTAGTTTCCTTTGTTCACTTTCTACCTTGCGCATCCATTAATCCTTAAATTCCAATTTAAATCGCTTTTACCTCACTTCATCCTAATAACCGGTCGTTCATATTTCAAAATTGTATTTGTAAAATATAAATATTTTAATTTTAACTAACATATTTCATTTTTATCGACATAGACTCAAGTTTCTGTGCAACGTATTAATAAATTTATGAATAGCGAAGAATTGGATCCCAATAGTGTTCAACACGATCCCAAAGAAGGTACATAAACGTACATCTGGGTAATTCCGTATCAGTGCAGATATTTTTTTCTGTGGGAGCTTCGATATTTTTCTGATTTTTAATTTAGTGACAATGCCAGAGCCTGGGCGGTAAAGTTGTCATGTGTAAATCGTACACTTATATCGTCATGTAAAAATCGAATAAGCTGTAGAAAAAATTTGAACTTGAAACGGAATGTTCCATATATTACCGCAAAGCAGTTTATAAATAACAATTTATCTTCAATATACTTTCAGCCGATCCGATGATTATTAGAAACGGCATTTTCTCATGGGGTGATAATGAAGAAACCTTAAAAAATATCGATATGACAGTTAAAAAGAATACATTATGCGCTGTGGTTGGTACTGTAGGTTCTGGTAAATCTTCACTTATACAAGCGCTACTGGGTGAAATGGATAAACTATCTGGACGTGTGAATACAGTCGGTTCTATTGCATATGTACCACAGCAGGCTTGGATACAAAATGCCACATTACGTGATAATATTTTATTCGGTTTAGAATATGATCGTAAACGTTATAATCGTGTTATAGATGCTTGTGCATTACGTTCAGATATTGAAATGCTATCGGCTGGGGATCAAACCGAAATCGGTGAAAAAGGCATCAATTTATCTGGTGGTCAAAAGCAACGTGTCTCATTGGCGCGTGCTGTTTATAGTAATGCTGATTTATACTTACTCGATGATCCATTAAGTGCTGTCGATTCACATGTGGGTAAACATATTTTCGAAGAAGTTATTGGACCGAATGGTTTATTAGCGAAAAAGACACGCATTCTAGTTACACATGGTATAACGTTCCTACCACAAACTGACAGTATTTATGTAATGAAAATGGGTGAGATTAGCGAAAGTGGCACATATAAAGAGTTATTGGCGCGTAAAGGCGCATTTGCCGATTTCATTATACAACATTTGCAAGAATCAACGGGTGAGGTGGAAGAATTAGATGAGATTAAACAACAATTGGAGAGTACGGTGCAATCAGAAGAATTACTGGGTACCATTGAAAAGGTCATTTCATTGGCGCGCACAGAGAGCTTATCGGATTCTATGTATGTATTCATAATTGTAGCTTTTTTAAAATTGCATAATATTTATTTACTATGTATGTTTTGCAGCTCTGTTAAATCGTTCGATAGCAGTAAAGGCAGCTTAAGAAAACGTAAAATGGGTCGCCAAGATTCCGCAGTATCAGCAATTTCTACGCTGTCACAAAAAAAGCAGTCAGAATTGGACGATGGTAAACTAATCGAAATTGAAAAATCGGAAACTGGTGGTGTGAGTATTTTTGTGAACACATTTTTTATTAGTTTACAGTTAAATACATATCTTAGGAGCAAGGGCCCAATAATACCATATATTCGGTATTCTGCTATTATTAATTAATAAATGGGGTCAGTCCATTTGTTAACTTTTTTATTTCGAATCCAAGCTTTCTTGTTATGAAATGTGGCTTCTAATTTAATAAAAAGAAACTGCGAATAATATTACTTAGCTGGATTGTTTCAGTTTTGCACCAGGTAAATGCTGCAATAATTAATTCCAATTTTAGTAGTTTGGTCAGAGTTCATTGAGTGTTTTTTGTTACGTGAAAGGACCTTAGCTAGCTGCAGTTTCACGAAACTGCACACGTGTCAAATTGGATTCATGTGCGGATTAAATATAGCACATTCCAGGGTTCCAAACAAGCTTGAATCTATTTTGAAGAGTGTTGCGTATCGATCATTCGATTTGATATGAATGTTATTCGAAAACAAATTTGTAAGTTAAATATACATTGTGATTTGTCACCGTTTTAATATTTCCAAGAGCCTTCTCTCAAGAGGCCAATACTAAGTCAAAAGAAACCACTCATCAGGTCAATACATTTTTTGAGCTTTGCTCTATCACGTCAGTAAGATACGATTTCGGAAGACTCTTTAATTATTACATCGGTTTCAAATGAAAATTTTTTGAAAATTGTATAGATTTCTAAGACAAACTATAGACCAATGACCAATGCATCAATTTATTAATTTGGCATCCTTTACCGTTTCTTCATAGGTACAACTCGCCGTTTATAAACATTACATCAAAAGTGTTGGCATTTTCCTCTCTGCAGCTACCATAATTTTGAATTTTGTTTATCAAGCATTTTCGATTGGCTCAAATTTGTGGCTTACACAATGGTCGAATGACAAACGCGTATCAAATGATACAGGTCTGCGTGATATGTATTTGGGTGTTTATGGCGCCTTCGGTTTCGGACAAGGTAAGCAAATGCATTTTCTAATTATTCTTGCAGATATTTTGTAGTTTGTTTGCTTTATCTAAATGTATGAAAGTGTCTTGTTTTTTTATACATACATACATACTTAATAACTTTCGATTTGTATGCATATATGAATGCTGCTTGACGTTTCATTTATTCTACAACTTTCTTTGTTGGTACAAGGTTTTTCTTTTTCCTTTTTACACTTAATTAAACGTTTGATTATCAATTGTATGTAAGTAAATAGTTCTTGTTTATATTTATTTAAAATTTTATTCTTTGTTTTTATTTTAAGTTATTTTTTAATTTTATGTGTTTAGTTATTTTTTAGTTCTATGTGTTTATTTTTGTGTTTAGTTATTTAAACCCGTTTATTGTTATTATTAGTACCTGTAATTAGTTTTAAGTATTAAATTTATATTCCAATCTTTCATGCATTTCTTGCCCATTCGTACCTGTATGATTGTATGAAAAACATACACAAAAACCTTCACTAAAAACAATTCCAAAAGAAATTTTGTTACTAGCAACACTAACTACCACAATGCAGCACTAACAGTCTCACACTCTCTTCTGTTTGGCTTTAACTAGTTTGAGCGTAGAAAATATTCGCACTGTCTACTTTAAAGACTTAGTTGCTACGCTCAACTGTATAGCTTATATAAATAATAAATAAATAATCTACTACATACATATGTGTACATATATTTCAAAATTATCAAAACTGAATATGGTTTAAAGGAAAACGAAAACAGAAAATCATATATATAAATTTTTTTTTTTAAATTCACTTTCTTCTCGCCCAACTAAAATTACAACAAAAAAAATTTAAAATAGTGCTAACGAGCTACCTTGCAACACTTGCTGTTTCGGTTGGTTGCCTTCATTGCTCGATGATAATACATACAAAAGTATTATATAGTGTTTTGCGTTGGCCTATGGAATTATACGATACTACGCCATTGGGAAGAATTGTTAATCGTTTCGCGAAAGATATCGATACAATCGATAATATGTTACCACAAAATTTGCGTTCAGTCATGACGACAGGTTTTTCGGTAAATAAACTAATAAATAAACTCATCACATTGAATGACATTTTCTGATTGCAAACAATAAGACAAATTATTCGTTTTAATCTTCGTAAGGTATCGATGTTATTCTGACATCTCTAACTTTAGCAAAAAAACTGTATTTTCTCACAAGTGCTTCAAGCTTGAGCCAAAATTCGTATGTAGGTTAAAATTCAGTTCAATTTGTGAAAAGTTTCATACGAAGAATTAAATAGTTTTATTTTTGCGTAATGTAATTGCTACAAAATTTAAATTAGCTTATATTGGAGTTACATATCATCCAAATACTTTTCTAGGGTTAAACTACACATTTGTTTACAATCGGAAAACTGTTTTGTCTATTCTGCACATTTAATGTTCATATCATTATCTTACAATGATTTCTAATTTTTAATACTCATGTTCGCATTGCTTGATTCCTTTTTTTTTTAAATATAATATAGCTTATAATTTTAAATTATAACAACTGAGATACATTTTCAAATGCATTTTCATTCGCGTTATAACATTAACTTTTAATAACAATCACATATAGGGAAATAATCTAAATTTATTAGCTGCCTTAGGTGTACTTACTTTTGAAAAATACTGTTAGAAAATAAATGCTTCTTTTTGTTTTGTTTGAGATAAAAACACCTCACCTCACAAAAATGTGATATATGTACATATGTATACGCGGGCGTTTTTGATCCTAACTCTGTGATAGCGCATCTTTGAGCTGACAGAGCTGTGCAAAATGGATTGTATGTTTAATCGATTGCCTAGCTCTGTTCTAAAATAGGAATTTTTCAAAGTAAAAAAAAAAAATACTAGCGACACTAGTGGCTAAAATAATTGGAACAAAAAGTATAATTACTATTTGTATCATTATTCTTGTTGGTTGTTTGTAAAAAATCATTTATTTAAATTGACTGTTCATTAAAACTGTTTTCTTATCGAATTTTAAATACAAAGTTTATAACATTTCAAATTTTATAAATAACGGCCGAGTATTTTAAAATGTAATATTTTTTCGAATATTTTATTTCCGCGCCTTAAATTTTTTTAGTATGCTAAAAATATGTAAAAAAAAAATGATTACAAAAATATTTAAAATTTATGAACGTAATAAACTATAGGAAGATTAGGTTTTGGTAACATCTTACCCTGTGAAGTTAAGCCAGAATATCGCTTAGCCACCCGAAAGGCTAACCACCGTTTTCGAGCCGAAAAAGTGTTGCCAGGCCCATGATATTATGCTACCTACGTGAAAGCCAATGGCGTTTTGTAATTTATATTGGTGTCCTTGTCAATATCAAAAACGAATTTCGGCCAGGTCGCAATATAAGGGATATTTAGGAGTCAAAAAGTGACATCCGATAGCAGTTCCAGGGAGAGTGTTTTGACACGCCCGCGTAACTCTTGACTGACTAGCCGACTGCATTGCAGGTTTCTATAACTGTTTCTTTATCTCTTCCCTTAGAAGAGCCAACTAGTGACTTGAAGATTTTTCTAGGCTTTGAGCTTTAGTGACAGTCGTGGTTGCGTGCTGCATGCAACTCTCACCTACTATCTAGAGACCAAAGTATGTAGTTCTAAATGAAAAGATTGTAACTATGCAAGTATGCTAAAAATATTCAACAGATATGCCAAAAATATGCAAAAATGCAAAAAATACTAGCGATATATTAAATCCTAGGCGCTAGGCTTACCTCTTGAGAGTATAAAACATTTTTAATTGATTATAATGGCGAATCATTAATGTGCTTCATATTAAAATTAGCTTAGTTTTAATTTCAATTAGCTTAATTTAATTTAATATATGAAATTAAAATCAAGGTTTTAAACTTTACAAAAAACTCAGCAAAAGCCTTTTGTTCTTGGCCCATAAAATAGTATAAATTTATTAGTCCGTCTCTTCGTACCATAGTCATCACTCACTATTTCTATATTCATACAACTATTTGCCAAAAAATCTAAAATAAAGTATTCTGTCTTGCTTATACCCTTTTCATATCATGGTAAATTACCGTAAATTTATCCATTGTTGTTAATGTCGCCATAGAATCCAAGTCGATGACGTAATCGAAATTTCACTTAAAAATACAAGCAGGCTATTCCGAACCTGTGACTACGTTGCATACATATTTATATCTTTTAAAATCGATTGCTGCAATTATTGGATTCCATAAAAACTACGTTCATGTCAAAGTTTGTTTGTTCATGCTTTATATTGTTTTCGTAAAAGTACCGCCGTTTATTCATCGGTTTTAGCCGCCGTGTGGGACACACCGGCTTTGTCGTCTGTTCCCAGTAGCTTCAAACAAAACATTTACTTATAACTACACTACCTGGTAAATTTATTTTTAAATTTCTTTATTAAAAATATAAGGTTGTATTTGCAATATCAAGGTATTTGAAAGTAAATTAAAAATAACTACAACTTTTCCAAATGTATTGAATATCTGAAAGTAACGAATGTATTGCAGAAAACCCTGAAATGTCTTTCAGAAATTTTAACTATATTTCAGAGAACCTCAGTTTAATATTTATTTCAGAAAATGTCAAATTAATTTAAGAAAAAACTCAATTTTATATCAGAAAAAACAATAGTATCTCATAAAAGAAACACGCATACAAAAAAAGAAGAGGTACATTTGTTAACTTTACCCAAGCGAGTGGTTTTTTAAAGTTAATGTATTTGTATATTTTATTATTTATATTATATTATATTATTGGTTTAGAGAGGAAAAGGGGGAATATAAACTCTGAAATACTTTCGGCTTTCTTAAATACTTCTTACTCTTTTCTGAGGTTCATTTTCTGTTTACGAAACATATTTAAAAAATGTGTAACTACTAAAAATAAGTATTACAAACTGTAACCAATAAAATAACCAATTTCAGAAATTAAAAGAAGAAAGTGATAAAGAAAAATGACAATAAATAAAAAACATATAATCAAACAAGTAAAATAACAAAATAAAAAGTTAATAATAATAAGATGTACAGTAGACGCTCATAATTTAGAACCTGCAGCAATTAGTATTTCTAGAAATTTTCCTGTAAGTTTGCAATACAGTAAACGTTCTGAAATGAGCATAAAAAATTCAAGCTTTGGAGCGTATTTGGCTTCTTTGTTGCTATCGATAGTCTTCATAACGATACTATAGGTTTCAGATTCAAAATTCTGAAAAAAAAAAACAAATATAACTGACTATATTTCAAGTAATAACGGGAAAATGATTTCATTGTTGTAAAAAAGAAAGTTCTAGAAATTTGAATTTTCCAGAATTTAGAATAACCTTAAAATCAATCTGATTAATTAAAAAATTTATATGTTTAGCCATTTTCGCTTTTAACAAAATCACTAGCCTCGAAATTTTATAAGTTTAACAGCTGCTTGTTTTATATTCCATAATTTATTTGTTAGAAAAAAGTAACCAGTAGCTTGGCAGATTTCAATAAATTTTTTTTTAAGTAAAAAGTAATTACTCGTTATTTGATGAATCAGACTCTGATAAATAGACACCTTTAATTAATCGTAAAAATTATTAACTATAAAATTGGTTTAATCGATTGATCCCATATACCTTTGTAAATTGTATACAATGTGTTCGATTCCGTTTTGGAAAAAAGTAGATCATATGAAAAGTCAAGAACCTAAGAGTTAAATAAACAAATAAGAGTAATAAAATATGCGGTGACACATATTCGTATAAACGCACTCTTACTTTTAATTCTAAAACGCTCCTCCTCTTTTCTTAAAGCTCTAATAACAAAATATGTTAACTCAAATTGTTTGTCAAACTAACGGTAATTTATATTGAGAACTTTGGTTTTTTTCATTGTTGCTGTATTTTAATTAATGCGTTTTCCATATATTACTCTAAAAACGTACATATTCGTTTAAACGCATTTGAATAAGGAAGCCGTAAACATAGTTGTGATTTAAACAAACTTTAGTTTCGACGTCAAATTGGCCTTAGTAAGTTTTTATAAATTTAAGAGTAAAATATTTTTTAAAGCTTTAAGAAAATGCCCAAGAACAAAATACTTATATGACACTGAAAAGGTGCAAATTAACGTCCTTCAAGAAGAGCGTTATTCAAATCGGGAGAGTGGACGAAGAATTAGAAGATCCGAGACGGTTGTGCGCTCCTATTTAAAAAATCATAAAAGTTATGGGGTAGAAAACCCACGAAAGGCAATAAAAAGCTGAATATCCGTCAAATAAACCAGATCAATGTGCCCACATTTTACGTAACTCCAACAATATAAAATAGAAAAAGCCCATTAGCAAGCCTGTGCTGAAGCCGCACCACAAACAAGCGCGGTTTCAGATGATAGTGGTGGAACCGAAAATTATATACCTAGTAGTGATCTATTATGGCATAATAATTTACGCATGTCTATTTTAATACTTTTAGTTTGTATTATAAAGCCAGCTGAATGTTTTCAATAAAAACACTTCTGCCATGAGTTTTGACAGGCAAATTAATTTAAAAAAAGTTAGAGTAATAACAAATTGCCCGGATATATTACTTTTGCGTTATCCGATTTGCTTAATTTTTCGTAAGAATATACGGCATACTACTGAGAAGCAGCTGACAAATTTTGATTAAAATATCTTGGTGAAATTACAGCAATCGCCTTTGAAAATAGCAGGATTTATGTGCTGAAAAGTGGGCGGCCTACTTCCCCAAAATTCAAACAAATTTTGTGCTATTGAGTTTTTCTTAAAAAGCTTATTATGTGTGCAAGATCTTATTGATCTAGTTTGCCTTGTTATAAAAATATTTACAAACAAATTTTTCAGAACCATGTTGAAAAACTGGGCGAGGCCGTTGACACATTTTTGCCTTAGTTATGGCATAAAAAGTTTTGTGGAATAATCCACTATAAAAGGGGCGAAGCCACGCCCATTTTCAAAAATTTATATTTTTCGACTTTATTCTTTCACGGACACTTTGAACGTGAAATATAAATGATATAAAGCTTTTGTAGGCAAAGTTATTGCCTATTAAATATATCTATGATCCTTTTCAAAATCTTTCGTATAAAAGTGGGCGTGGTTCTTAACCGATTTCCCCCATTTTTTTCGGAACATACCTTGTATTAATATAAATGTGGGTGCTAAATTTCATTTTGATATCTTGAACGGTTTTTGATTTATGATTAATAATATTTCTAATTTTGACTTAATCAAAAGTGGGCGGTGGCACTCCCATTTTCAAAAATTTCTTGAAAAATATATTTTCTGCCTTAACATTAATATACACATCAAATTTAATCCGTATAAGTGTATTATGTACTGAATTATCACTTTTTTTGTGTTTTCGAAAATATTCTATACATAAAAAGTGGGCGTGGCTATCACCCGTTTCTTCCCATTTTAAATAGCGCTCGGATATGAGTGCCAAGGAGCCTGCATGCATGCCAAATTTCATTAAGATATTTCAAACTTAATCAATTTCTTTTTTCCCCCTGAACATTTTGATATATATAAGTCAATATCTATCTCGATCCGTTTATGCCGTTACATACCACCGTTGCGCGACTAAAGTTAATATACCTTGTGTGGGAAGCACTACTAGGTATAAAAATGGAGAACCAATTAGCTATTAAAATGTATGTAAAAATTTCCAATTAGTAATTAAGTTGATGCGTTTAACTTTAAAAATCTAGTTTTTTTTAGTAATAGATATATTTATAATGAATGAATTGAAATATAACAACAATGAAAAAAAAAACAAAAGTTCTCAATATAAATTACAGTTAGTTTGACAAACAACTTGAGTTAACATATTTTGTTATTAGAGCTTTAAGAAAAGAGAAGGAACGTTTTAGAATTAAAACTAAGAGCGCGTTTATACGAATATGTGTCACTGTATACGTAAATTTAAACGTTCAGTCAAATTACCTTTTATTTACGTTTTGCAAATACAGCTTTGTCAATTTTACAATACTTTAATACTAGTTTTTTCAGACGCAGCATACATTACCAATTTTGTGAAATAACCGCACCGAACTTTAGCTGGGTACTGTCATTGCTCAAATGACACCGAACTATTTCCCTTACATTAAACACAATAACAGCGGTGGCGAATTATAATTTTTGTTTTGTTTTTGTTTTGTTTTTGATTGTGTTCAATGTCAAGTAATTACAGGGTCTCGAGATTGACAAGGCGTCGTTCGGTGCTTTTATCTCGCCGCGTTTCGGTATTGTGTTTGAAGTTTTATCGCAACCGTTCTTCAACAGCCGTTCTTCAAAACAAATTTAAAATAAAATTTTGTGACGTTTACACTCAAAGCTGTCATTGGTTATGTTATTTGGTGCGTGGTTTGAAACCCAACATTTTAAATTTTAAATTAAAACAAAAAAAAAAAAACAAATTTTAAATATCTACAGCGCTATCGAAAGCAATATGTTCAACAACTTTGGCAGTTGGTTGCATCATCTGTACAAAGAAACTTCATCAAAATTTACTAACAAATGTTATGCATTGGCCCATGGAACTTTTTGATGTAACACCATTGGGCCGAATGATTAATCGATTCTCGAAAGATGTCGATGCCATCGATACGACTTTACCGCAGTTATGGAGTATGGCTTTAAGTCAATTCTTTTCGGTAATAATTTATATGTATACAAACTAAAAGTAACATGTCCATGCGAAGAAATCGTCACATACGTAAACAGTGACACACAACTGTGTTCGAAATAAAAGCAGTGACCTATAAGCAGGTTTTAAATCGACGTTAAAAATTATAATTTAATGCCTTTATATTTTCATTTTAAAACGACTTATTTATACTAGATAGATCATAGATTTCAATAAATATTTTAATTTAAAATTGAGTGCAGATTTCAATCAATTTGGATTTTTCGCGGGGCAAAAAATATGTCTGAAATGAGTTAGAACCTTTTATAGCGTTGATAGCGGTTTGCTCGTATTCAAGACTGTCAAAATTTGTTTTCTATGAAACTTGGTTGCTCACCTCATAAGGAAACCGACTTTCAAGACCAAGGATTTTTTTCCCATACTGCTGCCTTAACCTCGGGCCAAAGATTGTCATTTGTATTAAGATCAGTAGACGGATCCGACCAGGGCCATGACCACAACTTCATTTGAAGCCAACAAATTTTTCCTCTGCCTCTTCCGACAACACTTCCCAAAACCTTCGGGGAGTGTTTTTGTCCCTAAAAACAACAACAACAACTCGGATTCTGTCAAACACCACGACTGTAACACAAAATTACACTGCTTGAATGTGACAACTGTACCAAAAACCAATTTAACCCATTAACGCCCAAATTAAATCTGTCGATAGGAATTCTTTTTCTTTGTCATTTATTATTTTAGATTTGGTTGAATAACAAGTTCAACTAAAAACCATCCCTTGGGGACAGTGGACAGTTTAACTATGAATCTGAACACTTGCGTTCAACGCAGTTTATGTCAAAATTGTAGTTAAATTATCTGTTTTCGTTGTTTGAAGTACACGTTTAGCTATTTGATTATTTGCCCTCGTATGGGGTCAGTGGCTTGTAATGGGTTAAATACAGCAAGGTAAAATTCAGGTCTATGTTCTAGTGTATGAAAATTTAAATAGCAAGTACTATTAAGTGTAAAAAGATTAGAATATGTATATATTTTCATGGGTCGCTACTATTATTTCGAACATGGTTGTACAAATACAGTGTTGTGCAAAATAATCACAAGTAAGCAATACTGTAAGTTAGATTTATCATTTCGAAATGACACAAAGCATGAAACGACTAACGACATCAACTTGATTTTTGCTAGTAGGTTAGGTCATTAGAAAGACAGGGCTTATTTGTTCAAAACAACAAAAACTTCTTCAAAACAAGGAAATTGCAACATTATTAAAAAAAGGTGTATGCAATATTTCTATAGCGAAAAATCGCTCCCTTTTTCCTTGTTGTGAGTAATTTTTTTTCGTGACTTTTGATGTCAAATGGCTTTTTCGTAAATATACATACATATGTACTTATATACATACATATGTCCTAAAATATTTATTGTGTACTCCACGAGAGCCTACCAGATTCCTATCTAAAATGAAAAAACATTTCGCTGCATAATAATAATAAATTATCGGTAAACTAAAGATGGACCAATGTAAATACAATTTATTTATTTATAATATGCACATAAATATATATTTTCTTTTAAAAATTTTGATTTTAATGCTTACTCTGTACACGCATGCGCACACCCGCTTCAACACCTGAGTTTCTAACAATTGCACTGAAAGCACACACACCGAATATACACATTAAATATACTCTTATTCAGTTAATTAATTGCTTGGTTGGCCGGTTTCAAAAAGTAAATTTGGAAAAAATAAAATAAACACAAAAATGTAATTCTCTTCAGCTATATTGCAAGCGATGTGCTCGACGACTTTGGCGATTGGTTGCATCGCCTGTGCCAAGAAACTACATGCAATATTACTTTCAAAACTTTTACATTGGCCCATGGAATTGTATGATACCACGCCATTAGGTCGGATAATTAATCGATTCTCAAAAGATGTCGATGCCGTCGATATGACTTTACCGATGTTATGGCGTATGGCTTTAAGTCAATTCTTTGCGGTAATACAAAAATTTTAGTTTGTCATAAAAACACAGAACACTACAAAATTAAGAGGAACATGCACCCAATATTATAACTCCGTTGCATAAATAAAAAGTCTGTATAATCGTAAGACATTCTGCCATGATTTTTGCGCAGTAAAAGGACCAGCTCCGATAGAATGGTTATTTTTCCCCAAGATATCCATGTACCGATGCCAGAAAATATAAAAAAAAACAAAAATCACTGCTTAGTAGGAATTGAATTTTTTTTCTCGTTGTTTGCCCAGACTTTTAACATTTTAGTTCTATGTCTATGGGTTTTATCAGTTAAATATATGTTTAGCCATAGGAAGCACAATGGTTTGCTTTTGTATGCTGATGAGGAAATGCAAACAATTTTGCACATCCATTTCAAAGTATACATTGCATATTGTACGATATTTCAGTGATTCAGTTTGCAGTTACGACTTGTGGCTAAAAATTGCAAATATGTACATAGTTCTACACCACCTTCAGCACCAAGTCCACAGACCTAACCTGTAATAGTTATCTTATCTGTTCTACTCTCCTTGCTATTTTTTTAATAAAAATTCTATACAGAGTATGCAAAGGAACAAACCTATCCCAAACACTTTCATGAAAATCTACTAATTTTTCAAAACTAAAATTAATTCCATGGATCAGCAATAGTCTCAGAGAAAATTGCGTGATACGTCATTCGTATAAGGTAACTGAGATTCTGATTATTTGCAAAAGAAAAAACCCCGCGGTGCTTGTCTTCGCAACGTTGGTCGGTCTTTTATAGAAAGGACACAATGGCCGCTGTTGTGTACAGGGATATTTTGCAGTCTAAAACGTTTGAGAAATATTATAGTTTTGTATAGAATTCTAATGTTATTATCTAATCTAAATAATTAGAAAGTGATTAAAAAAGCACTAGAAAAAATGTTCACATTAGAAACCAATTAGAATTTCACGTTAGAATTCTTTTAGATAACTCACCTTTTTCGCGATATCGAGAACTAAGAGAATACTGTAGTACTCGAGAGTTTCTCAAACCGTTCTCTAACCTTCTACCTTAAAGAAATACATAAGAATTCGAGTCGTTTTCTAATCGTCCCTTAAATGCTAGCTGGGTAGATACAGAAGAAAAACTGGCTCCGGAATGGTGTTATTGACACGATAACGATCCAAAGCATACTTCGAGGTTGGTATCGGAGTGGCTCAGAAATGCAAATGGGCCCTGCGACGGCCAAGTGAATCCCCTATAGGCTTCGCTCAAATAATTTCAGTATTTTTTTAAGGAATTTTTTCGCAATACTAGGCAAGTTATTTCATATATTTTCGACATGTTTCTTTGATAGTCTGAAAGCTGTTGTTTGTTCATTTCGAAGTCGTTTCGAGATTGATTCGGAATCATCTCTTACATTTTGGTACCACTTGCCAAACCCTCTTATTCTCTTTATTATTTAAGAATTATTTTCGGAATCGTTTCGGTATAACTTTGGACACTATTTTGAGGTTATATGAACATAATTTCTGTCTTAATATATTATTAATTTAGCTGCATTGCGCCTGATTTATATTGAACGGTGGGATATGATATGTTTAGCTTTGTTTCTTTGCATACTCTAATTCCGTGTGTATTTTAAAAAATTTTACCAGCAAATGTTAAGTATTTAAATAACTATAATTATTCGTAAATAATTGATTAATTGACAGCATGCTGGATTTTGTCATGTTTTCTTAGTGATTGTGTACTTTGATTTAATTAAGTATAGCCTATTTCCTCCAACTATTTATTTAGTATTAGGGCTGTGCCTTTATGAGATTATATGAATGCATTAAATAGTATAGCACATTATTTAAGGGCAGTCCTGTTAAATAAAATTTCATTTAGTAATCCATTGATTATATCATTTGATAATGATCATTTGAATTGTGTTTAGAACCCAAGAAATAGTAATTGGTTTCAATTAAAATATGTAAATAAAAATCCTTCTTTTTTACGATTATAAAATGAATAAATTTTTTGTATTATTTCGCTGTATACTTGCAATAAATATAAAAAAGAAACAACACCTTAAAAAATTTAAAATAATCATTATGCATCTTAACTTCATAATCTATTGAAGAATAATCATAACAATCGAGAATCAATTTAATGTACATATAAACATTGAAATTAACTATCATTATTAACAATGCTGCTAGCGCTTAATTAAAAATATTCATAAACTGTTCATTGTACTCAAAATTATAATAACTGAACTACAAAAATCCAAAGCAATGTTAAAGTGATGTTAAATCGCAACTATGTGAATTAACAAAAGTAAAACAAATATTAAGATACAATTAGATTTTCTATTCAATAACTAAGATTAACTGATTTAATGAAATGTTTAGTAATCAATTAAGTGCACAGCCTTTCATTGAAAAATTCTCATTAGCAAAATCTAAGAAAATTTCGTACCAATTTATTAATTCATGTATTTTACATATTTTTTAAATTTATTTTCTATTGTAAAATAAATTCAATTTCTTTATAAAAAAAATTTCAACTACTGACAAACTTGAATTGTTAAATTCATATTTATTCGTATAGTAATTTCGCGATTTGTATCTGGACTGTTTTTGGCACTTGGCTGCCTTAATTGTTCCAAAGAAGTATTTATCAAACTACTTAAAGGCGTAATGCGTTGGCCATCAGAATTATTCGATATTACACCATTGGGTCGCATACTTAGTAGATTATCGAAAGATATCGATACATGCGATATGGTTTTGCCAGCTGTGGTGCAACAATTTTTATCAACATGCTTCGGGGTAAATGAAAAAGAACAAGGCAACAAAATTAAATATTTAAATCATTTATTTAGTAATTTTATGTGTACCTATATAACCCCTTTGCTTTAGCAAAATTCGGTGTTGCTTAACCACTAGTCACAGGGATTGCAATGTGTAATAAATAGGAGCTGCATGCCATTAACAAAATTAAAAATATATACCAAAATAAGTAATTTGTTAGCGCTATTCATATTTGTTCTGCCAAATAGTAAGCGTCAAACAACAAAATGGACGTATTGCAAAAAATCAAAAACAACAATCAATTGGACGGATTACTAACATTATTTATTTATTTGCAAAAATAGCGTACGCTAACAAAAAAATCATAGAACACCACATCAGCCCTAGCACATACAAAAAATCATGGGGACAGTTTCTCCAATAAGATTTTACCTAGTTAAAGTGTTGTGCTAATCCAAAGGATCGGAAAAATTGCTGGATTAAATTAGTCTCGCTTGAAGCCAAATATAGGACTAAACTAAGTTAAATTGAATTTGGAGAAATTAACCCAGACTTTCTGAAAGTGAACATATTTTATATATATATATATATACATGTGAAATAAAATAAGTAGATAAATCTAATAAAATCTTACACGAAATTCGGATTTCTGTAGTCGTCGCTTTAGAAAGTCAATTCATCAAGAAAAAACGCCATTACTTGATTTAAATTCCATGAAAATGCACTGCCTTTAAGGTTGCATGCGGTATCAGTTGTTTATTTGTTTAGTTTGTAAGTTTTTACTGCATGATTTTATTTAGTAAAACACATTATTTGCATGCTTATTTATGTAAAAGATTACAAGAAACTTGGTACTTAAACTTGGTCTGTAGAAGTTTCCTTTAAAGAAATTTACATATTCTGCATACTTTGAGTTCTTTTATATGGTTCTGATCTTCTGATTTATTTCTAATTATTGCAATAAGATAATATACATAATACATTATACGAGGTGTGTTCAAAAAGTATCGCGAATTTTGTGTTTTTTCAAAAATTATTTATTTATTCATGAATATCTATTTTGCCCCCTTCAAAGTAATCCCCATGAGACATTATATTATACACTTGTGCCAACGGTTTTTCCAATCTTCGAAGCACTTCAAAAAATCATTTTTTTGTATCTTGTTCAGCTTCTCCTTCGATGCCGTCTATATCTCGTCAAGAGAAGCGTAACGTCGTCCTTTCATGGGCCTCTTCAGTTTAGGGAACAAGAAAAAGTCACAGGGGGCCAGATCTGGGGAATACGGTGGCTGCGGCATCATTAGTGTGTTGTTTTTGGCCAAAAAGTCGCGCACAAGCAACGATGCGTGAGCAGGGGCGTTATCGTGGTGCAAAAGCCAATTTTTGTTCTTCCACAAATCCGGGCGTTTCTGGCGGATTGCTTCGCGCAAATTGCGCATAACTTGCAGGTAATATTCCTTATTGACCGTTCTTCCCAGTGGCAAGAACTCATGATGCACCACGCCCCTTCAACCGAAGAAAACTGTCAGCAAAACTTTCACATTCGACCGAACTTGGCGCGCTTTTTTCGGTCTTGGTTCGTGCGGCAGTTTCCACTGAGATGATTGAGCTTTGGTTTCCACGTCATAACCATAAACCCACGATTCGTCACCAGTTATGACCCTCTGGAGCAAATTTGGGTCGTCGCGGACAGAGTTTAAGATCTCATTAGCAATGTTCATGCGATGCTGTTTTTGGTCACAATTGAGCAATTTTGGTAAAAAAAATAGGTAAAAATCGAAGACGATCCAAAACACGTGCAAGCAAAGCAGCTGTCAACAATTAACTGAACATTCAAAATGTCCGAGCTTGTCGGCATAAGTGAGAGACATGAGTACCAACATAACGCCACAAAAAAATTCGAAATTCGAATATACGTAACCAGCGAAAATTCAAAATTCGCGATACTTTTTGAACACACCTCGTAGATAAAGCAGTATAATATTATTATTAAGAAACTATTATAATTATTGGTATTATTATGGTTTTCAGTATTATTAATACTATTATTCTTGTTATTATAATTTTAATGTTATTTTCCTATTTTTTATACTATTATTAGTTTTAATATAATTATTACTATGTATGTAATATTATAAGTGTTAATTTTATTATGCATTGTTTCAATAATTTTTTTATGTCATTTCCTAGTGTTGAATTTCTTATCTCAATTATTTTTATTTCTCCCATCCATACCGCTTCCTCTATCCTTTACTCTTAATCCATTTAATACTTCAATAATTCGTGAAACCATCAAGAAGATAATTTCAGCTAAAGTTTTATCGATTTCAATAACAAAATACTTCCACAAATTCTTTATAATATAAACTTATATACATACATAGCTGAGGTGGGTAAATGTAACTACATTACAATTACAAGTACATATACTTCTGAGTAATTGACAACATTTTATCAATTACTTCAATCTAAACCCAAGTGGTTAAAGTTTTTCAATTGCCTGGAGGTTATTTTAAAAGTAATCACAATCCTAAATTCCATTACAAAAAGTTGAAGTTTTGTTTTTATTTAAAATGAATTGTTGGTAAGTAATCACAATTTATTATACATAAGCATCGGTTAATTAATTTCAATTATTCAAAAATAATTCCTTGTTCTTTTTAATTCCTATTAATGAAATTTATTTAAAAAGATTATTACTCCTGAACATATTATCAATGAATTGTAAAAATAAAACAGTTTCTCTTTAATAAGGTTCCAAATTACCAGCCCTTGTAATTAGTAATTGAGGTCAACTTCATTACTAAATTAGTCATCACTATCAAGCTCTGATACATGCATATATACATAGGTGTGGCATTTTTCTTCTACTGAGCACATCCTTACAGACCTGTTAAATCATTATTGTTAATATATATATAAATATGTTATATTTTCTTCAGAAATATATATAGATTTTTAATGTTTATCTTCTTATCCCAAAAATCGTGCATTTAGACGATTATATAAAAAAAAAATTATGAATATTTAAGCAAAAAATTAGAATGATTTATTTTTTTTTAATTTTTGACTAATCAATCATAACTTTCAGTTTTTTTAATACTCGTCAAAGATTACGTTTTTTGACATATTTTAATGGTTGAACAAATATGTTCCAATCAAAAGAAGAATTTTAGCAATGGATAACTAATCCTAATTCTAATTTAACAGGTCTGAGCTATGCATTAAGGGCAATAAACCATAATTGAAAAAAAAAAATGATACCATAGCATTGAGGTCTTTTGGTTCATACTTATCTACAAACATAAAATGATTTCATGATGCAGCCAGTAAGAGACACTTTAGTTTCCTCATTCTAATATGTAGACGATTTTCAATAATATCTATATTTGTTACCTTTATTTCTCTCATCGATTATATACTCCACCAACCCACCGTACGTCCGTAATGCAGGCTTATTTGCCTATTTTGCTGTCGTCTTAGTATATACAGGTACTCTCAATGCCGCCGAACGTCTTCACAATGATCTACTTTATCAGATAATACGTGGATCGGTTTGCCAATTCTTTGATATTACGCCATTGGGACGTTTATTGAATCATTTTAGTGGCGATATGGACGTTATCGACGAAGAATTGCCTGGCACATTGGATAGTTTTTGTACATTAATTTTTATGGTACCTATATTATTTTTGTTGCTTTTCTTTTTTTCTTACAGATTTGCATGAAATAATTGCAGTTTTATTTTATTATGGTTTGTAAATGAAAAATTTTCACCAAATAATCTTTCATTACTCCTCTAACATTCATTTATTATGAATCATTTGCTCTTCAGGCAAAACTATTGCCTTTTTTATGAAAATCCAGACAAGAATATTTACTTACCGAACGGGATAGTGCTGAAAGTTTCCGAATAGACGAATTTTTTTTCTTTTTTATAATGTACTTCGGTCTTTCAAAATGTTACACGCATTGAATTTGAAATCATCTAACAAGAATTCATCCAAGTAAATTTGATTTTTGAAATATTTTTTCAAAGTAATCTTTTTCATTTTTTACAGTGTGGCTTGAGTATGCGCAGCTTCGAGATCTGATTAAAAGCAAATGTTAGCAAAATGGTCGTACTATAATAGAATGTTTCAAAACATGGACAAATTCCCGGAATTAACGAAAAAAGTTGTCTCAAGATAAAATATCAGGACAACGGATAGAGTTAAATCAAATTTCAAAAGCCCGCTTAAAGCACACTTAGATGAAATATATTCTCGATTCTAAGACAGTTCCAGTACGTGCAGAGAAAAGACTTTGTAAAAACTTCAAATTGTTTTGGGGTCCTAGGGAGAGGCAGCTAGTACTACCATTTTCTATACGAACTGACACTTTTTAATCTTTATTTTTACCATTGCATAATAATGTGATTTTTCTCATTGTTGTTGGCTTTTAACGGCAAAACTACTCCCCGAAGTTTTAGGGCACTCTTATACACGCATATCCCCGAACAATTTGTTGCACCCGTCAAGCCATCGGGCTGTCTTACCTTGCTTATCTGTTATGCAAAATATGTTTGGAGTCAATACTGTTACCTAACGTGAAGTAAAGCAGGATATTGATAGTGCGTTATATCCGTCATTCTTATAAATATGTAGCTTATTGTGAGACCAGGGCTTCAAGAAATCGTAGAAAAGATTCCTGCAAAAGTGAGAAGGTGCTTGTATCGGAGTGTACTGGATTCATATCTGGCAAAGGACTTTTACTACTGTTTGGACCATCAGTTCCCATGAATGGATACGCGTCCTAAGCTAGGCGAGACACTTCTACAATAATAACAATAACAGCACCAGGTGATAACATATCATTCTATAAATTTTACTATGTTCTTTCGGAAACTTTCAGGCCAAATCCTTATTTACATATATACTTAATAAATATAAGTAACGTTTATTCTTCTAAACATTTCTACCATCTCATGCTGCCATCAAAACAGGTCTTTGCAGTTATGGCGCTTCTGTAGCTATAGCTATAGCCACAATTCATGCATCCTTACGTATTTCACAAGACCTTTATTGCAATCTTATGCATTTGCCATCGGCATTTTTCGATATAACGCCCAGTGGGCGAATTTTAGATCGTTGCACCAGTGATGTACATACTTTAGATGCGACAATGCCACTTAATACTCGTATATTTATGTCGACTGTGTTTCAGGTACATGTGTACTTACATACATATATAAATATTAAATGCATATACGACATAACCTTTTTTAATTGCATTATATTCCTTTATTTAATGAGTGCCTTTAGTGGTTTTAAGTAAAATGTTTTTTTTTTTTTCTTAAATATGTTAATAATAAAGTGTCTAATCGGGAAGCCTGCTAGTTTTGAGTTTAGTTTGAGGTTTACTTACTATCCCAAATATTAGAAAATTTCAAAAAGATCTACACGACATATCGTTTTAGCGAGCAGAAAACTTTTACTGTCTTTTTACCCTAAGGCTATTAAGTAATGATTCGGACTTTAGCATCCCGATAATGTAATTTTCCCATCCCGAAAAATTTCGAAAAGTATGTATTTATATATGTATATACATATTATATATAGTGTTTTATATATTAAGTGTTTTTCTGAAAAAGAGCAAAAAATTACGAATTAGTCTGGGTTGTGCGTTTCATCAATTAATCCAACATGTCAATTAAGCTGAAATTGATTATTTAATTAATCAGTAATCCCAACCTAATTAAGAAAAAAACTTATTTCTCTAAAGAACTGAAAAAAAAAACATATTTAAAAAACTTTTTCTTCAGTAAATACTAAATATTCGAGATATGATTAATCAATCTTTTTGGTTAATCAAGAAATTTTTTATTGATTTTTTATACCAACAATTTGGTTGATTTACGGCCTGTACATTTTCAAGTATTCATGAAACGAGCTCAAGGCCAAGAATAATAATTTTTCACTTTTTGAATTTTTTTTTTTTTTTTTTTTTTTTTTTTTTTATGAAAATTATTATTGTTTTTACTTATTAATAATCATTTTTAATTAATTATTAAAAGTTTTTTGATTGAATAGAGTAGGAATGGCAGTTGTCTCTAAACATTTTTCCTACTCTATTCAATCAAAAAACTTTTAATAATTAATTAAAAATGATTATTAATAAGTAAAAACAATAATAATTTTCATTAAAAAAAAAAAAAAAAAAAAATAAAAAAATTAAAAAAGTGAAAAATTATTATTCTTGGCCTTGAGCTCGTTTCATGAATACTAAAGAAATTTTTTAGCTAAAAATAATTTTGAACGATTAATCGCACATGCCTAGTTTAATGCGGTTCTTAATTAGTTACTTAAAGTATTCAAGTAAATAATTTATAACAAAAAAATAAAACTAACTAAACTGTGAGTCGTTGCCTTGAAGGTTTAGTTAAAAAACTCTGTGTAGATCAAAGAAATATAAAGATTTTCGGTAATGCTCTGACAGTTTTAAAATTCGTAACTGTCAAAAAAATAAGATTTACGTGAGCTATTCATATAGTTATTTAATAGAAGTTATGTCTGCATCTACAAAGTATTTTAGAAATAAGAATATAGTTTAAATATTTGCATATATATATTAGCATACATTTGTTATTGTCTAATCTAATTTAATTAACATTACAATTAATTATTTAAAAATAATTTGAAATTACTAACAAAAAAGTACACTCAGGTATTCATCTAAACGCGTAAATGTTTCGTAACAGCAACAACAACACAAAAGAACCACTATATTTCAGAAATGGCCTACAAGACACTGCTTAGCACTTTGAGCAAAAATTCTAACATATTATTTTTTATTACAGTCGAACACCAGCGCTTTTCCAAAATATAATTAAATAAATTCATTGAATTTTCAGCATTTTTTTTATCAAGGTTGTTGAGTGATTTCCTCCATACAACGCATGAACAAAATTTCATTTTCTATTCTAATTCTAGAAATTCAGGGAAATTTTTGAGCGAGCTGTGACTTGCTAACATACTAAAATTTATTGGTCTACAAAACTGTGTACTCAAAAATTGTCTAGAAATTCTGCCATAAAATTTGCAGATTTTGATGGCCATTTTTTAAAGTTTAATTAACTTTCCTGAACTTTGTGTGAACTTTGAAATTTCTTTTCATGTGGATTCTGTTACAGAATTCGCTATATTTCAAATGGAAATGATCAAAAACACAGCTTTTTCTTATTTAGTTGAAAAATATCCAATTTAATTTCACTACTATTATATTGAACACAACTAGCACTTTTGTAATAAATGTACTTTAATTGTCGGGTTTCAATACAACTTTACGAGTTAATATAGGGATTTACGCGGTTGCATGAGCAGTCTTACTCAATTAGCACATATATGTAAATTTTTAACTTGACGTATTACGAATTGGTATATACTCGTACATATGTAAAATGAAAATGTTCCTGTAGATGCCCTTAAAATGTAAAGATCGCTAGTTCAACTAAAAAGAAGTGTGGCTCGTATATTGACTAACACTATTGATTTTAAACTAAACTATGCATTTTTAATATTTCTGAATAGCTTTTACTCATTGTGACGCTGTAATGACTGTTGAATCGGGCGCGTTATCAGGTTTAGCATTCATTTTTATACGACTTGGTAAGCGAATTGTACGCGCACCTCAAGCATTTTTCCTTAACTTAAGCGTTTACCAAATGACATTTTTATATTCCAAGGTCTGGTTTATGCCAATTCTTCAGGGTATGTTCAAACAAACATTGCCTATGCGAGGAGTTTTATGTGTTAAGGGTGTTTCAATAAGTGTGCACAACTTTCAAACTCTTGGTAAAGGTAGTTTGCATATTATGGCCTTTTATGTAGAAAAAATCACTTCTTTGATGTCTGCAACTGTATTTCAGAAATTGTCAAACCAGTCCTAAAACTGTTTAGAATTTTTTCTGCCTGTCTGTACGTTGGTTCGTGCATCACTCAAAAGCCCTTGAAGTTAGGTTAAAAAAATTAAGAACTAGTTTTAGAAACAATCTAACTTACGTTATTACAAATAAAACAAATAATTTCATTTGGAATATAATTTTTTATTTAAGGGGAAAGTGATTTCATTAATAAAAAAAAAAACACAAAATTTAGTACCTAATCCCAAATGTTTTTTCAAAAGATTTGAAGCAAATTTTTCGAATTGTTCTATGGAAACTTTCTTTATCTATACAAGGTGGCGCAAAAGTAAGCTTCCGATGTTCGGCATATCGGTTGTGGCACGTGCAGTGTGTGCTGTTGCACCGTCTTGTTGGAACCACATGTTTTCCAATCCCAATTCATCAAGTTGCGGCAAAAAGAACTCGTTGATCATTGCTCTGTAGCGCTCACCATTCACAGTAACCGTTTGGCCCCAATCGATTATTGGTCAAATAAATAGTCAGCAATATTCCGCGTTCTGGAGCAGTGTAGCGTAACATTGTTTATTAACGTGTATTTCACATGTGTTTACTACACAAATGTCAAAACAGAACTGACTTTAGGGGCCAATCGCAAAATTTATAGCATTTTCTGATAGGAGGATTACTTTTGCGCCACCCTGTATAATCTTTCTATCACTAAATCTGTCAAATCGTTGCCTACAGCTCTCCACTTGTTTAAGTTTCCTTCACACACTCTCTAGCGCTTTGCATTGATAGTACACTTGATTTAATTAGTTTAATTGTTCTTTTTATTTTTTTTATTTTTATACCTTCCATGATCATGAAATGGTATAATAACTTTGGGCCGATGTTTGAACCTAGCTTGGGTCCCTCGGTTTAAGAGCTATCTACCTAACATTTAGTATGGGACCGCCGTTTTTCGGAACCCCATACAATCGATTGGCCCGATAAACGGGTTTTAGGCTATAACTCCTTGAAGTAAATAACTAGGAAGGTAAAATTTTTCCCCCTTGGAAAAGGAATAAAATAATGTTAATTTTTTTTGAAATATAGTTGGGCTTTTAAATTACTTTTCCCTTTTTTGAAATACGGTTTGAATATAAGAAACAAATTTGATCTTTTCTGAAATACAATTGCAAAAAGTGAGGGCTATAAATTTTGTAAAAGTTTTTGTTTTTTTTTAAATTGTTTGTCAATACATAGATACTTTCACATACATAAGCTAAGAAAAAATGTTTTGTTCAACCACCCTATACACGAGCTTGTGTTTGTATGACCAAACTGCATACAATCATAGCGGCGTTAAAAAGTAACTAATCATTGTGATACATTTGGGAATCAATTGTATATTAAAATGTGTTCGCGTATGGGAGTGCATTAAAATAATTACGGTTATCTAAGTTTGTTTGAGTAGATTATTTTGGCACAAATTGGTTAAAAAATATTTTCCGAATTTCTTTCACTTGTAAGTATTCCTGTAGCAATTTGAGACAAATATTTCGGCTTCTGCTAAACTGCAAAAAAAAATAGAAACATGATTATATTTTAAAAAGCTATAAAAAAAATCTTTACACGAATATTCCAAAATGAAAAAAATAATAATAATTGCATCCAAAAAGATTTCTTCAGTCCTGTTAAGTAATGATTAATAATCATAATGATTGATTATTTTTTAAAAAAGGCATTGATTCCCCATAGTTTTCGGATTTTAATTATTTTGAAAAAAAATTAAAAAGCTATTAGGATTTAAAAAAAATTAAAAATTATCAAAAACAATACAAAAAATTTTTTTTTTAATACTTTTGACTATTTGATTATTTTCGATTTTTTTAATTTTGTTTTTAGTATTTTTTGTTTCAGACAAACATAAGCACATCTCTGGAAATATGTATCAGCGATGCATAAAGCTCGTCTTTATACAAATTTTGTGCAAATTAAGAATATACATACATATGTAATATGTAGCACGTGAACGTTGAACCGGAATCCTGTAAAAAATCGTGTAGTTGATTGTAGGAAATAAGGAAAGCACCGGCAAAGTCGTTTTCCGAAAAACAAAGCAATCTTTCAAAAGGTTATCTCTTATGGGGTATATAAGGTGTTATCTAAAGAGTATTCCATAGAACACCTAGGATAAAGTTCTTCTAAAGTTGTTACTCCATGGAGTACTATCCAATTTGCTCTATATTCTATATAAAACCACTTGCATAATTTCATTATTCTTATAATTAGTTTTCCTTTTTTAAAACTCAGCCCAATAGCCTTCGCAATGATTTTGTTGTCATAAGCTGAGTAAGCCCGCTAATGCATTACAAAGGAGTACTATAGTACTCCAATATAACAAAAAAAACACAGGATCCAAAGGTTTTTGCAGCGTCACGGTTGAGAACTAATAATAATAATAATAAGAATTTGGCACAATACACCCCCGAGGAGATTAAGAACCTCTCTTCCAATTTTGCAGTGTACTGCTTCTAATTTTCACTGCCAAAGCAAATAAATTTTTTTCTGGGAAGCTTTTTCATGAAAAAAATCAATCGGAGTGTTGCGGACCACTGCCGAGAGCGGCCCGGTTTAAGAACCACTTCTTCCAAGCATTTCGATGTTCCTTGTTCCGGTATTCGAACGTTGGAGCTTTGGTGTGGTGGGATTGCACACAACCACCACACCAAGGAGGCTGCCACGGTTCAGTGCTAAATCTTAAAAATGCTCCCAAATGTACTGTTATAAACATATTATCAAGTGCTTACTGTGATGTTTCTTACAACGATACGGCAAAACAATCAAAAAAAAACTAAAATAATCAAAAAAATTTAAAATATTTTGTTGAATTTTTTTTCAATTCTAATCAATTAGTAATTACGGATTTCTGAAAACAATAAAACTAATCATTAATGATTGAAAAAGCTATCCAATCTATTGATTACTTAATTCTAATAGGAATTTAACAGGTCTGGATTTCTTTTATGAAAATTCAAGTAGTTGCTTTGTGGTTTCTTTATAATACGGTACGATATATACATACATACATATACTGCTTAAGATAAAACTCTAAATTCCCGTTCAAATGTTTGACAAATGACAAATCCTGTAACTCGTTTGCAGCTATACTGTCTTATATAATGACCTGTGCCCCATACGTGGGTGCATTGAGAGCAGCAACTCTAATTCATTTCGTCCTGTTAAAGAACGTACTACGCTTAGAACTGACCTTTTTTGATACAACACCATCAGGTCGTATATTATCGAGGTTTTCAAAAGATGTTGATGTACTTGATACAAAACTACCACAATTAATTGATGATTGCCTTTGGTGTGCTTTTCAGGTAATAATGATTACGAATTATCTACACTTTAAGTAAGTTTGTAAATACATAAATTTATGTTAATATGTATACATATGTATAATCATACATGCAAGCATTAGGATGGGCCGTAATAAATCAAATAAGATAGTCTAAGTTCGGGCGTATAGCATGTGAGCAGTTTAACGTGCCTTCTTGCTGTCGTTGCTCTAACCACGCGGTATATGCATCAATCACTTTGATGCGGTTCGGGGCCTCTTTGAGCTACTACCAATCTGTGCGTCATAGTATAGGGTTGCAATGTAACTTCATATACGAGTTAATAAACTCTTCCGCATTTATATATTAACCACATCCAACAGGAAGCTTCACTAGGGTAATTTAAAAATGAGCGGTTCGAAGCGAGCTATAACGGCCCTTGATGCCACCAATGGTCTCGTCGCCGTCTAAAAACCATTTGCACATACTATGTATTCAATTTCTCCACGTTACTACTAGTGAAGAGAGTATCATTCTCATCAAACACATCTTTAGTCACTCTAAAATCCTAACTATCTACCTCCCTTATGTCTGAATATACTGGGCATACAGTATTTCACGCATGGTCCACATAAAGCATAAGCCCTCACTTCGCTCAGCTTACTTTCAAGTAAAAATGCATTGAGAGGACCATGGGTTGTGAGCAGAAACCCCAAACTCATTTTAAACCTAGAGTTAGGACTTTCTGTCACAAACGAAATGTCTCGTTCATTGCTCAGTTGGTCCTGCCATTTGCTTAAAATAAAGTGTTGGATGAGGGGTGACATCCTAGGTAGGTTAAGTAGTCGCTGCAACAACAACAACAGCTTTATATTTTTTATAACCTTTTATAAGCTTACATGAACCCCAAAATAGATTTTTTACTTGAAACAAAAATTTGTTATGACTATATAATATTACACCGCGTTACACACATTCTGTCGTATGAACCAAATATACTTTTTCGGGAAGGGGAGAAAAAATAAAAATACACCATTTTCACCAGACGGACACTACGACTTTTATACTTTATACATTAAAAAAAAATTCTGACGTGTACATGAAAATCGCCGATACACGGGTATTTTTATTTTTTCTCCCCTTTCCGAAAAAGTATATTTGGTTCATAGGACAGAACTAAAGCTCGTTTTGGTAACGCAGTGTTATTAAAGGAAAGAAGCTGCACAATAAAAATTTTCTTACCAAAATTCCAAAAAAATTTAATAAACGCCCCTGATTTTTAACATTTTGAAAAAAAGGTCAAATTCTAGAAAGTTACTTTAAAAGATTTAAAAACAAGCACGTTCTCATTAGCGTAAAGAAAAAATATTATAAAATTTTGTTCGAAATCTGAATCTTCTTAACTATTATCAATACTTATTTGTGCTCAGATTGCTACACCAAACAGAAACTTTTTGAACTCTGCGAAGTTTCAAAATACGTAATAAAATTAAAACTACCAGATGATTTAGAAATTCATTATACAAATTCATTTGTAATTTTTTAAGTAGGCATAATTTTGTTTCTTGCAAAAATGTAGTAAAAACATATACTTATGAACATTTTTTTGTTGTTTCATTCGAAAAATTATAAACCAAAATAAATCAAGTAATGGCATTTTTTAGTTTCGAAAATAATATTACGTAACACAAAAACATTTATAATTACATACAATTTCGTTCATTATTAACATCATATTCACAATTTCTTAACAAAAGTATTAAGCTGAATTATTTTGAAAAAATTATTAATATATTTTTTATTTTTACATTTTTTTTCATTTTAACTTTCCTACTTGTTTGCGTTAAATTAATTGTATACGCTAAATATAGGTTTTAGCCACAATTGTGGTAATTAGCATCTCTACGACGATTTTCTTAGCGGTTATTGTGCCGATTGCAGTGTTGTATTACTTTGCGCAACGTTTTTATGTTGCCACATCTCGTCAACTTATGCGATTGGAGTCAGTGTCACGTTCACCTATTTATACACATTTCAGCGAAACGATCACAGGTGTTACAACGATACGAGCCTACACAGTGCAAGATCGGTAAGTGTTGTTGACAATTGTTTAAGCTATAGAAAACAAAACATTCAATTGCTTAGTAATCATAACTTGAAACAAAAAAAAAATATAAAAAATAAAATAAAAATGTTCATGCGACATGACATCATAAATTTACGATGATGTGACATGAATGTGATACGACTATATAATGATGAGGTATGATAAACTATGTCATAATATGATATGGAATTAAATGATGTCGTGTAATAAGGTAATTTTGGCATGATTTGATATGATACGAAATTGTAAGATATGACATCATGCGACATGAAGTCTCTCACTATGCTGAAAAGTTGCTAGATATTTTCTTCGATAATATTTTGAAAGTGAAAACACTGTGTACCCTTCATAAAATAATATACACGAAGGAACCTCATTAATTATATCGAAGGCTCACTTTTCTTCAATCATCAAGGTCTGTGCTTCTCACACACATCAAATATCGTATGTTAACACGTGAACGTCAATTTTTCTTTACTTCCATACGTCTTTGGAACTCTCTGGCATCCAGATTGAGACTGATAAGCAATGCACTGCATTTCAAAGAAAATTTATTTTGTTTCTATAACGACTCGTAACTTACTCTCACTAATAATTTTATACTTTTTGTTTCCCTTATCCATATTTTCTTCTAAAGATCGATTCTGTAATTTCTTTTACCAAATTTTCTGTTTTAGATTAAGTTATTTTTAAACAAAATTTTTATTCTATCATTTTATATATTTATACTATACCATTCTTGATTGGTGCTATAAAATAATTTTCTTAAAATTGTTGTGCCAGGATATTATTAAAAAAAAAAAAAATACGTATGAGTAAAGTCATATGATATAATATCTGTGTGGATATAGTAGGAATGAAACGATGTGATATAGTAACACAGTGTTTTGCTATGATCAGGTACGATGTTATGATTTCATATACATCATCAGCAATATCTTGTTTTAGACGAGGAATATTTGCGATAATCGTGTGATGGAGTGATTTGATATGATATTACATAGCGATGTGATTTTCAGTCGCTTGATGTGATGTGTCATAAAGTAGTCTCATCGACAAGACATTTTATAAAAGTGTCAATTATTAAAATACTATGCATTTTAAAAATAAATCTTATCCCTGCTACTTTCAGCTTTATTGATGAATCCGACTATCGTGTGGACAAGAATCAGGTATGCAAATACCCATCGTTAATTGCAAATCGTTGGCTTGCCATACGCCTGGAAATGGTCGGTAATTTAATTATTCTCTTCGCTGCGCTCTTCGCTGTTTTGGGTGGTCAAGCGAATCCTGGTCTTGTCGGTCTTTCCGTGAGTTACGCCTTGCAAGTGACACAAACATTGAATTGGTTGGTACGCATGACTTCTGACATCGAAACAAATATTGTTGCTGTCGAACGTATTAAGGAATATGGTGAGACAAAACAGGAAGCACCCTGGGAATTGGAAAACTCAAAAGTACCACGGGATTGGCCAATTATTGGACAAGTTGTATTTGAAAATTTCAAAGTACGTTATCGTGAAGGTTTGGATTTGGTATTACGTGGCATTTCGTTTACAATTGCTGGTGGTGAAAAAGTCGGTATCGTTGGGCGTACAGGTGCAGGCAAATCTAGTTTAACACTCTCTCTCTTCAGGTGAGTAATGGTCATAAATGTATGCAATAATAATATATGTTGTCTTTTTCGTTTTAGAATTATTGAGGGAGCTGGTGGACGCATACTTATTGATGGTATCGATATCGCAACACTCGGCCTGCATATGCTACGCTCACGTCTTACAATCATACCACAAGATCCTGTGTTATTTTCTGGTACATTGCGTATAAATTTGGATCCATTCGAAGTGAAATCAGATGATGAATTATGGAAAGCTTTAGAATTGTCACATTTAAAGGCATTTGTTAAAAGTCTACCTGCCGGCTTAAATCACGAAATTAGCGAAGGTGGTGAGAATTTATCGGTGGGACAGCGACAGTTGGTCTGTTTGGCACGTGCACTATTACGTAAAACAAAAGTGCTGATACTCGATGAAGCAACTGCGGCTGTCGACTTAGAAACTGATGATTTAATTCAGGTGAGATAAATGTTTAAAAAACTGCTTAGATATATATAATTAAAAACGGCAAACTGTCTCTTCTCCACACAGAAAACTATACGCACCGAATTCAAAGATTGCACCGTACTAACAATTGCTCACCGTTTGAATACAATATTAGACTCGGACAAAGTCATTGTGCTGGATAAGGGTGAAGTCACTGAATTTGCTTCGCCCACCGAATTATTGGATAATCCCAAATCAGCTTTCTACAGCATGGCAAAGGATGCGAATTTAGTGTAAATTGAAATTTTGTGTTTTCATTTTTATTGGTTTTTAGTTTTCAAATTTACATAGTATTTTTCGTTATGTAAAATTTGTTTTTAGCATTATGCCAGTTTACAGTTAAAAAATTATTGAATGTGTCAGTAAAGTACTTATTTGTAGTAACTGCAACTACAAGAAAAAAATAATAACAAAAAAATAGAAATACTATAATGTATAACTACAGCGTTAGTAATTGGGGTTGTTATGAAAATACAAATAAAACTGTTTCAGGCGTTATATCATATAAAGCGTTTCATAACCATAGCACATTCAAAATTTACATCTTTAATAATTTGCATTTCAATTGGAACGTTATTAATTAAAATTAGTATACAAATTTTACTCAGAAATCTAGTTTTGTGCATATTTTCAAAAAAATCAATTCAATCGAAATATTTATTTTGACGCAGGTAGAAACTGTTTGCCATAACAATCACCAAATATTTAAACTCAAATGGGCAAATGTTGTGATTATGATATTTATATTTGTATGAATTTTGGTAAAAACGATCCTTTTATAATATAACAGTTTTTTCCAATATCATCAACAACAGAAAATAGTATTTCAGTAATGCAGTATTTAAAATTGCTGCCAGCTGTTTTTCAGAACAGAATGAATCAATTGTAATTTAAATTATTACTTTTTTTTTTTTTAATGGCGTAAATTTAAGTTCAAAAGAGCGACCAACAACTAATTTTTTCATTGATTTACTGGATTTTTGAAACTTCAAAATTATAAAAGATTTGTCATATTTCTTCGACAGAACTGTGTTATATGATGAAAGAAAAGGTTTGAGTAAAATTCATACAAATTGAAAATGTTTTTTCGCTTTATCACTCGATTTGAGTTGCTGATTAAACCGATAGTAGGCAACAACACACTTACACTAATAAAAATAACTTAAACTTACATAAATAAAAATAAGCTACTTTTTGTATGTTTGATAAGTCTGCCTTTTATGTACATAATACATGTATGTATGTGTTTAAAACTTTTTTTGTTTGTGCTTTATTAACTTTCATGCTGCTTATTTTTGTACTTAGAAAAGACACAAAACACGTCCAACTTAGTGCGAAGTTTATTTGTATACTTTATATAAATTTTTTTATTTTTTATGGCGCTTTTGTTTAGATAAACAAACAGCTTGAATGTAATATACACAAACATAAAACACTTTTGAAATTGCTAAATAAAAACATTGCTATTAAAATATTTTTTTGCTTAAAACGATTTTTAACCTATATATATTTATTTGTATATATCTATATACTTCTTAGTTGAAATGTACGAGGTTCCGTTGTGAAGCGAAATTCAAGTAATAGCCGATTGTGATAACTGATGTGAACTACATATATATATGTACACTAATATTCAGTTACTAAATCTACCTCAAATTGCAACATGATTGAAGGAGATTTATGCATACATACATATGTATAAGTGAACATATTTATATAAAAAATAGAAATAAATTGAATGCGTAACTGTTTGTTACAATATCTGTCTGCATATGTACAATATATGTGAGACATAAACGGTATTTTATATGCAATTTCTCCTACTCAAAGTTTATCAATTCAATGGAATTTCCACATTTTATGTACATATTTATAAGTGTGAATAGTGTGATTCTTTTAACTGTCTTATACATTATGTTTCATGTGCAAATAAATTTAACAAAATACCAATATATCACATAGATATATATAAAGTATTTCAATTAAGCAAGTATATGTAATTCGCAATTTAACTTAGCAATTTACATGCATACAAACGTACTATGATAAACACCCTATTGTTCATTATTGTTAAATAGTCAAGCGAAAATGTAAATAAATAATTAAGCGTCTGGCCTTCTGATACTTAGCATCGTCAAGTTAAATTAATTTAAGAGATATGCGATGATTTCTTTTACATAAGAAACAAAAACAAAAAACATTCTTGGATCAAATGTTAACAATAAGTATGAATTGAAATTATCTTTATGTCTTTTGTATTATTGGATAACTAAATTTAGAATGGCAAGCTAATTATATACAAATGTATAAATAAATAAAAAAGATCAAACATGATGCTTGTCAGCACAATGTCATTAAAGAGCGATTTTTTATAAGCCCGAACGTATCCTGCTCAAACGACTGGTTTCATTTTTAGTTTAAACATTTCACAGACCTTCAGGTCCCTAAATTCCCTGTTCTGATCTATATATGTATATACTTAGAGCTTTATCCAGACATCGATTTTCCTGCCGTTTAGAGTAAAATTCTCCTCACTGAATTTTTATTTTCTATTCAAAATACATACAAGGTAGCGCAAAAGTAATCCTCCTATCAGAAAATGCTATAAATTTGGGATTGGCCCCTAAAGTCAGTTCTGTTTTGACATTTGTGTAGTAAACACATGCGAAATGCACGTTAATAAACAATGTTACGCTACACTGCTCCAGAACGCGGAATATTGCTGACTATTTATTTGACCAATAATCGGTCGGGGCCAAACGGTTACTACAGAGCAATGATCAACGAGTTCTTATTGCCGCAACTTGATGAATTGGGATTGGAAAACATGTGTTTCCAACAAGACGGTGCAACAGCACACACTGCACGTGCCACAACCGATATGCTGAACATCGGAAGCTTACTTTTGCGCCACCTTGTATTTCGCCGGCTGTGACCACGATAACTTGTTAATCAGGCACATGGTTAGGGACCCACTCTTCCATAAACGATTTTTAAAAGGCAATGTCTCTGCGAAAAATTATTTTATTATAATTCTATTTTACTTTCAAAGTGTCCTTGTACGAAGAAATGCAAAAGAATATATATTTTTGAGAATGGTAGGACTGCCCTGCACAATCTCCGGTTAACGATAACCGACAGTTTATTTGACAGAATTTTTAGAGACAAAAGTATTAAAAATAAAAAATAAATATAACTACCAGATAAATTAGATTATAGAGGATATGAACCAGACCTGTTAAATAATGATTACTAATCGCAATGATACCGGTCTGATTGATTATTTTCTTGAGAATCCATTTATTGATTGATTACGATTACTTTAAATTTTTAATGACCATCTAAATTTGATTAGGAATTAGTAATCAATTAATTAGACGGCTTTTGTAATTGGTAATGATTATTTTAATTGTTTTTCAAGAAAATGCAATTAAGAATTGATTACGATTAGAAATAATCAAAAAAAGTTGTTTTGGTTACTTTTAATTTTTTTTAATCATTTTTTTTATTTTATTCAGTATTGTTGTAGAAGCACACACATCAACAATACTGAGAAAAATCAAAAATAATCAACAAAAAAATTTTTTTAAATAAAAGTAATCCAAATATTTTTTGTTTTGTTTTTCTAATCGTAATCAATTAATAATTGCATTTTCTTGAAAAGCAATTAAAGTAATCATTACCAATTAAAAAAGGCGTCTAATTGATTGATTGTGATGTGAACAGATACCTAGACACGAGAAATAAATATTAAGCCTCTTAGCAAGACATTGTCAACACATTAGTTATACATTATTGCGTGTCATCATTGTTTACATGTCCGTAATATACATAGAACCATTAGCTCCCATCGAGACGGAAAAGTAGATCGCCGTAGTATCAGAATAAGTGGTAAGCATCAGTTTAATTTCAAAACTCAATAGGCGTTGACACAGGGTGGTATTATTTTCTCGCCGTAAAAGATTCTTGAGCAAAATTTTTTTTCCTGATCATATACCTTTTGAGTAGCCCCATAATTGAAGGGTCTTAAAACTTTAAAGTCTAGGTTGTGATCGACTAGGGCAAAACGAAGTACAAGTACATGCTGCCACCAAGAAAAGTGTCAGCGCATTTTCGTCTTGGCACCCACGCCAATGTTGGCAGCGATACCAGGCAACCAGCATTAACACCAACAATAGGCGTGTTCCTATCAGCAGTGATCCAGATAGAAATTTTGCATATAAATGCAACAACAACGTTGTGATCTTGATATTTATCTGGATCAATTTCGGATCCATAAAGAAGCTCTGTTCGTTTAGTTATTTGTAGTAGATTTTTTGACAGTCAACCCTTATTTGCTTGGTAGCTCAGACACACATATATACACAAACAACTCTCATGCAACTGATCCTTATCGTTCCCGTGAGATCCTAATCGTGATACTGATCTGGATAGCTGATGGGAACGCAACTATTAATAACAGCCTAGAAATACAACACAGAAGCACTCTTGCAAACAAATGCTACTTTGGACTGAGTAGGCAATTTTAAAGTAAATTCCTCTTTTGATGAACGAAAATAACACCCTACAATTCACTTATCGTACCCGTCCTGGTGTATGGTGCAGAAGCTTGGTCACTGGCAACATCTGATGAGAAAGATTCTTTGGAAGATTTGGCTACGTCGAGTACCAAAGATGTAACGAATAGCTATATACAAACACCGATATAGTTCAGCGGCTTCGTTGGCTATGCCATGTTGTGCGAATGAATGAAGATGCTCCGGCTCAGGAGGTTTAGACGGTTAAGCGGGGCTTAAAGAAGAAAGAAGATCGACTTAAAACTCAACGTTTTGATAATGCGGTTGTTAACATGAAATTTGAGCAATGGCCGAGACACGTCTTTTGATACCGATTAGCTTTTTGCATGTCGATTAAGGAGTTGTTAGCTGAGTACATAACTTTTCCAATCCAAGGTAAATCCTTTTACAAATACGTATGTATATTTTGGTACACGTAAACGTAGAGAGGGAGACTTCGCCAATCCTAACTCTACCCTAAGCAAGGGTTGGAGTGTGGGTGATCTAGAAGGTTCGATGCGATCATTTCAATTCATTCGTATAACAGGCGGACTAGTACAAGAATGTACCGGATCGACACGAGGGTTTATTTCAAGTGGGACGAGGTGAATAAACAGAGTTAAGGCCATGTCTGATACAACTTTGGTGGCGCGTTGCGTGACATTTCATTTTTGACACCTAAGATAACAGCTGTGCTTGATGAGGATACAATTTTAAAAAATTTTATAAAATGTTTACTAAAAAGTGTTCGGTGACACAAAACATGCGCAAGGAGAAAGCCCATTGTGACATTGTTTTGGGAGAGTTGCAAGTTTCTGCCAAGAGAATTTCACTCAGAAAAACTTGCAAGAGAAAAACAGCTGATCGTTACATAGGCCAGCTACAACTAAAACTAAAAAATTTGGCTATTAACCAATCAAATAAACCACAGCTGCTTTGCTTACAAATTTTTACTGATTCCTGTTCGGCGGAAACTTTTTGCTTTTCAAGAGAGTTTTACGTCTCACTTTAAAGACACTTTTTTGCAAGTTTTGTCACCGAACACGGCTTTTACCAGATATAGGTTTTATGAGCTGGCGACATTTTAGCGACATTCTTTTTCATAGGGCTGGTTGTCTTTTAATTCCGTAAGATGACATGGTGTTTCTTCTTACAATATGCCATAATACTATGATTTATAGAGTCACCCTGTAGCAGCGATACGAAATAGTGAAATGTCAGAAATTAAGCAAGAGCAAATGTCAAATATAATAAACAGAGAAGAAATATATATATAAAAAAGTTTTTGTACGCTCAGTTGCAAATGCAATAGAAATTTGCTAAAATTGATTTAATAATAAAAAATATTTTGCAAAATTCGTTACAATAAGTGACGAGTTCGCCTGAGAAACCCTTGCTTAAAAATGTCCACACCAAGCGATGAGCTAGTGGAGCGGGTTGTCGAAGTAACTGGTGCTAGTGCTGATGAGGCTAAACATTTATTGGGTGCATGCAACAACGATGTGGAGTCAGCTGTTGCATTATATTTTGAACAAGGAAGTGGTGACGCTGGAGATGTTGCTGCTACTGCTGCTGCCGCACCAACAGCAGCCATCGATGATGACAATGAGGACAATGTACGCGCACCAATTGCACCACGCCGTGAACAATTAATTACACCTGAAGATGATAATTTTCTTGCAGCACCTTCACTTTCATCGTCGGGGCGTATGCAGCGCATGAATCAACGTGTTAAAGTGTGTCCATTTCGTGATTTTGCTCGTGAAGGCGCTATAATGGAAGAACAATTACAAGCGGATGCATCTGGTGGCGTGGCGGCTACATCATCATTATCAAATGGCGAAGCACCACATGGCCGACGATTTGCCAATACGCGTGCAGCTTCAATGGCTACAAATAGACCACAAACGGCTGCAGATATGAAACCAACATCATCACGTTTGGGTGATCTTTTCCGTCCACCTACCGATATTGCATTTGCTGGAACTTTTCAAGCAGCTCGTGCACGTGCAACAGCGCTGAGTCAATGGTTGTTGGTGAATGTACAAGATGACAATTTCAATTCACAAACACTTAATCGTGATGTTTGGTCAAATAAAGAAGTTCGTCAAGTTATTAAACGGCGATTTCTGTTGTGGCAAGTGAGTATGAACATAATTTATTAGAACTAATCATACAATACAGTTTTAATAACTCTAATTCTGTGTAGATCGATTCGGATACATCAGAGGGTCGTCGCTTTGCAACATTTTATCATTGTGCCGACTTGCCATACGTATGTGTAGTTGATCCACGCACTGGAGAGGAGATGTGGAAATGTACGGAGCCGAAGGAGTCTAATGTATTACCAGGCTTACGTGATTTCATAAGTGAGCACAAAGAATTCTTCGATGATGGTGCGGATGATGATGACGATGATAATCCATCAACTTCCAAACGTCCTATCACCGTCTCCGATGAGGAACAGGAGTTGGGTGGTGAGGCAACTGCCGAGAAAAAGAAACGCTTAAAATTATTAGATCTTACTGAAGAGGAACAGATAAATCTAGCTATACGCAATTCGATGCGCGAAAATGGTAATTCAAATGGCAAGGGTAAACGCAAAAGTAATGGTAAGAATGAAGATGGTGATGGCAAGAATGTGGATGCGGATGCAGATGATAGTAGCGAATTTGAGTCAATAGAAGATTTTCCCGATGAAGATAGTAAAAGCGTCGCTTTGACAACTCATACGAATGTTTCCTATGAAACACAACTTGGTAAAGCCACTGAAGAGCTAACTGCTCTTAGATTACGTTTACTCAATGCTGAAGGCAACGATGAAGTTGTGCAATTGCGTTGGCCTTCAGATACGCTATTGAAAGTGTTGCGTTTGTATATTAGTGAAAAGCATGACCATGTTACAAAAAATGGTGGCACATATAAATTAATCTGCGCATTCCCACGAAAAACTCTTGAGGCAGAACATGATACTTCAACTATAAAGGAATTGGGATTGCACCCTTCAGCTAATTTGCATATTACATTGGATGAGTGATGAACCTACTACATACATACACACTTGCATACATACATTTATTATCAAAAAAGAGCATTATGATTATTATTAATTTAATGTAATAAAAAATTGAATATGTTTAAGATTACGAAAGCAAAACAAAAGATATCTTAAAGGTATTACTATACACGATAACGTATTCCAGTTAGTAGACGTTTCCCTTTGTTTGAGTAGTACTAGGCTGTCACCTCAACAAGCACCAGCTTGAAACGAAACCATCTTCTAGACGCATTAGGATTTACCTCAACGAGTCTTCATATGTCTCTGGTTTTTACCCGATGAATCGCTTGGCTTCCGTGTAACTGTTAAAATTGCATCTACGAAATAACGTGTATGAGAGTTTTGCGAACTGAAGTTACGGCACAATATGTTTAAATTTGCACACTACTGTCCAGTTAATACTTCACTTGTTATTAGAGGAGTGTTTTATCTGCCCCTACCGGCACAGTATATTGATAGTGTGCTGGCATACCGTAACGAAAGGTCCTAAGTTCACATCTAAAACTGAGTTAAAAAGTTTTTTCCAAAACAAGGTCGCCCCTTTGCAGTGTATTTTTGCCATTAAAAACTTTGGCCCATAATCATAGTAAAATTAAAATCGAGTTTTATCAACTTAAACATGATTCTATAATAAACACCATTTCATGTCTGTCAGTCAACTTAAAATATATTTTATCAAAGAACATGTTCTTTGATTTTATGTCTAAAACGGAGTTTTAATTTTAAAATGACGAAAATGTTATTTTCACATTTTAAAATCACGGTTTGTGTCTAGGTTGTGCTTGTGACATCGCTTACTCCAAACTTGAGTTTGGCTCTTTTCGCTTGTTGCTACAGATATGGTTTGTGAATCAAATAGCTGACACAGGGTGACCTTGCAAAACATAGGTTGTGTATGTAGAGTTTTTACATATCTGACACTCGGCAAAACATGGTTGTATTTAAGAAGGAGGGAAAAAAGGGAAAAATTGCTTCATGTTTTTTTAAAAAAGGTATGAAAATTCAAAGAAAAAGTATGCATAATACGGAGCAGTAATCAGTTAAACCAACATATATAGTCTGATAAAACTATGAGATATAAGTAATATTATTTGCATAATAAATAAATATTGGTTTGGTTTTTTATATTTTATGTATTAGATTTATATGAGCGCCCACTGGCGCACTTCTATAGGAAACATATGAGCTACAAAGGTAAGGAGCATAATCAAATGTTAAACTGGCAGTTTCTGCTGAATCGGCGTAAATCGAAAGATTATTTTATTAAAACACCGTTGCCTGGTGGCGTGCCACGATAATAGCCCTAGTGGAAATTTCCTCTTTAAGATCGCAATTGAATAGCTGTGTGCTCGTGCGTTGTAAGATAGTGGATGGTGTTTAAGTTTCTAGGTACTGTCTACAGATTGTTTGGTTTGCGGGTTTCAGTAGGAGTAGCACAATTGCCTGCGTTTATATTTAGGGTAAGTTCAAGACATGCGATAAGTATGTATATATATTATTCCTTCAAGGCGAAGATATTGACCCCCTTGGTGGCTTTCTTGACCCCCCACTGTGTTGTTGGCATTAAGTACAGGGTGGCGCAAAAGTAATCTCCTATCAGAAAATGCTATAAATTTTGCGATTGGCCCCTAAAGTCAGTTCTGTTTTGACATTTGTGTAGTAAACACATGCGAAATACACGTTAATAAACAATGTTACGCTACACTGCTCCAGAACGCGGAATATTGCTGACTATTTATTTGACCAATAATCGATCGGGGCCAAACGGTTACTGTGAATGGTGAGCGCTACAGAGCAATGATCAACGAGTTCTTTTTGCCGCAACTTGATGAATTGGGATTGGAAAACATGTGGTTCCAACAAGACGGTGCAACAGCACACACTGCACGTGCCACAACCGATATGCTGAACATCGGAAGCTTACTTTTGCGCCACCTGTTACTTAATTGATTTTTTCTTCATTGCACAACTTCCAGTCCCTTGTCGTGAATTGGTCAGGAAATTCAGGGATTACATGTAGTCTAAATAGGTGACCACATTTTGGTATTTTATAATACAATTACTTACATTTAAAAAAATTCTTTTATTTATTTTTAAATTTGAAAATTTAATGTTAAAATTTTTGACATTTGTTGATATACAAACAAAAGTATTATAGAAATTTAATTATTTAAACAAAATATAAAAGTAATTTAAAAACAAGTATATAAGTGCCACTACACACATGTCTATAAGGCCTGTAAAAGATATGCATGGATAAATTAAGCAAAACTATTAAAAAAGGAAAATTCAGTTTGTAACTTACGCTAGATTTGAAGCAAATTAAATGAATTTTCACCGAATGTAAACAAAAGAAACTATCAAAATTGTCTAAGTGTACCCAACCTAAATGTTTTGGTTGGAAAGTAAATTTTTCAGTACTATTTAAAAATTTCCTCCAACAATTTAAAAAGAGTTTGAAAAGAAATAACACTTTTTGTTTTAGGAGCAATTGGGGAGTTTGGATTGTGAAAAGCACAGGATGGGACAGTGCTGCATACGAAACCTTTCATAATAAAACCATGACCACCAACCAACTTAATTTTTTTTTCATAAGGGGACCCAGTTACTTGTCATTTTGGCTAAAATCTTTGTTTAATATGACTATGATTGACCAAAATTTTAAATGCTTGTTCAAGTTAAGTAAAGATTCTAATTAAAACGCCTGTTAAGCAACGACAATGATTAAGGGCCTTTGACTTTATTATATTATTATTTTGGCCGTTACAAACAACTCAATATTTTCTACCTAATTCACCACCAAACCAATACCTGAACTCCGAACACTGGTGACCATCTTGAATAGGTTTGGTTATTTGGGTAAATTTTTGTGCGCTAATGACAGTTAGCACAATGACATCTATGAACGCACTTCTGACCCTGCTCAGTAGCTGCTTCACAGATAATGTTTCCTGGTCCATATTTCCATTGGTCTGAAATCATTATATATAAACAAAGTTATTGTTTGTGAAGATCATTAGATTCACACCGTTAGAAAGATTTTCGAAACTTGGATGTCAAATGAAATTGTACAGCCTGTAGTTGCGCAAAAAGGTTAAATTTTTTTAAAACGGTTGCGACCTGTTTAAAAGTTTGTTTTCCCTGTATATTTTGTCTTATTCATGGTACAAGAATTAGGTAAGGTCAACTATATAGCAACAAACAACTGTCAGGCATTAATGAATGAAGGGAGGAGAAACCAATGAAATATTAATTTGAGCAAAGAACATGGAACAATAAGTTAGAGCTACCAAAACGCTTAATTGTGAGTACCATATAACGAATTACAAGCAAATTTCTCCAGTGGTAAATTACCTAGCCGCGACTTAATAGTTTACTGCTTTTCCACTATTCGTCGCGATGAACCTTCTTCACGTTCTACGTTCTTTGATTTAGAGGACTTATGTGTTGCGAGTATGATTAAAAAGTGATTAGAGCCTTTTTTTATGATTCAAGTATTGAATTCAAGTCTGCCGCGACATTGCAATTGAGAATAGAGGAGAAGACTACATGTACTTTTGTACCGTCAATTCGCTTCAAGTTTTTCTCTCGATCACGCTCTCTGCTCCTTGTATCAATGAACGTATATTTTCTTTGCTTGTATACCGTTTTTTGTTTCACAATTTATTTCAAGAAAAATTTGATTGTTGAATTTTGACAGCACTTGTAAGCATGACGGAAGAGGTGGGGGCTGCTACAGTCATTTATGCATTTTCCATGTATTTTGCTATCTTAATTCGCGAGTTTCAAGTCAAAATCACACTGAGAAATGATTGCACTGTAAAATCAAGTGGAAATCAGCTTGGCCAATGCTTCCACCTGATATGGTTCCATCATGGTTTGTTGATTTTCTACTGTTACTATTTGGAAAGACAAATTCATCGCTTTGCTTTTGCCCAGAAATGGATAAGTTAATATTTCTCCAAAATTTCGAAGGAAACGATTTAAAAAATTGTCAGATGTTTTCATTGGAAAATTTTATTTCAATAAATTTTACTTTAATAAACTTGGAGTTCGATAAAAAAAAGGGTATTTACAACTTATTAAATCAAAATTAAAAAAGTAGTTGATATTTTTTCTGGTACTACTACACATCCAACGTCAACTGTAAAATGTCGATATTGGTACCCAGAGACACGTTTCGGTCCCAGAAACCCTAATCCGGTGGGGAAAACCCATTACTTTTAGTAATTTTAAAGTAATTGGCAAAAACCCAAAAAATTACCCAGGTTTGATCACAAAAGGGGGGCCTGTTTCATAATATTTATGTGCATAACTGTGCAGTTTTTACAGTTGTCGTTGGATGTATATGTAGTGACTACCATCCCTATTTATCTTGAAATATTTTTTCTAACTAATATGGCAACTATCAATATACAGAGACGACCATTAGCAGTCCGTTAGGTCATTTTTCATTTTTCTTATGTTCGACCTTCGTAAGATTACCCGTTCGTCGATACGATACACATTGCATATATTGTGAAGTAAATTATTATTTTTGTGTGATATTTTCATTATTTAATAAAGATCAAAATATTAAGTAGTTGGCTATTGATAATTTATTTTGTGGATACCTTAGCCGCAACATATAGTATTTTTTTCTTTTGCCACATTTTGATACATTTTCTGTTCAGAAACTAATAAATTTTTTTCGAAGGCTGCGGCAACGCTGATTATGATACTTTTACAACTTATCAAATCAAATGGTACATCCACTTTTTTCACTCAGCAACGCAGCGCCGATCAGCATTACACAGGACTAAACTAAAACAGCTGACTGCGAGGGAATGTTCTCCTATTTTTGGTGATGTTGGAATGAAAACAAAATAGTCAAATACGTAAATAAAAATAAATATTATATGCATACAAAGTAAATAAAATTTATACGATATGGTTTATTTAAACTATTCATAAGTGTCGTAGTTAAACAAGGCAAGAAAACTAGAAGGAGACACGTTGTGCATGTGATTGTTGGGTGCGCAATAAAGGTATGTCTGGAAAAGTAGCTGCTCTTCCGGTAGACGCAGATGTATCGGAATGCATAGAGTGTGCTAGATTAAAGGAATTTAAAGATTTCTTAGGCAAATTAGTAAGGGAATCGGTCAATAATGCATCAACTGGTGGAGATGGTGCGCGTGTTTGTATATCGCGTAGCAGCAATGAAACCTATCCCGTGTGTACACAAGAGGTACCTGCTGAAATAATTATGACCCTGTGGAATAGTTTACAATTAAAACAATGTCCACGCCACTTCCAAATGCCAATCGTACGCGTTGTTGCCGCCGAAGTTGAGGAAGGTTGCCGCAATGCAAAGGAATGTCAATTCAGCACAAGCGTGAAGAAAGAACAAAGTGCAGCAGATACAGTCAAAGAGACGGAAATGTTGTATGATTTGGTGAAGCTACAAAAGTATGTTGTTAATAATTTGGAAAAGTTGCTAACACGTTTAACTGACAATACAGAAGCGGGCAATTTGCAAAATTATGCTGAGGCCGGATCGCTGTGTGCAAATGGTGAAAAATGTAAATGTAATATAACAACAACAGCAATTCTGCAGCAGCAACAACAGCCACCTGTTTTTTACACAGTTGGTCATATCAAAAATAAGCCACGTAAAATGGAAGACCGTCATGTATGTTTAGAGCGTTACAGTGATTTGTATGAATTGAAGCAACACCAATACAGTTTTTATGGAGTATTCGATGGACATTCTGGACCTTTGGCGGCTAGTTATGCAACAAGTCAATTGCCGTACATATTAGCCAATCGCTTAAAAGATATGAACAGCGGTTTGGAGGATGTGACATCATATCGTGAGGCTTTTGAGCATGCCTTTTTGCAAACCGATAAACTGTTTTGCCAAAAAGGCATATCCAGTGGTACTACAGCTGTTTGTGTGCTATTGGCTCATCACACAATACGATCTAACCAAGGTCATTTATATGTTGCATGGGTTGGGGACTCTAAGGCATTACTCGTTAGTCCAACTGTAAGTTTACAATTAGTTAAGTCACATAAACCGGATGCTGCAGACGAACGCAAACGTATTGAAATGGCCGAAGGAGGTGGCACTGTTATACATGTACAAGGACAATGGCGTGTAAACGGCGTTTTGAATGTGTCACGCTCCATTGGGGATTACTCGGTTTTGCCGGCGATTGCAGAACCTGATTTTGTGGATGTGCCGTTAACACCAGCGCATGATTTCATTGTATTGGGTACAGATGGTTTATTTGATCATGTGTCCGAGGCAAAACTTGTAGAGACAATTTACAAAGCCTTAGCAGATACAGAACAAAAAATAGAAAACATTCCGAAAATGCTGATAGAATTGGCAAAAGAAGGAGATTCTCAAGATAATATAACTGTTGTTATTGTTTTCTTGAAAACTCGTGCGAGTATTGTGCAGAACTTCAAAAATGTTTAAATCACATAATTTTAAGAGGCAAAACAAACACTTGGACAATAGATGTAATTCTCAAGTTTCAAGGTTTTCTTACGCTCATTCGCAATTGGAAAATTCATGCTTAATGAAGATATTAATTTTGTTCTTAAGAATTCAAATAACGACTAATTACCATAACTTTTCAATTTCAATGATTTTTTTCCAATCACAACTAAAATTAAAAAGTAATCATGATCGTAAAGAGTGCCGGTTTAATAATCTTTGTTTCTAAATAACCCATTTAATCAGTAACTATCATTATTTAATTTTTCATAAACATAGTATTTTCCAATTATAAAAAACATTTAAAAAGTAATTGCTGACCTAAAAAAAGTATTAAAATTAAAAAGAAGAATCGCATTATGAGGCTATTAAAATAAAAAAGCTCATAAGCGACAGAATACGTGCCGCATGAAAAGTATGTACATTATAAGACTTTTCCGCACTTTGTTAAAAAATTAATACAAAAAATCTCATCTGATTATTACCAAAATAAATTTTAATTCTTTCTAAGGATCAATTTAACCCAGATATGTCCATTGCAAGCACGTAAAGATTTTCAAAATACTTTGCAGTTATATTTGGTCAAAATTACAATAAAAAGACATAAACATTTATTTGAAAAAATGGATTTCAGAGCCGTCCTATATATAGCACATTGGGCACATAGCATAATGTCAACGGGTTTGAATTTATTTGGTGTGATATGTAACAAAACATCTCACGTGTAGTCCCAGTTCGCATTTTTGGCACCTAGGTGTGGTTTTCTGATGACAAGCCGCACATCTGGTTTCTTTCTCTTGTGATATTACAAAATGGTCCAATCTGTCAAATCGCAATTCTTCATTACTATCTCGAAGGATGTCCTTTTTGGTAAACCTTCTTTTTTATTTTGGCAGAGTAAGGTTGTCGCAATGCTTCTTCGGAAAGATAATTGGTTCATTGTGCCACCATAATTCTTATGTATCTGCCAGACATTTTGCGCTACCATGTTTATATTCACAAAATCTTTATATCCAGAATCTTCATCTGTAACGTCTTCAGTTGCATTTGTGGGAGGAAACAATGTAATGCAATCGGCGTTTAAATCATCATCCTCCAAAACAGCCAAAGCTTCATGCAAAGAAAATCCCCTGAAAAAATATGAAGTATACTATATGCCCAATGTCCTACATATAGGACACTCACATTTTCCTAGCGAAAACAACAAATGACAGAAATCAACATGACATGCTACATCACTTAAGTTATACGTTTTATAATTGATTACAAACAAAATACTTTGTTTATTAATTATTAGTTAAGAAAAATTCTACTTACCGTGCAAACTTAACGCCATATTCCGACATTTTGAAAAACTGTCCGGTTTATGATTCAATAACACGAAAATTATAGAAAAAAACTAACCAAGCGTACTGTCGACCGACCGCGAGCTACTAATAAATACTAACTTAATAAACAAAATAAACGGTACATAAAAGCACGTGGCGCGCTATGCAAGAACAACTTTGGGCGTCCTACATGTAGGACATTGGGCATATCTGGGTTAAATAAAAAAGGGCTAATAATATACTATAAGGAGCTTCAAAAAATTATTATTTGAAAAAAAAAATGCAAATCTCATATCACTAGTTTCATAAATACTAATGACGGCCACTAAAATTATAAAATGGCGGGTATATTTCAAAATAAAATTATCAATAGAAATAAGTAAAAATATATTGCCACCCAATCCATTTATAATATTGGTGCTAGTTTTCACCCGTCTCCATATATGTTTTAGAACGTGTCCACGTTTATTCCTTATTTACTTTATACATAGTTCAGGCGGAAAAAAGTAATATGTATTAAATAAGTACCCTGTGTGTTTGACTTATGTATAAATTTATACCTACGTATATACAAACAAAATTTTTGGGACCAAGCACAAGCGACTAATAAATGTGAAATATATATATATATATATATACACAGACATACATATGGGCTAATCCAGAATAATGATATAGAAAAATTTTACATGACTACTTAATTTGACATAATTACAGTTTAAATAAGTCCTCTTATAAAAACGTTAGCTTGATAGATAAAAAGGAAATGTTAAAAATACGGTAACAACATACTTTTATTTTTTATTAAGAAATATACGATATGTACCCCTATTCTATGATCATCAACACAAATATTAACCGAAATATCTGTGAATATTTAATATGTGTACACTATAGCGTATCACCAAAAAAGTTTAAAATGTTCCCTCCTTGTTCGAATGTTTCCTTGTTGGAGATTCCAAAAATATTTGAACCTTCATTTCAATGAGCGATATATTGTAAGGTCATATTTCGTTCATATCTGCCATTAACTTATAATGTAAACTGATGGCTCAAATACCATGATGTAAACTTAAGCTTTTATTCAAATCTATTTAAAACCAAACTATGCATTAAAAAAAATTAAGTTTAAGTTATTATAGCCTCAAATATCATTTGTTCATCATTATCTGATCAAAACAATTAAAATGTTGCCTTGGTACATTCCTTTCTAAAAATTTATGATTTTTCAAAATCGAACATAAAACATAGAGGGGTCTATTCAATATTCCGGCGGAGCTGCCGGCTGGAATAATTATAATAGAGTTTTGTGATCTCTATCGACTTCATCGAAATTCACTGCCAAATTCCGATTGAATCGATTGATTTTGTCATGATCTATTATATTTCTCCCGTCGGCAGTTCCGTCGAAATAGCTGAAGGACCCCAAAAATTGAAGACATAAAACAAATTGCGCAGTTTTTACAGGGCGCCAAAAATTTTTTCGTTTTCTTTTGTTGAAAACCTTGTAAAGTGAGTGCTCCAACTAGGGGAACATGTTCAATTTTTTTTCTCCATACACTGAAAAAAATTTAAAATTTTAAATAAATTTTATTTTTGCCGCGTCTGGAACTTTGTTAAAAAAGTTAAATAAAGTTATGGTTAATGGCGCCGGTTAACCCAAAACCGGATGGGAAGACAAAGGGGCAAGAAGTTTGAATTGGAAGAAAGTGGGGAGGAAGTTAAAAAAGATGAAAAAGAATGAACAATTTATGAGCTGGGGTGATTGATAGGGATAGGAAAAATAGCAAGGTAAAGAGGCTGAGGTGGAGGAAAGTATGCTCGGATAGTGAAACATTTTACAACTGTGTGCAAAACGATTTTCGGGCAGAACAACGTCTGCCGGATCGGCTAATAAGCACATAATACCATATCCAACAGATTTTATTTGTACAAACAAAAATGTAATTGGAAAACCGTGCTTTAGTGTATACTTGTAAATCACGATTACCGACGTTTTCGCTGTTGTAACTAAGCTTTGTTTTTTAAGTGTTTTTACATACGCTTCAACTGCTAATTGTTAAATATTTGTGCCTGTAGCAAGTTAGTATGAATTTGCAAACATATATTTTCAGTGCTCAACAGATCGTAAAAGTTCAAATTTTTATATAACAAATTTTATACACAAAAATACAAACTAATAAAACAAATATAAAAAAATGCAATTTTAACGTTATGAAAAATATATAAATTATGTAAAAAAATATTTTTAAGCTGAACAACTCTGTAAAAATGTACACAAAATGTAAAAGAAGAGTACTATAAAAATAGATTTTATCCAAGGCTGGTTAGACATAAATATATGCTTATATATATATACAAGGTGGTGCAAAAGTAAGCTTCCGATGTTCAGCATATCGGTTGTGGCACGTGCAATGTGTGCTGTGTTTTCCAATCCCAATTCATCAAGTTGCGGCAAAAAGAACTCGTTGATCATTGCTCTGTAGCGCTCACCATTCACAGTAACCGTTTGGCCCCGACCGATTATTGGTCAAATAAATAGTCAGCAATATTCCGCGTTCTGGAGCAGTGTAGCGTAACATTGTTTATTAACGTGTATTTCACATGTGTTTACTACACAAATGTCAAAACAGAACTGACTTTAGGGGCCAATCGCAAAATTTATAGCATTTTCTGATAGGAGGATTACTTTTGCGCCACCCTGTATATGTCTAGTAACTATCCCTTACTTGTATACTAGGGATGTTGTAGGAGGGAATTTTTGCTTTATCAAAATCTTAACCGAAATGGGAAGTCGAGTTAGCATACAAGAGCCGGTTCCATCGCACCGGAATGACCCGGGTTTTTTCACCCGGCCAAGGGCAGTTATTTCAGTGTAACCCTGTCCAATCTGGGGCAGGGCGAAGCACTGTTAACAACAACAGGAAGTTAAATGTAAGGATTTCAAATAAAATAATCTTTAACATATCTTCAATTAGTTGTTAAAACTGATTCTGCGACTTGTGATACCCTTTGGAAACTCGCCTGTTTCGGAATAGGAGTCAAAGCTCCGTAACATTCCTAATACATACAGATAGTATAAATTTATGTTTATGTTCGCAGTGGAAATTTATAACATAAGTCACACCGTCAGTGTTTATTAACGTGATCGACGAATCGCGGTATTTATTGAATATGTAGCATTTAATACATTTATGGCGTTTTCTTTTCAATAAAAAATGTTACCCTCTCAAATCTGGCGATCTGCAAAATGGCTGATTTTGTAGATAGTGGCATACTGTTCAATCATAACAAGGTATTTTTTTTGAGGGAGCTAAAAAACCTGACAGAGAGATAGCTGAGAATAACCAACAGGGTCACACTTTTTCTTGAAAAGAAAACGCCATTAGAAATCCTGAAAGCCCGATGAATACCCCCTCTTACCTTACTCTTTTGTTTAATCGAAAATCTTATAATGTACCTAAACACAAACGTTTTGAATTTTCTCGATCCATAATTTTATAAATTTTCCAGCAAGGAAATTGCGTAAATACTCCATCCATATGAATCGCAATCCAAATATGTATCATGACACATTTTGATCGCTTGACATATGCCGGAGAACTCAGTTAATGGTGCCATAAAAGAGCTGATCGAACCAACATTACGATTACGGTTGCCATACCATAGCGCCATTGTCATATCCAAACAACAAGCAATTCAATTTTGGGTTTCCGCCATATTTATATCCTACTGATTTTTGAACTGGAAAATTCATCAACTGTTTGGAACTTAAATTTTTGTTTTCGATGTTTTTTTTTATTTACTTTTTTCTCTTTAGGCTAGGGCAACACTAATCGATGACAATAGATATGGTTAAGTTTTTTGTATGGTTATGAATGTGGCGTTATGTCTATGGAAGTTTATCTGCAGCTTTTACGTACACAATTTTCAACAAGTTGCAATGGTTGTGTTTCCACTAGTTCTCGGTTTAAATTCAAACAATTGAATGGCTATTGCTGTTTTTTTTTAACTGCACAATTTTTATGTTTAAAGTTATTATACTAGTACTTGTTGAAAAAATGTTTCAATATTGCCTCCCTTTTGCTAATTGAATTTTTCGCGATTTTTTTTTAATTTAGAGTTGTTTAACTTGATTGGGTTTCGAATGGTTTATAATATGTAATTATAATTTTTCGAAAACAATAAACTTTTAGCAAATTTTCTGTTCTAAGCATACATGTCTGTGGCATAACACTGACGATGTGACATATGTATACTAACCCCCTCCTATTTTAAAGGGGTTTGTTTGATTTTCAATCACGATTTTTAGCTTTATTCTGTCTTATGTTTGCCAATAAAAGATTTACCACACTTTGCTCACTGCTGTAAAAAACTATTAAAAACATATTAGTGCTATAAATTCGTATTCACAAGCGTTGTCAGCTCATTAGAATTGGGTTTTAAAGGCACAGTTAAACCTAATAATACCATACAAGTATCCACATTTCGCCCACTTCAATTATGTACCTACATATATATAATAAATATAAATATTTAACTTAAACAAATTTTAATATTTCTACCACATACAAATGTATAAGATAACGATTTAATAAAGCAAAATAGTAATAGTAATGTGATGTGAAAAGCAATTGTCAAGCACTATTTGTTGAGGGCCTGCTGGTGCACCCTTGGATCAAACGCCGTTGTTATGCATTCCCGTATCTGTTATGTACTACTTGTGGAGATACTGCCTTACAGCTGCGGTCAAAATAATAGCAGTCAAAAAATATGATGCCTTTCATTATCAAAGAGAGTGACACTGGTTATAGCAAATCTTTTCCCCGCAGTCGTGCAGTTTATTATACCGCCGCTTACGTAGGCGGTTCTTTAAAGCAGGTCGGAAGTGTACAGGAAAACAGGAGATGAAGGCGTAATGTGCGTATATCAGCCAGTAGTATGACCTCCCAGCGATGTAAGAAAATTTCAATTTATTACATAGTGAATAAAATTCCAAAATACAAAAGAAAAAACAATATTACAGCGAATATTAAAGTAATATAGGTATAAGAAAAGTTAAGGCATTTTATATGTTAAGCTTAACATAGCGCTAAATGCCAATATCTTCTTCTTCTTTAAATGGTCATCTAACCGCCTGGGCGATTTTGACCGTCCAACATAGCTCGCCAGTCGTTTCTTCGTTGCGCCAACTGGCGCCAATTGGAAACACCGCGGGATCGCAAATCGGTCTCCACTTGGTCCTTCCATCGGAGTGGTGGTCTCCCTCTTCCTCTGCTTCCACCGGCGGGTGCCGATAAGAATACCTTCTGGGCTGGACAATCTTCGCTCATTCGCACTACGTGGCCTAGCTAGCGAAGCCGCTGTGTTTTAATTCGCTGAACTATGTCGGCGTCTGCGTAAAGTTCATACAGCTCATCATTAAATCTTCTTCGGTACTCGCCGTCGCCAACGCGTAGAAGTCCACAAATCTTTCGAAGAACCTTTCTCTCGAATACTCCCAGAGCCACCTCATCAGATGTTGTTAGTGTCCACGCTTCTGCACCATATAGCAGGACGGGTGCGATGACTGACTTGTAGAGTGTTATTTTCGTTCGTCGAGAGAGGACTTTACTTTTCAATTGCCTACTCAGTCCGAAGTAGCAATTGTTTGCAAGAGTGATTCTTCGTCGGATTTCTAAGCTAACATTATTGTTGGTGTTAATGCTGGTTCCTAGGTAAACGAAGTCCTTTACTATTTCGAAATTATTGCTGCCAACAGTGGCTTGGTTGCCAAGGCGCGAATGCGCTGACTCTTTGCATGATGACAGAAGGTACTTCGTTTTGCCCTCGTTCACCACCAATCCAATTTTCTCCGCTTCTTTTTCTAATTTGGAGTAAGCAGAAGTTACGGCGCGGTTGTTAAGGCCAATGATATCAATATCGTCAGCATATGCCAACAGTTACACGCTTTTATAAAATATTGTTCCAGCGCGGTTAAGTTCTGCAGCTTGTATTATTTTCTCCAGCATTAAATTAAAGAAATCGCACGATAGGGGGTCTCCTGTCTGAAACCTCGTTTAGTTTCGAACGGCTCGGAGAGGTACTTCCCAATTCTGACCGAGCTGGCGGTGTTGCTCAAGGTCATTTTGCATAGCCGTATAAGTTTTGCGGGGAAACCAAATTCAGACATAGCGGCATATAGGCAGCTCCTTTTCGTGCTATCGAAAGCGGCTTTAAAACCAACAAAGAGATGATGTGTGTCGATTCTCTTTTCACGGGTTTTTTCCAAGATTTGGCGTATTGTAAAAATTTGGTCGATGGTAGATTTACCAGGTCTGAAGCCACACTGATAAGGTCCAATCAGTCTGTTCACATCAGGCTTCAGTCTTTCGCACAATACGCTTGATAGGACCTTATATGCGATATTCAAAAGGCTGATTCCGCGATAGTTGGCGCAGTTTGCAGGATCGCCCTTCTTGTGGATTGAACAGAGAACACTTAGATTCCAATCTTCAGGCATGCATTCATCCGACCATATTCTGCATAGAAGCTGATGCATGCGCCTTACCAGCTCCTCGCCTCCGTGTTTGAATAGCTCAGCAGGCAAACCATCAGCGCCAGCTGCTTTATTGTTTTTCAATCGGGATATTGCTATTCGCACCTCATTATAGTCGGGTTGTGCAACGTCAATTCCATCATCTTCGATTGTGGGCTCGGGTTCGGCATCTTCTCTGGTTTCTTGCTCAGTTTCTCCATTTAAAAGGGCAGAGAAGTGATCCCTCCATATTCTGAGTGCTCTCTGAACATCGGCCACCAGGTCGCCGTTCTCATTCTTACAGGAGTTTGCCCCGGGTTTAAAACCTTCTGTCATTCGCCGAATTTTTTGATAGAATTTTCGGGCATTATTCCTGTTGGCCAGCATCTCAAGCTCCTTTATTTCACGCTTTTCTGTCTCTCTTTTTTTCGCCCGGAAAAGCCGCCTCGCTTCCCTCTTCAACTCGCGGTAGTGTTCACACACACTCCTCGTTGCATTCGATCTCAGCGTTGCCTTGTAGGCTTCGTCCTTTCTTTTCGTTGCAGCGCGGCACTCTTCATCATCATACCAGTTGTTTCTTCTTCGCGTTCGCCGGAATCCAATTACTTCTTCGGCTGCGGTACGGAGTGCTCCTGAGATATGATCCCACTGCTCATGCATTCCACTAGGTTGAATTATGCTCTCGGAGAGCAGGTGTGAGAGGCGATCTGCGAATTAATTGGCGGTCTGTTGCGATTGCAGCTTTTCGACGTCCAGCTTTCCCTGCGTTTTTTGTTGCACCTGTTTTGTCGTACAGAGGCGGGTACGAATCTTGGCTGCTACTAGGTAGTGATCAGAGTCGATGTTAGGTCCTCGTATTGTGCGAACATCTAAAACGCTGGAAGCATGCCGTCCGTCTATCACAACGTGGTCGATCTGGTTGCGTGTTTTTCGATCGGGGGACAGCCATGTAGCTTGATGGATCTTCTTGTGCAAATGCCAATATCTACGTAGTTAGAAAATACAGTGGGGTGGCTTTAAAAAATTAAATAAATTGTAAAAATTCATATTTAAATTCAAAGTAAGAAAAAAAAAAATGTACATCAGATACTTGGGTAACATTTTTATGATTTTTGGACGATTAAAACCAGAAAATAATAATAATAATAATAATTTTCAGAGCATTCATGTATGTTGTAAATACTGAGCTTACAAATATTAAGTATTGGTCCGTAGCAAAACTTCGATTTCGTTATATGAGTGTTCTGAGAAGAAGAATTTCACATTCTTTAAAAACTGATTAAGATTTCTTATGGCTCGAACGCCGGCAGGTAGCACGAGACAAATACTATAGTGTGTGGTTCTCCAAGAAGGTACTATTACGGTGTTATGCGAGTTTATCCTCAGACTATAAATTTCCGATGTCATGCTCTCCAGGTAACCACACCTAATAAAAAAAAATTTTAAGACTTTGAAAGAATAAAGGTCTCTTACTGGAAGAATCTGTAAACTCCTAAAGAGCTCTCTAGAGGGATGCGTCCGATTTACCTTGCATATTTTACGAATAGCACACTTTTGCAATATTAATAAAGGTTGGATCTTGTTTAGGCTAGCACCTCCCCAGCAAATGGTACCATATAGCAATTTAGAGTGAAATAATGAGTAGTAGACTGTTTTCAGGGTACTACTTGAGCAGTAATTTCTTAGGTGATAGAAGCAGCGTAAGGAAAATTTCAGATGTTGTTTTAAACGCGTTTTGTGGTTGCACCAATTCATGTTTTTGTCGAGGGTGAGGCCTAGATACTGGAATTCATCTACAAGGTCAATTACAAAGCAAGTGGTACTACAAAGGACAAGAGAATTAAAAGTATTGGTTTTTAACTCCGGACACAAGTGTTTGTGTAGGAGAAAACGTTCACAACCTGATGAATGAAAAGTTTTGTTTATATCTGGCGATATCCTCGAGGTCAAACTAAAAAACATTAGCTTTGTTTTACTGCTGATTACGAGCTTGTGTTTCGCAAACCAAGTTCTTAACAGAGAAGCGTCATAATTTATATCTGCTATTAAGTCAACAGCATTGCATGAGCCATACGCAATCGCAAGGTCATCAGCAAATGCAGTGAAATTTCCTACGAAAGGCAAATGAAAGATTGAATTAACGTAAACTAAGAAGAGAATAGGACCCAGGACAGAGCCTTGTGGAACCCCAATCGTTATAGAATTACTGTTGCTGAGATAACCTTGTAATTTAACTTTTGCTCCCTATTTGACAGGTATGACTTAAACCACTCGTGTATAAACCCCCGGAAGCCGGCGCAGTATAATTTATGTAGTAAAATTTCATGGTCCACCGTATCAAACGCCTTAGTAATGTCAACAAATAGACTAGCGCTGTTTTTTTTACTATCGAGCTGTTGGTAAACTAAGGAGCAAAATTCTAAAAGGGCATCTTCTGTTGACCGTCCGGACCTGAATCCGAACTGTTTAGAACTAAAAAAAACTAATTCTTTCAAGGAAACTAACAATACGATTTTTAATTGCTTTTTCAAAACCCTTTGAAATAGATGGCAGTAGCGAAATTGGCCTATAATTGTTTTTATCTTTTTTGTTACCTTTTTTGAATTAGGGGACAATTATCCACTAAATTAAGTGCTGTGCTCTTAAGCAGTTTATCTGTAATGCCGTCAAACCCACAAGAATTGGAGTTGTTTAAATTTTTAATAATTGCCAGAATCTCCGAACCAGTGAAAGGTTCAAATACAAAACTGTTATTGGGAACCGTTTTCGGTTAGAGTGACAACTTGCTGATCATTTACCCGTTTCCGGTTAACGACGCTATTAATAACTTCCCATTCTTTTTTCGAATTACCTCGGCAATCTAAGAATCTATCACGGAAATAGTTATCTCGTTGAGATTGAATATCTTTATTAAGCTGCTTCCATAACTTGTTATGTCGAGAGCGAAGTTCCCGATTTGATGGATGCTTACGGCATATACCACCTAGCTTGTTTTTTAGATTAGCTTTCCTAATGAGGTTATCACTAATCCAGGGTTTAAGTTTAGTTTTTAGCTTCCTTGGAGTATACTTGTAGCTTGCAGACCGTATATAAGAGTGCATTATGTCGATAAAAACTTCGTACGCTTTAGAGATATCCCTCTCATTGTAAACCCTAACCCAATCTTCGTGGCGCAGCCTCTCGTTCAATAGCGAATAATTGATGCTATTTATCACACCTTTACTTCTTGGTTTCATATTCTCATAGTACAAATTAGCAACTTTAATTCCAGTCATAGTATGGTCCGTAATTTGAAGATCCAAGTTAATACCTGTGCAAGCCTCATATACAAAATAATGCATGTGGGCGTACCTGACACAATCTGACTGATGTAAAGAAAAGCTAGAAACGGTTATGATAAGACATACCCAAGCTCTAAACTTAAGAGTATTTAATGTAGTAATTCAATGTTACATAGAAATATTGTATTAACATGCTTACTTAGTACGTATATATATACATACTAAAATCTAATTTTTAAAATTAAAGGTAAAAACTTGTTTAGAGCTAGTAAAAAACGTTTAATCAGCGCCCGGTGGTGCTGGTTCTTTCGATTTTTCAATAGAGTTTCTTGGTTGGGGCTGAGATGGTGATTGTGCAGCTATTGGATTTTCTACGTAATTCGTGCATTGTTGCATCATCTGCGGAGACGGTTGTGAAATTTCCTGTGGCGACAAAGAGTGTAACGGAGGAGGTTGTAACATTTGCTGAGGTGATATATTGAATGATGGCGGCGTCATTTGCGGCATTAGGGATCTTGAGTGAATTGAAGGACGTTGTGGTGGAGCTATCATTTGTGGCGACAATGGAATCGAGTGCACTGGCGGCGGCTGTGAAATTTGTTGTGTTGGCATATTATGTGGTGGATGTGTCATTTGGGGTGGCGGCATTGAAAAACTTGGAGGCGGCATTGAATGACCGGTAGGTGGCGCAAACTGCTCGTGCACTGTGGCCATTGGCGCCCGATGCATATAGGGATGGAAATGCTGTGTGCGTTGTGGTGGTGGAGGTGTTGTATTGTACATAGCACGTTGATACGGATATGGACCAGAATATGGTGAGCGATAGGCATGTTGCGGTGGAGGTCTTTGAAGATATTGCTGATTGTAATGTGAATGCCAACTACCAGTATGTTGATGTGGTTGATAATTATGCGGTGTAGGTGAATGTGCATCAAAACGTTGGTGTCTTCTATTATAGTTATTATCATTGGTATCATTATTACGCCTGCCGCTACTATTAGGACGTTCACGCCTAGGTCGTCCTGTTTCTGCATTTCTCTCAGTTTTAATTTGCTTACGAACATGTTTTTTTGAATCAGCACCTTTGTTATCATCCTCTTCGTTGTCTCCATCTTCATCATTTCCGCAGCTTTCTTGATTGCTTCGCTGCCGTTGTTTGCGCAGTTCTTGACGCGCTTCACGTTCTTCCTCATCATCTGAGTAATCTAAATAACGTGGTGGTGGTTCGATATCATTCTCCCATGATGCATCTGAACCACGCATTTTTGTTAAACTTGATAGTATTACATAATGTGTATGATCGGTTTTTGGCGCTACATAAACTACATCACCCACATTTATACCTTTTTCGTGTATTTGTTGATTTGTATTGAAACGTACACAATAGAGTGGATCTGCCACTTGACCCAAAACATCGAATACCTCACCCAAAACGCGCTTACCCTGTTCTAAGAAAAGCACTGTGTCCAAATCGAGTAAAATCGAATTGGGTAATGCGCTCACTAATAACAATTGATCTACAATGGAGTGAACACGCCCGAATTCGATACATTCTTCTGCGGGTACTGAAATTTGCAAATCTTGTATCGGTGGTAATTCTTCAAGTAGCATTTCCCCGCGTACGCGCGGTGGTTTACGTCGTACACGCTGTTTATGGTCTTTTCCATCATAATCAGCATTTCCATCATCGTCGCTATCATCATCACCATCATGTTCCTCAATGCGCTTGCTAATTACTTTTGCAATTTTCGTTAAATACTCTGTTTCATCACCGGACTCAACAGCTGAAGAAACTGTTTCGCTGGAGTCTGTATCCGTATCCGAATCGATTTCGATAACTTGAGACCGATAACTTTTATTAACCGTTGTAGGTACAACAACGACAGACGCTGTATCCGATTCACTTGAATCTTGACCATCATCATCACTATCTGAGCCGTATTGCGACAGTAAGCCAAGGCTCGTGGGAGGAACTGTAACGATATGGTATGAATGTTAAAAGAATTAAAATAAAAGTATCACTATATCCGTTTTCCTGACATTAGACCGAAATTGGGGTTTAAACACAGAAAATACGCGCAAGAAGGATTAACGTCAGCATTTACACATCGATAGCAACACCGTATGGTAGCCAATTAATTTAATCTAGTTCAGTCTATGGTGTAACAAGAAATAAGAACCATATAAGCGTGCTCACAATACCTATCGTCGATAAAGAACACATGTTTGTTTTTAATGGGTCTGAGTTAAAGAGACGTAACGCCCTCGTCTGAAGCTATTCCTGTCAGATTACTACACTTATATCAAGTAGCGTATGCCACTTTATGATATTAAAAATGAAATGTGATCATTTTTTGAACTTATTTTTCATTTGTGCACTTTTTTTTTAACCCTGAAGAAACCTCTATAATATTACCTGGTTATTTATCTGCATGTCTGCTGAGTAGGATTAAATTTAGACGAATGACCACTTACCGGTCTTTGCTATGCTACATTTCATTTCCTCTGCTCTTCTCTGCCTGTTTGTAGACTTTGGTATTTCCTCGGCTACCAACTGAATTTCAAGGCTATCATTAAAATTTACAGTTTCCGTTACATCCATATCTTCAATAACAGCTATGGTTGGTTGTTTCTCAGTCACGCTTGTAGTTTCTAATGTGCTATCCAAGTCAGCTGCAGCTGCATTTTCGTTAAAGCCATCAACGTTGGGTGGTGCTAGCTGTATAACAGATTGAATGACAACAACGTCCCCTTGCTTGGCAGCAGCGTTCGGTTCGTTAACTCTTATTAGGCTTGTGTCTAAAGTTTGACTGCCATAGCATATTTCGTCCACAGCTTCCTCTACATTTCCAAAAGAACTTTTAACCGCGTTCTCATTCTTTGGGGCATTTTGAGACTCCTCAGATGTTTCGGGTTTTGGAGCATCTGCCAATTGTTGGGAAGTCGCTGCAAGACTTATCACAGATGTCTCTTCCAGCTCTTGATTGGTGTGCTTGATTGCAAAATCTTCATTTAAATATCCCTCTGACAAACTTTGTAATTCATCTATATTCACTATATATTGGTAGAATGTATTATAAATACCTTTGAACATAAAATGTATTACCTTTCTCAGCGTTCAGCCCAGTCGCACTCCTGTTCCCATACTCGCAATCACTCTCTTTTTCCATGGAGGATACTTGTATTGCTCGCGATTAGCTATAATTTAATTATTTACACGGTTAAAGTTTATCAAAATCAGATCAAGCATACAAAACTCAAATGGTGAAACAAAACGTGTTCCTACAACTAAAGATGATAGTCACTTCATAAAAACGCTATCGATTGTACGAAGTTGAAATCGATTCGGATCGCTTCGGCGCAGGGTAACTAGACATTTTTCTGAAAAAAAAGGATTTTAAAATTAATCTAGATTATATCCAGAGCTTACGCATGTAGTCGGTCTGGACATTAAAATGGAAATTAAGTGCAAATCTAAATAATCAGACTGGTAAAGATTAGAAGAAAGTAGGGAGTGAGGACAACTTTTTAAATGAATTAGTCTGACCTAAATTAAAGTAAAATGCATGGCTAAATAGCTTTTCCGATCCAAGTGTCAAACTCATCTGCATGAGGTGAAAACCAACCGCCCTGCGGGTTAGGGGGTTACAATATGCCCCTGATAGGCACACTGGTCGTAAGAGGCGACTAATATTCACAAAGGTAATGATGTGCAACTCGATTTCTGATCTACGGCTATGATGCCTCTTACCTCTCATTACCCATCTTCTCTTTCCTTGCGGAAGGAAGGGTGACATGACCTAGAAAGTTCCACTGGTCATACCAAATCGCTACTGTTAAGAGAGTACTGGCCCGTACCGGGTTCATACCCGGCAAAGGACTGTCACTTTCAACAACACTCACCAACACCTTTGGGCAGTGTTTATGTAGGAAAAACCAACAAACAAAAAAAGTGAATACGGTTACAAATTATTAAGTGAGTTAGCGGTTTGAGGTGTTGGACGTGGTTATATCAAACTGGTGTAGCACCTTTGGGAAGTGTATTGCTGTCAAAACCACAACAGGAAGGTTGTTTTAGTTGGACACAGAAATTAAGGTGGAATTGCTGATTTTTCAACACGTTGAACCAGTTAGCCACCTTCGAAAGTCTCTCCCACCCTTGAGATGATGAGATCTGCTATCGTATAAAAAGATTTAATCCAAAAAGCAAATCTGTTGGCCCAACTCCGCTCTGGATACTGTAACAGGCCACTGTTCTTTGTACAGACTAAACACCAACACAGCAAATGTGATGCGGTGTGTCTTCTTAAGAAACTAACTACTTTTCTAACTTTTCAACTGATATCTCAAATATTCTATTTACAGTTGCATCGTATAAAACTCGAGTTATTCCTGCAGACATACTGCAGTCTAAATTAATAAGAAAAAAAAAATACTCAAAGTACATTCTCAAATATCTTTATTTAAATCGTAACGAAAGCGTTTCGCCTTCATTAAAGTTCGAAGAACTAATTACGAAAACATATAAAATTAAACGAAATACAACTTAATAAGATCTTACAGAAATTAAAATGCTAGATTACTCAATGAAACCTTCCCCCCCTCTCCGTCCAACGCACGTCTACAACCAAGGAGCTTCATTAGCAGTTGGGGTGTCATGCAAATCACTAGTGCCACTCTCTAAAATTTCGCGCAACTCGTCGTCATCTATTTCCATAGGCATGGTTGTATTCGAAACAGCGGCTGCATTCTCATCTGAAATATTTATAGATGAGCTTTGGACAGTTAATTGCAGTTGCGGTGGCATTGATACTGGTTGCTGAAGTACTTCTGGTAGAGGTACACGTGGATTTGTTGTTGGGGGCGGTGGTTCTAAGCCAACTGCAAGAGAAAAACATAAAATCAACAAGTGTTTTAAAAAGTATTAGCATCACCAACCATTTGACATGCCCATTGCCTTGCGCAAACTAAAGGGATCTACTACAGCCGATGGTGGCAATTTTTTTGCAACATCACTCAACTGTTGAGTGATTTGATGCGCCAAATGCAATTCTTCAGCACTTGCTTGGGGTACGAAAGCCAAATGCTGCGGCAATGGCTGTGACAATCGTTCATGTTGTGTGGCGCGTAATTTTTCAATTAAATTCAAATTATTACTTAAATGTTCTTGTAGACGACGTGTCAATTCGAAGTTTTTCATTTCTGCTTCGATATTATCCAAAAATTCTATATCAATGCCAAGATCTTTCAATGTACGTAAACGCGTAAAATCAATTCTGGTATTTTTGTACTTTTCATATTCTTCTTCGATTTGCTCTCTAGTTTCGGAAAGGGTATTCACAGTTTGAAGACCGCCAAAGCCACCAGCTGCGCTAAAACACTTGAATACCTCATTTTGTTCATGATTTTGTACTTGCATATCATAGAGATCGGATATTGCTTTGCTGTGCTCGCCATTTGTAAGTATATCCAAAAGACCATTAGCCAGCATTGAAGCATAACTTGAGTCTTTGGTGAACTGTAAAATGCTCTCGGCATATTCAGTGCTAGTAGCATCACCTATGGGGTAAGAAAGGACATATAAGAAGATTTTAGTTCAATTCTAAATATACGCTTTTTGCTGGTGATTGAAAAACTATAGTCGAGTTATTGTTATTCGTAAATACATTTTCTCTTTATATCCGTTTATGAACGTTGCAAAGATGTAGACTTTTATGACTAAGAATTTAACAAACTCAACTATAACTCAATTGATTAATTACGTATTTTTGCATACTCACCATATGTTCGCATAATCAATTGTGTTTCTTCCCTACTCAAGTTAGAGAAGCGAGAATCAAAGCTCGGCGCAAATGAAGCGAATGCACCATAATTAAGTGGCTTTACCACTTTGGCTTCATTCCGTTTATCTTCACACGAGGTCAGCAATTGACCAGTGCCTGAATGCAATTTGCCCACCAGCTCACCAAGGGTAACCACCCTTTCAGGTCCCTCATTTTCATCTTTAACAAGAAAATTTAAAGAAGTGGTACCGTCTTTGTTCTGACGCAAAAAACCCATTTTGTGGGCCTTCTCTTTTGCTGATAGCCGTTTTTTTGCAGCGCGCGCAGCACCTTGAACTTGCGCTAATATTTCTTCAGATGTGAGATCATCAACATATGGTTCAAAACGTGTTTTCGGTTGATTTTCTAAACGTAGAGCACGCCGTTTCTCTTCCTCTTCCAATTGGGCTGGTGTTGGTTCTTCGGCGCCAGTTGAAGCGCCTTCATCTGCAGAATCTACAGTCCCGTGATGATCGTAATTTCCAAAATCGCCATGCAAATCGAAACCAAGTTCTTTTGCTGTAAGATCACGCATATAACCGGATAATGGTTTGAGACTACGCATAAGATTTTCGGGCAAGAGATGTTTAGAGCCTACTTGTAGCAGGCGTTTGGCGGCTTTGTGATACACAGTATCGACATGATTATACCGAATAGCATTCTCGCACATCAATTTGAAATCATCGGTAAATTCAGTTAAAGTGACATATTCGCTGTCGTCGATCTTTTGACGTATGGTTGAGAAGTCCATTGGTTTTGTAATAATAGACGAGTAGCCTGGAGCAATATCGTCGGTTACGGGCCATGCAAAAAATTGATGTGGATCCCTCTTTTCGAGAAAACGCAACAAATGGTCTAGTAATTTGTTTAGAGGTGATTTTTGTTGTTTAAGTTTAAGTACACAAGTACGCGGTTCACGTCCAGATTCGCTTGATGAACTTGGCGTTTTAGGTGCTTCCAATTGTTTTGGAGTGAGTGCAGCTAAAGAGCTGGACCCTCCCGGCGTTAGGGCTGCAGTCGAAGCAGATGGAGATGGAATTAAGAGCTGTGAAGTAAAACAAAACAAAAAATTTTATAAGGAAATATTTTTCGAAAAACCATCTACTGAGTTCTATTTACTAGCTAAAAGAACACGAAATGTTTAAACATGTATATGAGTTTCTTTATACAATACATACAGATCAGATATTTATTTAACATATTTTTTTTTTAAATACTGTAACTCACATCTGGTAGTGGCTTGGTGGGACTAGTTGCTCCTACAATATTAACGCCTAGTGTAGATGACTGCATTGATGACGAAGCCGGCGAATCCATCACATCATCTTTTAGGGGCACAATCGGTTTTGACACGGGTCTACAAGATGGTGAGTTTTCCGTTGTTATACCAGCATATAAAAGAATGTTTTCCGGCAGAGGTTGCGAATCACCATCATCCATGAAACTAAAACCATCTTGACTTGAGTCACCGTCAATCGTTGGTGGTGCAATTTTTCTAGGACTGCGATGACTACCAGCAGTAGCAGGTACTGGTGCAGACAATACTGCCCGCTGCATTTCTTCTTCTTTAGTGTTTTCACCATGCGGTAGCGAATCACGTTGACGTACTTCTAAAGCACTAATATTCATATTCTGTTCATGACGTTCACTACGGTGACGCTTCTCTTTATGATGCTTATGTTTCTTTTCACGATCCTTCTTTTTCTTCTTCTTCTTCGATTTCTTATGCTTCTCAGTGTGGTGATACTCTTCGGACCGTGGTTGAGGTTCATCATCTGCCATCGGGCTACTTGGCGCAGCTGCCATCATAGCTTCGGCAGCTGTGGGGGGACCAGCAAGTGTCGAGTCACCGCTATATTCAGGTGTAGAATTGGACCCGACTTTCAAAATTAATTTCAGACCACGTTGCAATTGTGTTGGGTCCATATTATTGCTATATTCTGTTCAAATAAAATATTTAAAGCTATAAATACGTAAAACAAAATGTTAGTAGCCAATAAGAACCTTCATATTTATCACGTCGCTCAGATTTGTGTTTTTTATGCTTTTTCGAGGAACCCATATTATTTTGTACTAAATTAGAACTTTGGTAATTGTTTCCTTTAGGAGACAACTGCTAAAACACGTCCGAAATTATCGGGAAAGGTATCAAAAGACGCGTTTTCACCTCAGTAACAATAATCCGGAAGCGAATTTTCGAGTTTTTGTTTCAGTGAAGAGATATTTGCCATCAAAGTTGAAAATTTTCTGTCATTTTCATGTGGTTGTTGTAATGACAGATTAGGGTGGATCAAAAAGTGCAAAAAGTGTGTTCTGCGCAGAAATACTGTAGACCGCGTAGCCGGTGTTGGACCGGCTAAGGGTTATTTTTTTAAATCGCGGCCGAAGGCCGCCTACGCTGAAAGGTGTTCTGCACATAAATACCTTGGATCAAGCCCCCTATTTGGGATCGGACCTGGGACATTTTTGTGTTTTTTGCGAATAACTTTTCACTGAAACAAAAAATTTAAAATCCGCTTCCGGATTGTTGATACCGAAGTCAAAACGCGTTGATTGATACCTCTCCCGATATTTTTGGACGTGTTTTAGCAGTTGTCTCCTAAAGGAAACAATTACCAGAACTTTTTCTTTTATAAACGGTCTGGAAGTAATGTAAGAAATTATTTTGAAACAAATTATAACACCATTAAAATAAAGCAAATCAAGACGCTTTCCGCACGTTTGTTGTAAAATTTTTGACAGTTATCTCCATTTTTTTTTCTAGCTTGCTTTGTTTTTTTCTCTCAACTGCCCTATTGCAAGTGGTATGAGCAGGGTTGCATTTACTTTACACTAATAGTTTGCTTACACAAATTTAAGAAATAAGTGGATTATCTTTTGTGGTTTAGGACCGCTTTCAGGTTTTAAGAAGTTAAATCAATATAATGTGGTAGTTATTTCCTTAAATAGACAACTGCTAAAACAATTACAATTCAATTAAAAAAAAAAAAAACAAAAGTGTGTCCTGCGCAAAAATACTTACGATCGCGCAGCCGGTTATTGACTTACATATAAACTCACCTCCGCTCTAATTTGTCAAGTTCTTACAACTTGCCTATTCAGTCCAACTGTCAAATTTCCCTAAGCGTGCATTTACGGCCGTTTACTCAATGTCTAATTAACTGCTTAATCAAGACTTTATCAGAGGTTGGTCCAAAACGTTTACTCAAACATTTACTCAATGTCTGATTATCGACGATGCGCTGATTATCTTCTGATAAAAGATATCAAAGGATTAACCCATGATTATGTGCTTAGCAAAACAAAGAGTGACAGCTGAAAGTAAACGTCTGATTTTGTGATAAATTATTTTGCTAACTCTGCGAGTAATAGAGTTTAAAAATGTAATTACATCCATATAAAGAAATATCACAATCGAAATTTGTACGCCAAAATGGTTCGTTTAAAATTGAAAACAGAGCAGCTGTCACTTTTTATTCGTTCACAATGCAACTTTTGTGAATTTTTTTCCAAAAACGTTCACAATGACCAACTTTATCATGATAACTTATAGATGTTTTCTGTAATTCTGTCTCACCTCAAGTCACTAATAGGTGAATTCTGTAACTAGTATCTAGTCACTAGTAGAGACATTTTGCGGTCAATTTCAATTTTGATACAATTTGCTATTCAGTAAGCTGTCTCATTTCTAGACTCAAAAAAATAGTCACTAATTTGTCAGCTGGTTCTAGGTAGGTCACAAACAGTAAAATATTAGGTTAAAAATTAAAAAAATAATAAATTTTAAGTGTAAAAACATTTATATATCTAAAAAAAAATATTTAACTACAAAAAATAAAATAAAAAATAAAAGTAATAAATTGTCCGCGATCCTGGGCTTGAAACCTGCGCCGTTCGCTTTGTACTAGAGACTCTTACTACCTGGGCTATCACGATATCTATACATCCACTGTCATTTGCTGTACTTGAGATGTATGCAAGTGTGTTTTCACCACATATCTTTGGTGAACTTTTTGTGACACAGAATACAGAATACCGAAATCATCTGAAGTCACAAAAATTGTCTCTAATGAAAAATCTCAAATTTAGTGACTTGAGATGAGGCTAACTTGCAGAGTACAGCTATAAAGGCATCATGGCTTGCATCGTTAAACGAGCCTTAGTCCCGATTTTTTTTCCAAGTTTTGGGAGATTGGAAAAGTTGTGTTCCGGAATATTTTCCGGACATGCTTGTCAAAATGTATTCTTCCTCTCCTTAACTATTTCAATAGTTGCGCTATATCTCGGCTGCCACAAGATAATGATTCGAGTCCAGCTATGTCTGACATCAGTTATTAAGCATTAACCACCTTTTTCGAGTACATTGACTATAAGACTATATGGTTCTTTTTATACTGCATCGTGATCACGATTCAAGTCATACTAGACGTTGCAAGTTTTAGTCAAAAGAATCGATAACTGACGCCAATTGGAAAAACCAAGGGAATTCAAGTCATCCTCTACCTGTTTTTCCCACTCGGTCGAGGCCTCCCCCTTCCTCTGCTGCCGAATTCGGGTGTCGATAGCAAACCTTCTGTGCTGAAGCTTCTTTGTCAATTTGCATAACATGAGCCAGCCAACCGAGGTTTAGGTTTTGATTCCCTGCACTATGGTCATATCTTCGTAAAGCTCATATTTAAATTTCCTTCGATACTCGCCGTTGGCATCACGGGAAGTGCAACCGTTTTCCGGAGCACTTTTCTCTCGAATACTCCAAAGGTCATCTCATCTTCTGTCCACGATGTCGAGCTCTACATGAGGACATATATGATGAGAGACTTATAGAGAGTGGTCTTTATGCGTCGAGAGAGGACTTTTCAGTTGCCTACTTAGTCCAAGCACTTGTTGGCAAGAGTGATTGTCCGTTAAATTTCTCTACTGATATTATTTTCGGTATTACCACTGGTTCCCAAATAGACAAAGTCCCTCACAAGTTCAAATTTGTATCAATCAACAGTAACGTCAAGCGTCAGCATCAAGTTGAAGAAATCGCTTAGTTTGAAATGGCTCGGAGGGGTCCTTCCCAATTCTAACGGAGCTGTTTGTATTACTCAAAGTCATTTGGCATAGTTGTAGAAGCTTTGAAATCTACAAAGAGATGGTGCGTGTCGATTCTCTTATTATGGGTCTTCTCCAAAATTTGGCGTGTCGTGAAGATCTGGTTGATGGTAGAGCTAATAGGTCTGAAGCCACAATGATAAGGGTCAATCAGATTGTCTACGATCGGCTTCAGCCTTTCGCACAATACGCTGGTTAGAACCTTATATGCGATATTAAGGAGACTGACTTTGTCAATCGGCCTCCCATTTCTTTTTCTTAAAAAGGCGGCTCTCTTCCTTCCCCGCCTCAAAACAGCTCTTCCAAATATACAGAAAATTACGGGATTGGACCTTATATTTCCGAACTTGAACGTCGAAAAGCACTAACCAACTTTTGACTATATATTTCACACGTTTTGACCCACTTATCATACCAAAAAATACAACTTTCACACACATTCCAAAAAATTAAAATCCAAAAAAGGTCCCATGATTTTGTTTTCAAAAGAAATTCTCTAGTTAAATAAAAATTTAACCAACTTTCTCTTATTTACTTTAAATCTTTTAAAAAAAAAACTCTAAATTCTCAGTGAAACTTAAAAGTTCTGGTCCAGGAAAATAAAAAAAAAATTATAAAAATATAGTCAAATGTACACAAACTTAAGTCCTTACAATTAAAAAGAACAAAAAAAAATACTGATATAATGGCACTAGCAACGAATACCAATCGTTTGAATTTTCCCAATATGGTAAGCCGACAGATGAGTGTTGTGAACACGCAAGACGTTGCGGAATCGTACTTCAATCCGCTCATCATAACGGGAAAACGCAAAACCATTGAGCAGAAGGAATCAAAACGCGCTGAAATGAGTACATCCTTTAACAGTATTATAGCATCAGTGCATAATAAATTAAAAACCACACAGCAAGTATGTGAGTAAAAACGACTTGATGTACCATCGGAAGCAAAGCTTATTTTTGCAATTTGTCTACAAAATCGTTAATTAAAATCCCAAAAAATCGCATCGTTATAAGTTAGTGAATTCCAAATCGACTTTGTTTCGAAATTAGTTTGTGACAACAATCATAGTTTTAGGATGTTTTTTCTGAACTGTTTTAGGATCTGTTCGTGATAATGTCCGGACCATTTTTGCATGTTTTCAGAGGTTATTTTGGAATAGTTTAAAACCTGTTTCGATGAAAGTTCTTAGCTTATCCCATATTCTGAACAGTTTATTTTGCAATTTAGGGTATGATTCGCCATGTTTTTCTGATCCTTTTAAAAAGTTTTAGGTGATGATTTCAGAGCTTTTTCGGAATCAGTTCAGAATATTGAGAAATATTTTTGTTTGTTTGCAGAATATATACATATTTTTGAATTCGACACATTTAAAGCGCGTTCGTCAACCAAAGTATGAGTCAGGGATTTTGTTTTGAAATAGGTCTTTCTGTAACGGTTCTATCTTTCCCTGAAGTCGATTATGTTAGTGACCATATATTCTGGATAATTTTTAGTTCTTCTTTTAAACCATCGCATATATGTCGGTCGAAAATACTTTCACAACAATTTAATATTGGTCTAAAAATTAGAAAGTATTACGCATGAAATAGTACTGACATGATTCCGCATGGACGAAAAGCCTCGAGTTATCTTGAAGCCATTGCTGCCAACAATCAAACGTTTCATTGCCAATTTGTTTGTCTATTTAAATAGCGACATAGACATTTCCCGGAGTTTTGCGGGAGTCTTGTCGAAATGACATTCCTTTGCAAGATATATATTAAGTTCAGATATTAGCACTTTAGCACCGACTGTCGTGTGAACGAACTGATACGACCATGTCGAATCCCCAGGCCATTCCAAATCACCCTCTGCTCCCGTAAGTAGTTTGGGGTCCCAACAGCATCGCCTGCTTAATATGTATATTTATACAACATATACTATACATTTATATTTGTAACATGACTCACCCCGTTTAGGTGACGTTGACAATTGGATCGGCGAAGCTATGTAGCTATGAAGCTATGTATTGCGTTTAACAACTCCTTGCGCTTAACGCTTCCCAATCTCAACGTTCACCTTTTGTACCAAAGCACCTTGTACCAAAGCACCCTCCTAAATTATTCATGTATCAATTCAAGAATATCTCTTTCCCTATAATGGTTATGGCCAAAAACCGCTACTGCAAAAGCAACGGCTGGCATTGGTCAACTAGGTTGCTATCAGTGTGAAAAAACATTTTCCATCGTGCGGTCATCAATAATATTTCGTAGGAGATCCAAGTATGTGGTATAGTATATCAAATTACCCCCGTATTTTGACAAAACGGCTTTTTTGAGTTTTTATGGATTTGAATAATTATCTTCCGGAATACTAAGATAAATCGATCTCGTCTTGGAATGTGCTTCACAATACTGAAATCGAATTGTATGATTTTCTACCTGTCTACTTAATAAAATGTTGAGTAGCAGCCGAAAAAGGTATGCCTATATCGCAATACCCTAACTTACTCTAAAGTTCGTAAACAAATTGTTGTTGTTGTTGCTGTAACCGAAATATACCGCAAAAGTTTGGCGAATCTAATCCATATGGGCAGTCCTTTAGCGAAATAAGTGCGGCTCGCTCCGGTGCGAGCACCTTTTGGTATTAGCCAGAGTACCGCAGGATTGATTTGTTTGACCCCTCGAAACTTCGGGTTGTGGATTTAAAGCGCTTCTTACGACAGTCATACCTTACCGCGGGTATATTCTAACCCTTATTCGCTCAGAACGTCTGTGAATAGTTTTGTTTCTTTGCATATTCTCCATACAAATATGACACTTGACCTGTCCTTATTACATTTTGTAGATTCAAAAGTACGAAAACTTGAAGAGTCCAAGTCGGTTGGTGAAGAACCCAAGGTCCCAGAGAGTGAACATGTGAACACTAAAACCTTGCCAAAACGCATCGATAAAGGCAATAACGATGAAACCGATGTCGCTAAAACAGATGAAAAGGTAAAACAAATACCACCACCACCGCCACCGAAAAAAATTTCCATACCACAAATCAAAGCAAATCGTGCCAATAAACAATTACAACACCTGCGCCGTAATATACCAAGGAATCTAGGTTATAGCGATCCATTATATCAAAAACGTATTATCGAGGTTAGGGAACAGAAAAAAATCTTAGAGGATATGTTAATGCAACATCAACGTTTACAACAAGATCGACAATCCATAGCTATGGAAATACAATCAATGCGAGAACATTTAAGCGATATACGGCATAAATTGGATGTATCCTTTAAGAGATTAACAACAAAGCCCATTGCCTACAATGAAGTTAAACTGAAATCAACAGCACTCGTAAGGCCACAACAGTGGAGGGGCTCATTTACGAGGAAACCTCCACTCACAGCCTCAGCTAAGTTGCCTACACCACATTCGATATTAAAGGTTACCAATGCGAAATCGGCAATATCCACAACAAAATCGATAAATCATAAAGTCAAATCGACAAGTAATAGTCCAGTACGGAATGGTCTAAGACAAAAAAATACAGTACAAAATAAGGAACGGTAAATTGTATGGAAATACTAGAAATGCAATGGGATCGACATGTCGTACCGATATTTTGAACAGTGCAATGGAAAAGTTACAAATAAATCTCCAAAAATATAGTATACTCTTAAAAGAGATTAATAAATATGTTTATTGTTTCTATTGTGATATCTTAATATTGTTGTACTTAAACTGCACAGGAATGGACCAGAGTTAATAAAGTGGTTCCTAGGGCCGTCGAAAGTCGAGCCGGGGCCCCCACCAACACCCCGCCTAAGCAAAATTTGTATGTAGTATGTATCTTTCACAACTGCTTAAAATACTGCCAATACTAGTTGTGTTCGGTGAGGATAAAATTTTTACTGGAAAGTTTTAGGTGTCAGAAAACATTTGCAGCGAGAGAGCGTATTTTGACATTTAATTGAGAGAGAGAGAGTTGCAAGTTTCTGCTACACTCAGTAAAACTTGCAAGTGAAAAACATCTGATTGTGACAACAACAAACAAGTTAAAGTAACAGCTGTTTTGCTTGCAAGTTTTTAATGATACCTGTTCGGTGGAAAATTTTTACTTTATGCGTTTCGAGGTAGTTTTATGTCATTCTTACTTTACTGACAGTTCCTTGCAAGTTTTGTCACCGAACACAGCTTATAATTTTTAACAAAAGTCGTACCACAAACCGGGAGCAGTTCGTTTTGCCAGAGCGGATCAAGCTGACCAATCCCTCTGGGTAAATTTAGCATAAAAAGTTATTATATAAACTTTTATTTAATTGAAACAAATTGATACTGAATTACTTATTACATTTACCCTACAACGACCAGCTCGAACATTTTTTGTGCTATATCCCATACAAACTGAAATAATTCTAAAATTTTCCCCTCAAATAAATTTTTTGCAAATACAAATTAATCATATCTGACAATGTTGTTACCGCAATTAATTAAAAAAGACTGTAATTGTAATCTAAGGTACCTAGAAGAACGATTACAGTAATAGTCAATAAAAATGAGATGCAATCGATTACCCACCATACACGACGCGTTAAAGTCACCGAAATTTAATTTTTAAAAACATGACTGCAGAAATTATAACTGATTACGAGCAATTGTATTTAAAAAAAGTCAATTATAAATACTGTAATGAATACTGCATATACCTAAATTGCCTGCAGCAATTGTAAGCGAAAAGAATTAATGCATCGAAATGCATGGAGGATAAGAAAAACTTTCGTGTTTAGTCTTGAATAGATCGGTTGAATTACGATGTAAGTAATCGTAAGCATAGCTACAATCGATAACAATCATATATATCTCCCAGATCTAGTACTAAACCACGCTGGGACATCTTGAGTTATACTCGTACTTTTGATACTTAGGGCCGCTTTCATAAAAGCCGGTAACTGCTAACCGGAGTTTAATTGACGTATTTTGTATGGTTAGCTGTCAAATTAATCGCCGATTAGGCATAACCGGCCTTTTTGAAAGTGGCCCTTAATCCTGAAATATGACCGATGATTGTCTACCACGAAGAGAGTTCATGGTGCATCTTTTAAACTTACAACGTGAGTGGAGGTGGAGTTCTAAATATCCTATAGCTTTGATAGGTCAAACGCCACTTATATGATACCCTTAGAGAGTTTGGTTTGCTTAAGAGCTATATGTGTGTTGAGCATTAGATACTCTGGTCGTGCTCTGAATCTTTCTTAGGCAATGCCGATTCAAGCCAGGGGCAACTGTGTTGGGCCTAATGGAAGCAACAAGGCCGTTAATTGCTGGCATAAGGAGCGATATAGGCCAGCAATACTCACCTTGATTGGCTTGTACACCGTAGTATTAACTGCTTTGTAACATGCTCAACACAAGTAGGGCTCGAGTATTTCAATAACAGCGTAGTTAGTCCTTATAATTTAGGTAAAATATTAGAGGTGCACTGACTGAACTCAGTTTAGGTGTTTCTGAGCAATTCCCAAAACTTTTGGGGGGGTGTATTGCTGTTACAAATGTCCAGTAAACCAAACTCTCGAACTAATGGAGCTATATTTTCCAAACAGCTATGTACCAAATATACATTTTTCGAACTCAATGTGGTCCAATGGAGATGAAGAGTGTTAATAAAAATGAAAAAAAGCGCTTGAGTCGCGTTAAGCTCTTATCTCGAAGCATTTGAAATACTGCTCTACATATTAAATGTATGTAAATGATTACTCAAATAATTGCAGTTAGATAAGAACTTCAGATTATAATTAGAAGATATAAAGTCAAACGGAATGTGGCTTAGCAATCATTAATAAGTAAACACAGACGAGATGTTCACACGTAAACTACTAGATGCTGATCCCAGTAAAGCGACAAAAATACCTGATCCTGCAGCACCCAATTATCGACTCGGCGATTACAGTTATGGCAAAAGAGGAGTACGCGTGTTTCAATTGAAGAAAGACGGATCGGTGCACAGTGTGACCGAATATAAAGTGAACTCCCATTTGAGATTACGGACACACAAGGAGTATTACGAAGGTATGTATGTATATTAGCAGTGAAAGGTGAACACTAAGTTGGCATAATCCAAGGTGGAATTAAGTCCTATGTGCATCTCATGATAAATCAGGAGCTTTTGATTGCAAGCAATATCGTCATTAATAAAAATGAATAATACGCCATGCCTGATACTTTCGACTTTAGCGTGTTTATGCCCGAAAGCAAGTGGGCTGAGTTAGGGGAAAGTTAACAGTCAATGTGGTCGGCAAGGCGGAGTTCTCTTTTCACTACAATGCCCTGCTACCATCTATATAGGAATACCATTGAACTCACCTATTGATATCGCTCCTTCTAGTGCTAACTGCAAGCACTGGCAGGGATCTCTTTTCACATAGAAAACAATGAGAGCAGAAACAAGTTCTTAATTAGTCTTAGTCGTCTGACCGGACATATCAGCTCGAAACTTTGCTACATTCCCAGTCATGCCTTTATCTATGCGTGTCCCGAACTCAGGAAATAATAAGAAAGACATTTTCTCTGACAGCTACGTGTCTCTTCGGACACTAGGGTCAGCAAAGATAACATTAATTCTTAAGAAGAATGAAGTGACATTTTCACATTCGATTCCGTGCACTGGTCTATTGAGTTTGATGCGTCACGGATGGGTCTGGAACAAAATACCTAGTGACACTGTGGAGTACCTTATTGATTCTAAGAAATACGGACCTTTTACTCACCACAGGGCCAATAGAATTTCGTAGAACATAATAGCTAGCTTTAAACGGAATATCTAAATACTAGTTACCGGACGAGTCACAAAATCCCTGACTGGCAAGTCCTATGAATACTTAAAAAAAAACCTTTGGGATCACATAAAGTCCTCCTTGCAGGGCCACCCGAAGTTGTACTACTTTACTTTCTGTTTTTTACAATTTTTTTCTTGCTAGCCGACAACTCTGATATAATCGGCAGTGATGTACAAGAGACCACCATCTATGTACATGCTCAGAAGCATGGTTTACATACGCCAGAGCAGTTTGCGCTCACACTAACCGAACATTTTTTGGAAAAGTATGATGTAGTTGACGAATCAAATGTTATTGTTGAGGAGTTGGCTTGGGATCGTTTTGGCGAGCAAGAACGTGAGGGTACTCACTATGCAGGCAAGCGACATAATCATGCATTCATGCGCAACACAAATGGTACACACACCTGTGAGGTGGTGAGGCGGAGAGGTGAGTAAATTTTGAGAGATAACTTCAAGGATTGTTTAATACGATGAAAATTTTGAATTGCTTCAGGTGCGGCACCACTTTTGATAGGCACTTTCGCTGGCCTGCGTATCGTTAAAACGGCGCGTGCACCATTCGTTGGTTATGTAAAGGGTACATTATTCACCGAAGGCGATATGGCAGATCGCATCTTGTGCACCGATGTAGAAGCGCGTTGGCAATATGTTAAAGTTGATGGTATTGATTTCACGACACATTGGCTGAAGGTGCGCGACTTCATATTAGCCTCTTTTGGTGGTGATCCCATTGATGGTGTTATTACCACGAGTGTGCAGTGTGCAGCTTATACGGCAGAACGTGCTGTGCTCGATGCGTTACCAGAGATTTGTAGTATAGCTATAAGTTTTCCCAATTATAGACATTTTCCATTTGATTTTTCACGTTTTCCACCGATTGAGCCTAAGGCTGATGTCATCATTGCCAATCCGTCTGATATACCATTGGGTATTGGATATGCACAGCTGGATCGATTAGAAAAATAAATGGGAAGTATTTACGACGAAATCAATACAAGGAGAACGCGGAGGAACAAAAAATGTCCAATATTGCACTGGTTAACGGGTTTATAGCCAAGGAAAGTTTAAAATAAAAAAATTTTATCCAGAAACAAGTGTGTGAGTTTTAGGCTTTCAAGTCTTCTAAATACCAATATTAATCGAAGAGAGGTTACGACCACCGGTTAGGAAGGGTCTAGAGTATATCCGCGATGAGAAATGCCTGCAGTGAGAAAACGACCACGAGGCCCGACGTGGTCAGCCAGGTTAGTAACTCATCTTGCTCGTTCCGTTCGCAACAGTTAAACATCTGATAAATTACCATACACAATGGAAGGCTACCCTAAACCTATGGCGGGTGTTTTGCAATTACACAAACAGCCCACATAGATGGAAAAATACATAGAGGATGCCTCAAAATCTCTTCGTGTTTTAATTGGCGTTAGTTATCGCTAAGAAGAAATCGTCTAATTTGTTAAGCGCCAATTAGTAATCATGATGACATACGAGCACTACCAAAATTAGGGACGCTATGGCATCGAGGTTATTGGAATCAGAATTCGAATGGGATTTACCAAATTTATTTTTTCGAAATCGTAATTAGGAATCGAAGCAGAATACCCAAGGCAAATGATAGCAAAGTACTAGCCATAGCATGGTGAAAAAATGTTGTAGTATTAATTTGCAAGAATGCTAAAAACTAGGGTTGGCTTTATACTTGTCGATTTCTCAATCGGTTTCACATTAGGAGTGTTCCAAACAGGAGTGATCCAGATCCAGATAGAAATTGTGCATGTAAATGCAACAACAACGTTGTGATCTTGATATTTATTTGGATCAATTTCGGATCCGTATAAAAGCTCAGTTCGTTTAGTTTTTTGTAGTAGATTTTTTGACAGCCAATCCTTATTTGCTTGGTAGCATAGACATACATATATAAGCACACATATATACACAAACAACTCTCATACAGATCCGTATCGTTCCCGTGAGATCTTGATCGTGATACTGATCTCGATAGCTGATTGGAACGGAACTATTGATCCAACTTGAAAGACTTATGAAAAATTTTAGCAAGGTACAACAAAAATTTCCCACTTAATTTTTTTGTTATAGTTTGACGTTTCTACAGTTCCACTTCAGAATAACTCCCATTCCATGTAGAAGATCAAAGATCCAACATTTCAGTGTGTTCTGCAAATAACTGTCAGTAAAGAGAGAATGACGTAAAGCTCTCTCGAAATGCAAAGGGAAAAGTTTCCGCCGAACAGGAATTTTTAAAAATTTATAGTCAAACCAGCTCTTGCTTTTTTCTTATTTTCCTATGTCACGTTGTCAGTTGTTTTTCGCTTGCAAAGTTTTACTGATCGAAATTCCGCAAGCAGAAACTTGCAAATTCCTCTACATATCCTTGCATTAGGGATTATTTGTTTAGGTATTATTTTTCCATTCCACTTCATTTCTGTTCCTAATTTTTTTCACTTAATTCCTATTTCGTCCCATGCGTATTTTATTTGTTGTTTTGTCCGTTAGCTCTTGCGAAATTCACGCATCCCATATTCGTTAACAAATATGCTTTCATGAGAGTTAAAAAAAAGGTTTAAACCAACTAAAAAATATACATATAAACTATTTATTTGATGAAAACAAAGAAATGAGTTTTTACTTAATCTTCCTGTTTGTTATCACATCTCAAGCGGTAAGTAAATATGAATATCTTATAGTGTACTTGAAAGTTTATTATATACTGCATTATGTATTTTCAACTCCAGTGCTCAGGTGAAGTGCGTTTCAATGCTTCTGACATAATACCCTTTGCACCCGCAACAGCACCCACGCCTTCAAAATGTGCCAATAATAAATCAAATTTAACTTCGGTTCCCCCAAAACCACAATCAAATGTTTTGCAATTTCGTTTACCCTTTACGGATATGAATATTAAAAACGAACGAAATTTACATGTAATACAAGAAATAGTAAAACAACAACTTTATGTATTACATGGAAATGAATTATATGAATTGATAGTGAGCAGAGAGGAGAAGCGCTTGTCTGTGATCGGCGTGTTGGCGGGAAGTGTAAAGCAACAGGAACCTTTAGCAGCGAAGGTAATAAATTATGAAAAAAATATATTGAATACGTACACACATACAGTGTGCGACAAAACTCAAGCACCGAAATTCCCTTTAAAACATTTTACTCAAAAAAATCGTAAGTACAAGTTCGAAAGTGTTTAGTCCTTTTTATTCAGGAAGAATACATATTTGGTATTATAAATTAGAATTTCGTACAAAGAATCCAATGAACTGAAAAAGTGGAACGACAAAACTAGAGCACCATCAAATATCTATGGGACAAACCCGGTTATTTCGTTATTTTCGTGGCGTACCCGTGGCTTTTTATGGCAGGTTCACATCGTGTTGGCATTGAGAATATTATTTAAGTAAAATGTCTTAGGAAATAATTTACCACGCCTGCTCAACATGTCCGACTAGAGAGTCTTTGTTGCTGCAATGTTCCTCCGTATTTTTAGGATCCAATATTTTCTATAGACTTTCTGTTCGATAAATAGCACGGGACATGCCAATACATCAATATTATTAATCCAAAACTATTTTTTTAAAGCAAATCGCTATACGTTTCGGCAGAATGTCTTCCTGAAAGATCCACCTTAATGACATTCCCTCAAGAAATAGTCTGAGGACTTTATGAATATCTTTGTACATGAAACGATCCAATACCAGTTCAATCGTATGAATTGGATCCACTCTATGACCAGAAAAACGTCTACAAACCACTACACTGCCTCAACCGTGTTTCTCCGATCAAAAAGTAGAGTAAGTAAGCGTCATTCTTAAGACTGGCAACAAGCTTCAGAGCGTGCTAATACTTCAGTAAACTTTTATTTGACAAAAAGTAAGATTCCTCGTTGTATTACAGTATTCCAATTTAGGTGGAATCTTGAAAAGCCTCATTTCTCTTCTATATAAAATCACAGGTGTTTAAAAGCTCCAAAGTGAAGTAATCGGCCTTCAAGAGCATGTCTTTAAATGGTTATGCATGGGGTGGATATCACAAATTCTTTCATAGAAATTCTTGTGGAAACAAGAAGACATATTGTTAGTCCACGAACGATTGCTCGCTCGTTACTATACTAGTACCTCCCTCTACAGTGCTAAGGGAACCAGTTAAATGGAAAACGTTTGTAAATAAGGCCATGAAAACTGCTAAAACATTTTGAAATAGTATTTTCTGATTTCTTTTGTTGAAATTTGAGTAAAATTCTTTCGCGAAGTTCTAAGAAATATTTATTTCCAGCAAAATTTTTTAGACTTCTACAGATGACCCAATCTCGTTTAACGGCTAAATAAAAGAAGGAAACCGTTGTTTGAAATGTTTTGAAACATATCGGTGTAATTATTGTGGCCACGTGCGCTGCGATTTAATGGTTTTTACAACATATTTAATGAAAAACAAGACCTACCTTGATTTGGTGCTTTAGTTTTTTCGCTCTAATTTTTTAGTTAGCCTGAAAAGTGCAATACATTTTTTTTAATGGACCATGAAAACAGTTTTTTGTTACATATTTCAAATAACTAATATGTGTCCCTTATTAATAAAAACAAATACAAAATTTAAAACCTGCACATAGATTTTTATTTAATCATGTTTAGCAGAGGGACTTTTGGTGCTTTAGTTTTGTCGTACACTGTATGTATGTATGTTTATAAGGGTGTTTAAATTTTAGTATCTTGTTTTTCTTTGTCCTAACTGTAAATCTGATTTCTTATAGAAAATAAAAGATATAAAACGATTTATAGGCTTACCTCATACAAAATCTCAAGTTTCCAAACAAACTTACAGGTATGAGAAGAAGAGATACGAGTATACCCATCAATAAGCATACCGAAATGATCAGGGCGATGAGCTGGGCCGATTTAACCATGCCCGTCTGCCTGTCTGTTTGAACGCAAACTAGTTCCACCGTTTTTGAGATATCTCGCTGAAATTTGGTATGGGGCATTTGTATATTAATCATTTGTCGTTTGGGCTAATACAACGCATAGCTCCCATACACTCAATTGTTCCGATAAACGGATTTTGACCTATAAATCTGGCAATTAAAGAGCTAGGAACTTAAAGTTTGCCAGGTTTGGTACTTATTATAAACGTAATATGGGTAGTGAAAATCACCCAGATCAGACCAACATACAATTTTTTTTTAATAGACGAAGGGGAGAATCTATCTTGGGCTTGAGGAACACAACATTTGGCAGCTACAATACTTACAAGCGATCTTAATGAAATTTTCACAGACGGTTTATCAAATCAGAGAAACGTCTGCCGAGTCTGCTAGTACATATTTGATTGAAAATTTATAAAAAAAATGTGTTTAAAGCTTTTAGACATCTATAATGAATACCAATCACGAGTTTCACTTTCAGATCTAGATTTGACACCTATCTATTTAATTAGAAGATTATATAAAAATGCCAAAGTTTAGACAGGTGGGTGCATCTCTTCTCCTTCTTAGTTATTATTTCATGTTCACGCTACATGAACCAAACTAGGTTTGAACTACGAAAAAGTGGAAATAATATATTCATAGAAGAGTAAAGTTATCCGTTAAATTAATAGAACTTCATAAAAAGGTATAAACATTGAATTATATGTAGTGTGCAAACCAATTTTTTTGTATGAACCAAAATGCGTTTTAAAGAGAATCACAATTTTTTCCAAATTTTTGACCAAAATCTGTTTACGTCAAAAAATATTTATTCACACCATTTTATTTAAACCATTTCTGTTTTATTCCTCGAAGGTTATATTTTGGCGCAATTATTTGCTTTTAATCATTGCGCTGGAAGATTTTTTAGAAATTTATCAATTGCCAGCAAACGTATTGACACAAAATGCTGAAGCAGCGAAATTAGGACGCGTCACCGTGGACACTATAACGAAGTTTGAACCAATACAACAACTAACAATAAATGGCAGATTTCATAAACTATTTCTTCTCAGTGTTTCTGAGAATCGTGTTATGCTTTTAACGGCAGAGAATTATACCAAATTGCAGTCGAAATTACGGTGAGTAGCAGATCGCATGTAGGAATGTTGCAGACAAAACCTTTTCAATTTTACATCTGCAAAGAGAGATGCACATAGTTTTCCTTCTTTAATAACATATGAAATTTATAAATTTGCTTCCAGCACCTATGAGTGGGATAATACATTTTTCGACTTGGTCGAAGAACTTACAATGCCAGCTATACACTTTATGGACGTCATTGGCACGATACCGAAATATTTGTTAAGCGGACGTTTGATAAAACATCAGAGCAGGGTAAGAGTACTAGGAAATTCCTGAGTAAAAGAATCAAAATTTAAAAACTAACTGCTTTTCTCATTTAGACCATTACGACTATTTTCGAAGTAGATGCCAAAGATTTGCATCTACGAAATCGTCAAACACTCACCATTCCCTCAAACACCATACACGCATTTAACTTTCGTGGACGCAACTACTTAATTGGTTGTACGTCGCAACAACAAAAATGCAATTCGTTTTTAATGAAACGCAACGATGTACAATTCTCTGTCCATCGACAATTCAACGCTAAGGAATTAACCTTTGAGCGCTTCATTGCGGGACCACAATTTTTGGTTGGCGCCTATCAAAGGTCGGTGAACGTTTATCCAAATGGACGTATGGATTGTTATGCAAGTTTCACTGCGAATGAAAACGACGTTAGTCAGCTAATAGCGCATTTGAATCAACATGGAGAATCATTTGTATTACTCAATTATAGGCGAACATTTCAAACTTTGTTGCGTATAGTCGAAATTGAGACAACCGATGGACAGAAGTTGGGAATGACAGAGCCCATGGCTTTTAATGATACTGGAATAGAAGGTCAGTTTTAGTTGTTGGTTTTGCTTGGTCAATTTTGTAGACGTTGGTGATATGCTATTTTAGTGAAGAGCTATTTTCAACTTATTGCTTGCTTTTGTTTTATACCCAGTAGTGGTAACACACAAGATGGTACTAGTTTGTAGCGGAATAAATAAATTGGGATTTTATTTGATCAAAATACTTAGTCTTTCTGATATGAGCTCCAGGCTCGTGAACTACAAGGTGGCGCAAAAGTAAGCTTCCGATGTTCAGCATATCGGTTGTGGCACGTGCAGTGTGTGCTGTCGCACCGTCTTGTTGGAACCACATGTTTTCCAATCCCAATTCATCAAGTTGCGGCAAAAAGAACTCGTTGACCATTGCTCTGTAGCGCTCACCATTCACAGTAACCGTTTGGCCCCGACCGATTATTGGTCAAATAAATAGTCAGCAATATTCCGCGTTCTGGAGCAGCGTAGCGTAACATTGTTTATTAACGTGTATTTCGCATGTGTTTACTACACAAATGTCAAAACAGAACTGACTTTAGGGGCCAATCGCAAAATTTATAGCATTTTCTGATAGGAGGATTACTTTTGCGCCACCTTGTACAGGGTGTTTTTTTACAGGTTTGTTTTTCGAATAGAGATAAAACTGGCATTTTGTGGTCAAATCTGGCAACTCTAATGTCATTTATGTTCAGTTTGGTTTGCCATTTCATCATGAACAGGTTGACAAAAGAACAACGCTTGCAAATCGTGCAAATTTATTTCGAAAATAATGGTTCAGTTCGCGAAGTTTACCGTGAGCTCCGTCCATTTTATGGTCGACATAATCGTCCATCAGAGCAATTAATTCGGTTAACCATGGATCGTTTTCGCACTACGTTTACTCTATGTTATAATACGCATCCGCAGAGACGTCGAACAGTGCGCACCGAAGAAACAATTGCCGCTGTAGAGCAAAGTGTTGAAGAGGACCCGAATGAATCGATTCGCCACCGTGCACAGCAATTGGAGCTTTGTCCATCAACTTTATGGAAGATTTTGCGCAAAGATCTTGGCTTGCGACCTTACAAGATCCAGCTTGTGCAAGAATTAAAGCCGCGAGACCATGCAATGCGTCGTGATTTTGGTGTATGGGCCGAAAATGAGATTGATTTCGATGCTGATTTTCATCGCAAAATTTTGTTCAGTGATGAGGCTCATTTTTGGTTGAATGGCTACGTCAACAAGCAAAATTGCCGCATTTGGAGTGAAGAGAATCCACATGAGACCCTTGAAACGCCATTACATCCACAAAAACTGACTGTTTGGTGTGCTCTATGGGCTGGTGGAGTCATTGGGCCATACTTCTTCCGCAATAATGCTGGAGAGGCAGCTACCGTTAATGGAGACCGGTATAGAGCCATGATAACCGACTATTTTGTTCCCGAATTGGATGGCATGAATGTGGATGAGTTGTGGTTCCAACAAGACGGCGCTACATGCCACACAGCGCACGTCACAATCGATTTATTGAAGGAAACATTCGATGAGCGCATAATTTCGCGGAATGGACCTGTCAATTGGCCACCAAGGTCGTGTGATTTGACACCATTGGATTATTTTCTTTGGGGATATGTGAAGTCGCTCGTCTACACCAACAAACCAGAAACGTTAGGGGAATTGGAAGCCAACATTCGTGGCGTTATTGCCGACATACGGCCCCATATGCTCGAAAAAGTGGTTGAAAATTGGACCTGTAGAATTGGCTTTATTCGAGCCAGCCGCGGCGGCCACATGCCCGAAATCATATTTAAACATTAATGGCATAAAATTATCCTTCCAATAAAGCCAAATTGATGGACCTTAAAACGATTTTCTTGTGTTTTATTTCAATTCGAAGTTTTATACCCCTAAAAAAACACCCATTATGTGCAATTCTGCATTCCTAGCGGCTTCGATTTTATCAAGGGTCGGACTATGTGTCGGTGACTGTCCCTCTTGATATTTTCATTAACATCTTTACCCCGAGGATGGTATGGGTTGAGGGACTCATTTGGTGCAGTAGACCGAGAAACTGGTTCGAATTTGATGCAAGCCGTGAGGTTCAAGCTGCCTATCTTTCAAACAAAGGTCTAGATATAATTGACCTCTCTGTTCATTACCTCAATCTTTTCCACAATAAGCAACATCAGCGTGACGGGATATAGCAATAACCTTGGCAACTCTTGCTTTAATTTTCAGAATGTAAATGGGACGAGCAGGTCTTGGGGTTCCGCTGGCTGCTTGTAGTCTACTTTGGAACAGGTGTGCTACGAGTAAGTTGAGCAAACGCTGTACTGAAGCTAGCGCGATTCTTCTGACTCATTGTGAATTGTAGGCGATCTGCAGAGCTCATTGAACTCACTAAAGCTAATTTATTTCTGGTGATCAGCATTGGGGGGGAGGGGGGCAATGCACAATCGGTATACACATCTAAGAGAACCCCTCCTGCTGCAGTTGCATGGAAGGTGTCTTACTTAGCTATCCACATTTTGTTCGAACTAGGTGTATGTACTTCAGTCTTGGATCCTCTGAGAAGATATCAGGGGTCTTACTTGGAACTGCTTGGTTGCAGGTTTCTTAAAGTTGATAATATGTCGCTTTAAATTCACGAGGCATCACAAAAGGCATTTAAAAGTAGTTTCGTAATCAAGATCTGCGGGATTACTTTGTTGTTGTGGTAAGGACAAAAACACTCCCCGAAGGTTTTGGGGAGTGTTGTCGAATTAACCGTCCTTGGCCAGATTTGAACCCGGTACGCTCCGGTACTCCCTTGCGGTACTGCCCGACTGTCGTGGTAGCGATTTATGACCAGTGAAACCTTCTAGGTCATGCCACCCCTCCTTCCGTAAGGAAGGATAAGGATGGTAATGAGAGGTGAGAGGCATCATATACGTAGATCAACCATCGAGTTACAAGTCATTACCTTTGTGCATATTAGTAGCCCCTTACGACCGGTATGCCTACCTCGGGCATATTCTAAACCCCTAACCCGCAGGGGTCGATGGATTTCATTCAAACGCACTACTGGGTATTTAATATTCTTACTTAAACGGTCTTACTTGTTGAACTTTAATTTAACTCCTAATTATTTTTGTTCATATCTCGCCAGATTTAAGTGCATTACAACAACATCGTCACCTATTTGAAAACTTCTTAGAAAAATTGAGAAGCTTGTTGTTACGTCGCAGATCTGCTATGGATACCTTCCGCAAAGTGGCTGCCATTATGCGCCCAAAACTGCGAGAGTTAAATTCTACGAACCCGATACGCTTACATGCGGGTAATATTGGTATTGTTAAAGTTGTGGGTGAGGCTGTGCAGAGTCCAATGCAACTGATGAAACGTGTTGAAGAATTAAGTGCACCGCAACGTGGTGAACGTTTAACGCGTGAAACTGGACAAACCGATGGTTTCATTTTGACTGTGCCACCCGTAGCAAACATACAACATTTGCGTGTGGGTAATTTATTGTATAATGGCGCGCTGTTTGAAGGTAAGGCAAAGTTTCAAAGAAAACGAGTACATACGCGCTTAAGGGCTCTTTTCTCATTGTTCATCGCACAGGTTTTCAACTCGAAAATGCCTCCGGCTCTCATGCGCCCGCACTCATCGTCCAATCTGGAATACGCACAAAAGTGTTGAGCACTACTCAAATACTAACCCCTCATTCTACTCTTCCCGCCTTACAAGACCGGAACAAACCCAAGGTCACCTCGTTGAAAGTTCGTGATCTGAGTGTGAACTTCATTAATAATGTTTCGGTATCGGAATTTTTTGAATCTTTATTTTTGCGTAATCGTGATAGTAAGCTCAAAGATCGACTGATAATACAAGGCGATGTCAAGGTGGATAAATTGAAGACACCGCTGCTCAATAATTTGGTCGTTGCAGAACTTTTTAATCTGAAGGAACCACAAGTGGTGCATACGAAATTGTTGATTGCCTCCGCGACTGTAAAAGATCTGCAAACGGATTTGGTAAATGGCTTGAATTTCACTGAGGATATAGCGTTTAGTGGGAGAGATGATATTATAGAGGGTGAGTTTATGTCGATAAAAGCTTGATGCGACAATACAAATAACTAATCTAATTTTCGTTTTGTTCATGATGCAGAACACAACTTTCAAAATTTTCGAAGTATGAAATATTTTCGAATACAAGTTATATTCTAATTGAAATTTCAAATAATTCGCGAAACTCTAGTTATTTTCGAGGTACGAATTATTTTCAAAATCCGAGTCATTTTTAAAGTTCAAATTATCTTTCGAAATTTGGCTAAGCTTAAAATATTACAACATTTTCAAATTTTATTATCTCCATTGTTGATTTTGAAAAAATCTATTTATTCAAAAGAATCATTATTTACAAAATAATATGAATGTATGTAAATGTACACAGCCATATTTGAAAATTGACATTTTTATTTGGCTTTTGTGAGGCTCAATTTTTTCCTCAAACTACCAATAAATATTTTCGGCAACGCACGATGTTCAAAAATGTCTTTTTTAAAACCATACAATTCAATTCCTTTTCTCTAGAAAATGTCTATAATAACATCTAAAAATTTTCGAAGATAACTTGTTTTAATTTTTCATCTAAACAAAACAATAAAAGTAAATTTCTTGTTTTGAATAATATCGAGAATAATTGGAACTTCGAAAACTTTTCGAAAATGTCTTTTTTAAAACAATACAATTAAATTTCTTTTCCGTAGAAATGTCTATAACATCGAAAATAGTTGGAGCTTCGAAAAAATTTCGAAAATGTTATTTTAAAATTTTCCATCGTAAACAAAATAATAAAAGTAAATTTTTTGTCCTTGGAAATGCCCATAAAATTGAAAACAGTTGGAGCTTCGAAAAATGTTTGAAAATGTCTTTTTTAAGACAACTCAATTAAATTAATTTTCTTTAGAAATGTTTATAACATCGAAAATAGTTGGAGCTTTGAAAAATTTTCGAAAATGTCTTTTAATTTTTCATCTAAACAAAACAATAAAAGTAAATTTCTTGTCCTTGGACATGCCCATAAAATTGAAAACAGTTGAAGCTTCGAAAAATGTTTGAAAATGTCTTTTTTAAGACAACTCAATTCAACTAATCTTCTCTAGAAATGTTTATAACATCGAAAATAGTTGGAGCTTTGAAAAATTTTCGAAAATGTCTTTTAATTTTTCATCTAAACAAAACAATAAAAGTAAATTTCTTGTCCTTGGAAATGCCCATAAAATTGAAAACAGTTGAAGCTTCGAAAAATGTTTGAAAATGTCTTTTTTAAGACAACTCAATTCAACTAATCTTCTCTAGAAATGTTTATAACATCGAAAATAGTTGGAGATTTGAAAAATTTTCGAAAATGTCTTTTAATTTTTCATCGTGAACAAAACCATAAAAGTCAATGTCTTGTCTTTGGAAATGTCCATAACATCGAAAAGAGTTGGAACTGCGAAAACTTTTGGAACGGATTCTGAATGTCTGTAACTTCAAAGTGTTAAAAAATCAACAGTGCAATTAAATTTTTTTTCTAGAAAATGCCTATAACATCGAACAATTTTCAAAAAATTTCTTTTTTTAATTTTTTGTCTAAACAAAACAATAAAAGTAAATTTCTTGTCCTGGGAAATATCTATAACATCTAAAATAGTTGAAACTTTGAAAAAATGTTCGAAAATGTCTTTTTTTAAACAACACGATTCAATTCCTTTTCCTCGAAATGTCTGTAACATCGAAAATAATTGGAACTTCAGAAAATTTTCTAAAATGTCCTTTTTGGAACAATAGAGAGAACTTAAAGCATTTAAGCCTTTGCCTGAATATGACCAAATAGTGCCGAGATCATGCCCCACAAACATTCAGATTGAATCCTTTGTTGCATCAAAGGTCTCTCTGGTGGAGCAAGCATGGAATCCATCACTCTGTCATTTGTCAATTGGCTGTTTGCCGCTTAACGTATAAAGCCGATATGACAGTCATGCTAGGTAGCCTATAATTAGTGAAAATGCATCAAATACTTAATATAAAGACCTTACAATTTTCTATTTCAAGGTCCTGTCGAAATTCAACACATGAGTATTGTCGGAGACCTGATAGTGGATTATAAAGCAAAAGTGGAACGTGAAATCAACGAATCAGACTCGCAGTTTGAACAGTTCTACACGGGTAAAGTTATTATTAACGGTTCATTGACGGTGGATAATTTAAAACGTGATAATGTTTCGGGAACTGCAATAAACGTGAATGGATTGCCTTTTTCGGAGTCCATATTGAAGCAGAAATACCTTTTGAGGAACACACCGCAGGTAAAGATAGGGCAAACAACATGTTTTTCAGAACTAGCATCCTGGGGTTAAATTAAATGAGTATTTAGCAAAACTTTACTCTGAACAGTCCTGTTTCTACTACAGCTTAATAAATGTAAGGTCGAGGGATTTCCCTAGGGCAACTATCTTATTTCTTTGTGAGCCTAGTTCAGACAGAGTCCAAATGAGGTACATGTGTCGTGGAGCTCGTTGTTATTCTGATAAATAAACCTAGGAAGACGAGCAAGATTGATTAGTAATGTGGTTTCTGGGAAATTGTACCTGTCGGAAGAATGATGTGCTGGAGTGGGGCTAAACCACAAAAACAACAACCGGTCATAATTTCTTCAAATACCTAGATCCCTAACGGACATGAAAACAATCTACGCCTTATGCGGGTAAAGTTGGTCAGACAGTAAAGAAATCACTAACAAAAGTCCAATGCTGAAATAGAATTGGCAGACAAAGAGATTCCATCAAATTAGGATACAAGTGTGATTGTATGCAGCTCTTAAACACCAATACGTCCACATCGCTGGGAAAATACGCGAACATTTTTCCGGCCGAAGTAAGAGCAATAATTGAAAGATAAGATCAGTATAGAGTGTGACAGTCAAGCGGTGTTAAAGTCCATGCCTTCGTGTGAGATAAAATCCTCACTATTACTAGGCTAAAAAATCGATCAAAAACGTTCGACTTCCTTAGGTACCAGACTATTCGAAGTGGAGGACAACCCGCAAGCTGGAAGAAAGAAGAATCGAATATGGCTTCAGATCGTCGGATTGCCTAAGGTGAAAGTAATGATGGGTTGTACTAACCACGCCAGCGGTTCAGTGGGCTTAGAGTATACCCGCGGTAAGCTATGCCTGTTTTAGGAGGTGACTTGAATCCATCAGCCTAGAACAAATCCGATTAAAATACACGACCTGAATATTTAACGGGTCAAACAAATAATTACCTCGCGGCAGTTGGGCTGGTACCAAAAGGATTTATCCCGCAAAGCAATGCTAATATCTTCTGAGCTCATACTGTGCTATTGCTACGCTATCCCCGAGGGTTTCGGGGAGTGTTGTCGAATTGATAGTCCTGGGCCCGGTACATTCCGGTACTCCCTTGCGGTACTGCCCCACTGTCGTGGTAGGGATTTGGTACGACCAGTGCAAGCTTCCTCAAGGAAGCACAAGATTTGTAATTAGAGGTGAGAGGCATCATATCCTTTGTACATTTTAGTCCCCTCTTACGACCGGTATGCCTACCTCGGGCATATTCTAAACTCCAAACCCGCAGGGGTCCCAACACTAAAGTCGAGTCAACCAAAGCCGAGTTCTGCATATTCTGAAGGTGTTCGGCTTGGATGAGGATATTAGAGTGAACAAGTCTGGATTTAGGGATATTTTGTACGCCACAAGTTGTACTTCTTCGGCCGTAAAAAATTTCATTGTACTTTTTTCTCTTCCACAGATCATACTGAATCCCCTGAAATTTGGCATGGCGAAAGTCACCACACCAAAATTAACCACAAACTTTTTAAACAATCACACCACCACACAGCACTTGCTCACTACAGGTCAAGCTGCTCGCAGTAAACCTTTGTTACTTATTTTTATGCAAGCTAAGGTGGATGGTGATATAATTTGTAGCGATTATAAATCCACATTGCAGGAGCTCTCGATGGACGCAGTCCGTTTTGGGGACACGGCTAGTATAATCGGTACAAAAATGTTTCAAGCAGCGCTCAAAATAGAAAATTTAACCAGCGAAATACTCAATGATTTAGCTACAGATGAGTTGGTTTTGAAGTCGCAACTTGAACATCAGTTTAGTTTTTATGGTGAGAAGTTTATCGATAAATTAATAGTTATCGGCAACGTCTATGTCGATAATTCTTTGAATACAACTTTTTTAAATGATGAGCACGTCGAACGGTCCAGGCAGCGCGATCAACATTTCAACAATATCACGCTGCCATATCTGTTGCGCGCACATAACGTAGTCGTCAGTAAGATCAATGGCATACCATTTGATACGATTTTCGATAGATTAAGTATGGAAAATGAACAACTCGTATTGCATAAGGATCTACTAGTGAAAGGGAATGTAGAATTCGTAGAAAACTTACAAGTTGATACCATAAATAATATAAATTGGAATGATTATGTTGAAAATTTGGTGCGTTTAAATGAGAATGCTTTAATCAACGGTTCCGTGCAATTCCTAGAGGGTCTTACGATCACGAATGAGTTGAATACACCTGTGGTGAATAATGTTAATCTAAACGAAGTATTCGATAATTTATTACTAAAATCGAAACCACAACAAATTATAGGCAATTACACATTCGGCAACTTACTACTCACAAATCTGGATGTGGGAATTATTAACGATGTACCCACAAATACTTTTATAGACACACGCAGTGAGAAGATCACTTTAGTTGGTGATTTCATTATACCAAAGTTAACAATACTTGGTAACTTGAGTGGTAATTTAATGAGCACTGTGCGCTTTGACACACTCAACGATCAGCTAAATGAGCTGAAGCAAAGGCGCTGGCGTAATTTGGTAGTGCATGGGAATGCTTCATGGAATGAGACATCGGCCGCTGAAACCAAACAATACGAAGAACTGAAATATCTTTATAGGCACGCCGTACGCCAAAATGTAGATCAAGTAATTTCCGGTAATGTACAAATGGCACAACCATTATTTCATCACATGAGCACAAGGACAAAATTTCCAGCAGGAGTGGATCTCAGTCATATAGCGCGTGATTGTCTGCAGAAGAACAGTACAGCTGCGCAGATAATCACAGCAGGAAAATTGTTTCAAAAGCCACTGCGTATGCGACGTGCTGTAGCAGAAGCACCTTTAAAGATCACAATTCTAAATGGTATCGATGTAGAGCGCTTCCATGCAACTTTGTATAGGCGTTCGAGCGGTCTACCTATCGAGGGTATGCTATGTTTTAAGATACCACCCAATATCGGACAAATGACTGTGAGGGGTTTAGTTAATGGCATGCTTACCACACCGATTTATGCCACTTCGAAAGCACCACTGCCACCGGTAACTATGCAAAATCTAGTGGTGGAGAAAGAGGCTCACATCGTGGATATAAACGACTTGAGTCTTGACTATCTACTAACAAACCGCATACGCCTCAATGGCGAGCCGCAAGAGGTGCACGGATTTTTGACATTCGAAAATTTGTTTCTTAATAATGAAACGTTACTACAATCGATAAATGGCATAGCCATCGATAATTTAATATTCAAAAAAAGTGAACATTTGCAAATGGTGGGTGAGAAAAAAATGATTAATGGCAAACTCATATTGAATGGACCTGCAGCAGTGCTGAATTTGAATGGCCAGAATTTGCAAGAGTTGTACAAGCAAAGTATTTTCACTATTGGAAATTATCAATTCGATAATCTCACCATAGACGAGGGTATATACGTTAAAGGTTTAGTGCTCGTAAACAATATGCCTGATATGAGCGACAGTGGTGAGAGAGAACGCACAATGGCTGAGCAAGATGAAGAAATCAGCAATGAGAGCGCGCTTGAAGAGAATAATGAATTTGTAGCGAATGTAACTTCAGTCCGCACACAGCTGACTACTGCCATTAATGAACTGTCAACTTTACTTAACACACAAAATACTACACAGCATTTGTTGTATTTCGATTATGATTTAAATTTCGAAATTTTAAATCATTACGCCAACGAGAGTGTAAACGATACCTACCTTTACGATCTCGAACACATCTCAATGTGTGAACATCGCCTACTGCAATTGCAAGTTGCTGAAAATAATCAACGTTTGTTCATTACAAATCTCACCACGAATTTATTAACCGCACACGTTGGCACAGTTTCAGTTAAAGTGCAAAACTTTTGTGCAGCGCAAACTAAAAAGAAAGTAAAAAGCAAAATCACCGTTAACAGTCGTAGAGTCACAAAAGTGTTTGGCATGAAAAAATATATCGAAAGCTTGTCTATGTTCACAACCGATAGCAATCACACATTCCTACTACTGCATGCTATAGATGAGGCGCGTCAACGCAATGAAGTACGCATTATGCGTATCGTTGACGAGCTAGATGATATGAGGGAATGGCAAACTCTGCTATTTGGGTTTGGCAAGACTATGCATTTGTTTATAATCGATAACTTCACAGCTCTCTTAAGCACCGCTGTGGTGAGTAATCAATCAACGGTTAGTATTTATCATTTCAATGTGACTACAGAGCAATTTAAACTTGCACAAATGATTGATGGTGCGTATGATGTCATGGAAATGGTGACTGTAGAGCCACAACATTATCATTTACTTTTGAGTTGTCACAAATGTCGCCACTTGCATGTTTATGATTTGGACAACGATGCGTCTTTTAATGGTTATCAACTTTTACAAATTATTAAATTACCAACATGTATCGATAAATTGTATGCATTCACCATGCATGATGGTGAAGTATTCTTATTGATTCTAAGCGAACAGCAGGACTTTTTCTATTTGTATCGATATGCTTTCGTAGAGGGTTGGATGCAAAGTAGTGTGGGCTATTTTCCAAATATAGAAATTTCTGTGCCTTTGAATTTGCAACAATTACAAGTGAATGCTAATAATGCATTGCTTTTATTGTGTGGTGGAGTTGGTGAAACGCAGCAGTGCAGTGTGGTGAGCGCATTTACGCAAGGATAAATATATGTGTGCATATGTATATAGTTTTATTTCAGTGCAGCTAACTTTGGTTAAAATTAAATAAGATAAAATTAAAAATGAAATTTCTAAATATTAGGTACAATTATTTCTTAAGAATTTGTATAGATATTAATTAAGGGAAATATTATTTTGCAAAATATATTTAGTACAATTTACAAACAAAATTAGTAACTTTGATTTATTTTGTAGTGTAATACAGGTGGCCAACTATCAATAGTTTCAAGGTATTCAGACTATCATAATGAGTTTTTCTTAAACTACCGGTTATATGTAAAAAACTTATTGATCATATTTACACTTTGGTTGGTCCCTACTTTTATAAAACTATCGCTAGTTTAGTAACTGCTCTATCGCATCACACCTTGAGCTAGTCCCCGATTTTGAAATACACTATAAATAAATTCCTTTAATTTCTGTATAAATGGTGACTGCACCCCTATAGTGCAGTTTCTTATAATTACTTAAAATTTTTTTTTTATACTTTCTATTTTTTAGTTTCTATTTGCTACTTAGAATTTTTAAAATATTTTAATCGTGTTCAATTTTTTAAGAAAATTTTTGAAAGTTAAACAAATGTGATATTGATAAATTTACCAACCACTTAACTAATAAAAATTACATATATTAAAATAAAATAAAATAAAAAAATTCAATAAAATTTAATTAAATCATAAATTAGTTAAAAGGAACTATGATAACAAGGAGAAAATGAAATAAAAGGGAACGAAAGGAAAGGAAAGAAAAGTGAAGAAAAGAAAAGAAAAGAAAAGAGAAGGAAAGTAAAGAAAAGAAAAGGAAAGAAAAGAAAAGAAAAGAAAAGGAAAGGAAAGAAAAGAAAAGAAAAGAAAAGAAAAGAAAAGAAAAGAAAAGAAAAGAAAAGAAAAGAAAAGAAAAGAAAAGAAAAGAAAAGAAAAGAAAAGAAAAGAAAAGAAAAGAAAAGAAAAGAAAAGAGTACTTGGTACTCACGCCGTCTTTTTTCTTAAAACTATCGGAAGAAATTATGGTTGTATTTTTTTTAACTATCGACCTAGCGATGTTGATCGTATTGACATAACCCTGAAAGCATCCTGAGATGTACCCAAACAGACACTCAAACCAATACTGGTGTTAAAATCGAGACTCAGACCGAAATCGATAACTTAAACGAAATCAAGACTGAGACGAAAGGCTTACACTGCAACTGAGATTGCGACTGATGTCGTTTTCTTTTTTAGAAAAAGTGTTACCCTGTAGTTTTCGAAGCTATGTCTCTCTCAGGTTTGTTTGTTCACTTCACAAAATAGTTTCGTATGAGTAAACAGAACTCAGCCTTTTTGCAGAGCGTCAGGTTAATTCAATAAAGCGACCGTGAGATTGAGACTGAGACGGAACCCAAAATACGTATCGTAATCGTCAGTGCTAACCCAAAACAGTACGTGAGTTGAACACAAAAAGAAAAGTTAATCAGGGACCGACAAGACTGTTATAGTGCTCAGAAATGGAAAATAATATCGAAATGATCGGGATGGAATCAGTACTCATAGAAATCGATACAGCAATAGAAATCGATAGCAAAGGAGTAAGTGGGACCTAAAGTGCTCCTTAACTATTCCAAAAAGGACTTCTAAAGTAATACGGAAACGGTCCCGAAAATAACACCAGCCTAAAGTTGTACCGAAACACTGAGGGAATAAGTTGGAAACTGAAAGGAAATAATATCCAAGTAATCCCATAATAAGCTCGAAACTTTTCTTAATATTAAATAATGCAAAAGAGTTATTTCAACTCTAATTTCAAAATGCTTTACTTTTTAAATAATTTTTTGTAAACTAATGTTAGTGGAAAGAAAATAAAATTTTATAATTTCTTAAATTTTGATTAACTAATTTTAAGAACATTCCTATTTCACATCATCCGTTCTTCATAAATGACTCTTTAAATCTTTTCTGGCCAATTGCGCATAGATCGTGCCATACGGTTTGTCGACGGGTATGAAAACTTCATTATTCTCGCCTGGAACAACGCTTTGGAATGGCTTCGTATCAAAATTGAAATAATGTTTGTTTGGAAAAGTCATTGAGATCACCGAAATTTGTGGCACAACATCAAGTATCTCCTTCTCAGACAGATATAGCGTATTTTGCACAGACACCGAAGACACGCCAACATCTGGATCACCAGCGAAATTTCGTATAATAATATTTTTCACTTTATTCCAAGTTTGGCAAAATTTCACTTCATTAATATCGGAATATTCCCAAGAACAATCGACAATTGTGCTAAAAAGACGATCATACTGATCGGGTAAGGTACGAAATTCATCTTTAACGAAATTAATGAACGATGACTGAGTGGTTTTGAGTACGCGCAGACCTTTGATGCCGCTTATAACTGTCGATTTTGGATCTGTAGGGAAGGCAAAAGAGTGTGTGAGAGAGCGGATGTGAGTTATCATAGCGGTCTATTTTTTTCGCAAAAGTACTTACCAGTTCGTCTTAGTACAACATCACAGTAACGTTGTGAAGTAGGCGTAAAAACGAAGGCGTGGTTGTGACGATGACGATTATTGATTGTTGTATAATGCTGATCGTAAGTACCGCTATCTTCTTGCGCGATACGTTCCCATGGATACTCCTCGATGTGTATGTGCGCTTCCGCAACATGTGAGTACTTATTGAGGAAATGATTGCCGAGTAAAAGTGCAAATTTTTCTGGATTTTCTACGCCATGTTTCTTTGCCAACAAGTAGATAGTGTTCTTCTGTGAATCGGTGGCGACGATGTCCGAGTTGTCACCTATATTTAAAAGGAGAAACCCGTAGTAGTTGTAAAGTTTTACTCAGATATAGATGCAGGTCGTTCCGGTACTTAGATTATACTGCCATGGGAGCGTGCGTAGTTTGAAAGATATTTCATTCCGAGGAAGCTGAGTCTTATAAAATTTTTTCTATGAAATTTTTGGACCTGCAGTTTACTCTAGTCATAGAAAGTTATTGCAAAAGCAGAATTTTTCATCATAGAATTTCCTAATTTCACTGTATCTCCATTACGATTTATGGACTCAATCAGATACAAATTTTGAGTTTAGTTGATGGGAAATGTAAAAAAAGTACTTCGCGAATCTATAATTATTTCAAACAGTCAAAGTTGAGTGCAGGGCCGTAGCCAGGGTATTTTTCGGAGGAGTTTATTAATTTTCTATTTTTTTTTTAAATTATTATTTTAACGTGTTTCACTCAAGCAACACTAACTAGAGTAATCTTAAAGCTGAAATTGAAAACTGGCAGGTCCCTTACACCCCCTTGCTAGATTTGCCCTGGCAGGCTCTAGGCACCAGGAATGGGCGTTTCCAAAAATTTGAGTGACTAGTGACGCAAAAATAACAAATAAAAATTTATTTTTTATTCAAAAAAATTTGAGTGATGAGTGAAATATTATTGGTTATTCAAAAAATTTTGAATAAAAAATAAAATTTAAATTTTTATTCAAGCGTTTGAAAATGAAAAATAATGAAATTAGTTTTTTATTCAAAGTGACCCAACCCTACCTATTGTAGGAAAAATCTAGGCAGTACCTAGGTTAAGTATAGATTTTTATAGATTATTTTCTATCCGCGAAGTTACACAATGTTAAGCGCCTGCTGTTGTAAACCCGTCAAACACAACACTTCGAAACTTGTGAAATTCTATCACACAGTATCTTAAGAATCTCTTAACTAGGCGCGCATGCTCATTTAAATTCCATCTCAGCCCTTGCACTTTCGGTATTTCTTCTCCAAATTTCTCACTTTCTCCTCAAACCTATTACAAAACTCACCCTTATAATAATCCTTTTGACTATACAATTTCAAATGTGTACCAACTTCGAGTTCTATTATCGAGTGCACTGGGCCATTCCTCTTAACATGCAAGATCTTAACACAATCTTTGCCATAACCATAATCGGAGATCTCATATTGACCGGATTTTGTATTGATCGGTGCTGCTGGGTGCATTCCGTTTGTTTCACTGACGGCGCCTTGGAATGTTCGCGCGAACATTTTCCAATAACGTTAGATGGACACAGTTGAGATCTCGATTCGTATAGTTTCTGAACTGTGCAATAAGTGGTTGCTCTGACGTTTGCGAAATTATTTGGTTGGTGCTGCAGAAGCGTCTTTTTCGATGATATCAGTTTGATAGAATAGTCTTACTTAGACTGATTTCATGGGTGCTAGCAGTGCTGGTTTATATAATCTTACATTTTTATATATTTCAGAGATAGACAAGGAAATTTAAATGTGTAAATCTTAGTTTTTACTTATGTACTTATGTATGTGCCTATTGTGTGTATTAATCTGATAGCGATAAGAAAAGAGTTGTTAGCTAATGCATAATAAAGTTAAGTTTACAGAGATAAAATAGGACACATTTTGGCTACTCATATTTCATTGCCACGTTTATCTTATCACTTACATAGATCTGCGATGGTAAAATAAGCTTCCAGGAACCTTTTGCTCAACGGAACTGACTAAATTCATTTGAGTCCGTTGTCAGAGTAGAAACCAAGAGGCCTCGAAAGAGCTCCATATGTCTACTATTTGTAGTACAGGGAGGCTGATGAATTTTGCTACATTAAGAAACTCAAATAATTTTTTTTTCAGTGTATGGAATTCATTTTTCTTTTATTCATGTTAAAGCTCATTAAATTTTATTAAATATAGCTTAATTAGTTTTAAAAATAATGGAATTTAAATGCCCCCCCTGCTCGTCGATGCATGTGCGGCATCTTACCAAAACGTTGTTCATTACTGCTTGGAGAGTTGAGACAGGAATAGCCGCATTTGTTTCTCGAATGGATTGCCTTAGTTCATTCAAATTTGTTGGTTTTGCTTTGAAGACTTCCTGTTTGCAATAACCCCACAAGAAAAAGTCAGGTGCAGTAAGGTCAGGCGACCTGGGTGGCCAACGGAATGTGGAGTTTCTGGATATCAGCTTATTGGGAAATTTTCGTAGCAATTCTGTCATAACAGGTTGGGCTATATGAGGAGCTGCACCATCTTGCTGAAACCACACAGAGTTGAAAGAAATTCTCATTCGGCGTAATTCTGGTTAGAAAAACTCTCTCAACATGCTCAAGTAACGGTCTCCAGTAACCGTAACGGTGTGACCGTTTTCTTCGAAGAAGTAGGGCCCGACAATGCAGCGTGATGAAACTGCACACCACACTGTGACACGAAGTGGATGCAATTCCGTCTCATGGAGTATCTGTGGGTTGGAAGCACTCCATATTCGACAATTTTGTTTGTTTATGTTGCCGTTTAAATCGAAATGGGCCTCGTCAGACATGAAAAGACAGTTCAACATGTTTCCATCCTCTTCCACCATTTGAAGCATCTTCTGGCAAAATTCCAAGGGAATCGGCAAGTCTGCAGCGTTCAGTTTGTTGGCCATTTGAATTTTATATGGGAATAAGTCCAAATCTTTGTGCATAATTGTCTGTAATGACTGTCTGCTTACACCCATTTGAGCAGATAAGCTTCTTGTCGAAACACGTGGATTGTTTTGTATGGCAGCAGCTACAGCAGCGATTGTTTCCTCCGTTCGAACTGAAGGGTTTCGATGGTAAGGTCTTCTGTTGACTGTCCCATGCTCGGCAAAATTGTTTACAAGTCTTATTATGGTCCATCTGCTCGGAGGATTGCCGCCAAACGTGCGCCTATACTCTCTTTGAACCGAAACTACGGACTCCAGTGCGTGATAGCGGCGGACAATCCAAATTCTTGTTTCAGTGTCCCAGTTATCCATTTTTGTTAAATGTAAAAGTCAATCTGCAAAATAAAAAAAAAATTAACCAGATTCATTAAATAGAAAAAAAGTTATTTAATTTTTTTTTGGTAGCGGCTTTCATTAGCCACCCTGTATATCTATAATATAAATGCGTAAGTTGTGGGAACATTGCCCCACTTTATGGCCAAACTATGCACTTAAGGTATTAACTATTACATATGTATGGATAGATATGAGCGGGCCGCAGTACCGTCAATCAAAAAAACTTAAAAAAAAAATTAATAAAAATATAGAAAAATAGTTTAAAAATGACACCAACACAAATGCCAAACATGTATTCACACTATAGTGTAGTTGGGTTTGTGTGAATGAAATAAAATAATAATATATATAATAAAATTAAAGTTTACTATAAGAAAGTGAAGGGAAGGACATGAAAGGTAAGGTACGGAAAGGAAAGGAGAGGAGAGGAGAGGAAAATAAAGGAAAGGAAAGGTAAGAACAGGAAAATAAAGGAAATGAAGGCAAAGGAAGTGAAAGGAAGGGATAGGAAAGGAAAGAAAGGGGATTAAAAAGGAAAGGTGGGAAAATAAAAGGAAAGGGAAGGAAAGGAAAAGAAGAGAAAAGAAAAGAAAGGAAAGGAAAGGAAGGGAAGGGAAAGAATTATTATTTTATTTATTACAGTCTTGTGGACTTAGATTAAATCTATGAGATCAGAATAAATACTATAATTTAAGTATTTTATGTATTACATTGCATTTGGTTTTGTATATATGAATGGGGAAGGAACAGAAAGGAAAGGAAGAAAAAGGAAAGGAAAAGAAAGGAAAGGAAATGAAAGGAAAGGTATGTAAGGAAAAGAAAATAAAGGAAAGAAAGGCAAAGAAAGTGAAAGGAAGGGAAAGGAAAGGAAAGAAAAACGAAGAAAGGGGATTGGAAGAAAAAGGTAAGAAAATAAAAGGAAAGGAAAAGGAAAGAAAAGAAAAGAAAAGAAAAGAAAAGAAAAGAAAAGAAAAGAAAAGAAAAGAAAAGAAAAGAAAAGAAAAGAAAAGAAAAGAAAAGAAAAGAAAAGAAAAGAAAAGAAAAGAAAAGAAAAGAAAAGAAAAGAAAAGAAAAGAAAAGAAAAGAAAAGAAAAGAAAAGAAAAGAAAAGAAAAGAAAAGAAAAGAAAAGAAAAGAAAAGAAAAGAAATGAAAAGAAAAGATAAGAAGGAAAAGAAAAGAGAGCAAAAGAAAATAAAAGAAAGGAAAGGAAAGGAAAGAAAGAAAAGGAAAGGAAGGGAAAGTAAGGAAAAGGTATGAAAAGGAAAAGAAAAGAAAGGGAGGGAAGAGAAAGGAAAGGAACGGCAGAGAAAAGAGGGGGAAAAGGCGAATGAAGGGTATAGCAAATATTTAAAATAAAACAAAGTTTTGTGGTTGAATTTCAAGCACTCGGCGATCCCTAGTTTATGAAATTTAACACTCATGGGATTATGTACATTGATCTTACGTAAACGTACCTATATGAGAGTTTTATGGAAAAGTATACATTTTTGTTTTTAATTGGGTATTTGAGTTTGAGTGTTTAGTTTTTTAAATTCGTATGTGTTTGTATGAGCACGCAAGTGTAGTAATCCTGCAAAAAATTCAACTTTCGTGCAATCTGATATCCTAAATTCAAAAGTTTCTAATTTTAACCTTTGTATGCATTCAAACAAAATTACAAACCAAATAGGCTGTGATTTTCAAATTTGTGTTTGGATATGCACCCAATGCCTACTTTGATTTGATTTATTAAAATTTTGAAACCAAGATCAAAATCAGACTACTCTTTTACAAACCCATGTAATCGCCCCTAATCCAAGTTTATTTCGCTAAAATGAAAGAATCGTGCTCAAAATACGTCAATAAAGGATAACAGGAAAGGTTAAGAAGATTGATGGATTCTTGCTATTGTGAGAGCATCTTAAAGGGAATCATAGGTACAGTTGTACCTATCGGATCACATAAGTGTTAATGACTGAGTTAGAAACAGAAAATATGCCAATCCCTGACTTAGACGATCATTTCATCTTTACCAGGCTTACATTTAGCCCGGTTCTTCCAGAGTCGCCACTTTTAGGGTAAATTCCCACGATTATAATCACTTTCTGGTCTTTTAGTGAAAACACGCTTCAGGAAAGCTGACATACAGTCGATGTCGATAACCCGCATTGGAAGAATTGGTACACCCTTGGGTGGTATTGTGACGGTTGTCTACCTTAATGAGATACTACTTGAACTCAATAAAAATGTTGCGAATGTAGTAGGGGTTGCCGATGAAATTGTTATAGCAGCATCATGGTATTTTCCCTATCATAGAGGAAACGCTGTATAGATTACCTGCCTGGCTCGGAACAAGTGGACTCAATGTTAAGCCGTGTAAATTAAAACTGATAAACTTTAAGTCCTGGGCGAGAAATACAATACTATCAACCTGTGTAAGGTACAACGGAGAGGCTGTGATTCTGTGACAGGATCAGAAAGGACGTAATCCACAGGTATGCTAAATGCGAGTCATACGAGCTGATGCATGCTCTTCGTGCTTGAAGAGTTTGGCGGGTAGTTCATAATTTACCTGCGCTTTATTATTTTGAGCTTGTGATAAAAGGAGTGCTTATCAGTATTGCAAGTCTTCCGTATCGGTGCGTAGGAGCAGATAAACGTTATGTTGGCAAACCTTGCTTTGGTATCGTAGTCCCTCTCCCATAACGAATCCAGACCACGACTTCTTTTTCCCTCCTCTTTGTCTGGCTGGCACTGTGATGAACGTCTCAAGACCCGATTATTGTGGATTTGACCCCAATGTAAAACTTTAACATTTTTTTGGCGGGTACTTACATCACATCCACAAGGGCTATCTCTCTGTGTTGAAGGTTTTTTCAAAGTGAAAATTTACAGAAAAAGTTATTTGTTGGAAAAAGTTACACATTCATACATAAAAACTTAACGTGTCTGATTACAAAGATAGCCTACAATGTATAAACAGATCTAACTAGGTGGCTGACTTGTATGCCCATGTTGTGTTACGTATTTGACTTGCGGTTGTCATACGAAGCAACGTGCGAACTTGAACTGTTATTTATAATGGGATCATGTGCGACGTTGCCACCCACTAACAAAACGTATTTAATCACTAAAACTCTCAATCAATTTGCATGTCATTGTATGCTTTTGATTGTAATTTCCATTCAGACCAATGATGAGTTGCTATTGTGTTACTATGCTTGCATTGTTCCAACTGTAATCAAGATGATGGACAGTATTCATTTAGCTATCTACGTATGTTTGTAGGTGCGTACCCTACAAGACGAACCTTTGGGTCACGATTCTCACACATTTAAAAAAATTTTATTTGACTCACATACGAGGTGTGTTCAAAACGTATCGCGAATTTTGAATTTTCGCTGGTTACGTATATTCGAATTTCGAATTTTTTGTGGCGTTATGTTGGTACTCATGTCTCTCACTTATGCCGACAAGCTCGGCCATTTTGAATGTTCAGTTAATTGTTGACAGCTGCTTTGCTTGCACGTGTTTTGGATCGTCTTCGATTTTTACCTATTCAAAAAAATGGATCAAAGAACCTGTATCAAATTTTGTGTCAAAAACGAAATTAAGTGCGCGGATGCATTCCGAATGTTGACTGTGGCATACGGAGAAGCTACCTGGGACCGAAGCAACGTTTATCGGTGGTACAAAATGTTCTCAGAAGGCCGAGAAGATGTGCAAAGAAGAACACAAATTGGCTTTTGCACCACGATAACGCCCCTGCTCACGCATCGTTGCTTGTGCGCGACTTTTTGGCCAAAAACAACACACTAATGATGCCGCAGCCACCGTATTCCCCAGATCTGGCCCCCTGTGACTTTTTCTTGTTCCCTAAACTGAAGAGGCCCATGAAAGGACGACGTTACGCTTCTCTTGACGAGATAAAGACGGCATCGAAGGAGGAGCTGAACAAGATACAAAAAAATGATTTTTTGAAGTGCTTCGAAGATTGGAAAAACCGTTGGCAAAAGTGTATAATATCTCATGGGGATTACTTTGAAGGGGACAAAATAGATATTCATGAATAAATAAATAATTTTTGAAAAAGCACAAAATTCGCGATACTTTTTGAACACACCTCGTACATGGGCCTTTCCACAATAAATCCATTTTTACTGAGCGGGTTATGAGGTTAGGATCGAAGTACCATGAGTCTATGTTCTTAGTAGTCGGTAAGGGCAAGATGAGCACTTTTTCCATTAGCTTCAATCAATTTATAAGTGCGTATATACTTTAGCCCATGGCACAACAAAATTAAATACTTCAACAAGTAAGGAATGGCGTTTGCGTTTGCGTTTTCACAAAATCCATATATCGATATCTCCTTCTAAAAACATTGCAACATAGATGTGCGTGAAATATCGATGCTTTCTCAGTACTACTAAAACCACACTCGTTATTTCTTATAATCGCTTACATCGTTTTTTGCTGGTGATTTGCTTGGGATGTATATAAACCTTGTTGCCTAGCTAATCGCCCATTTATAATGTTTATCCTGCGATAAGAAATTGTCTCACATATAAATATTTATATTTGACTGTTGATTTTAAAACAAATTATTAAGCACTTATTCTGTTTAAGTTGGTGCAAAGCGCATTTGCTCATTTGTTGTTTATGGATGTCAATTTGAGGATGCAGAAAACAAATGTGGTTTGTATACGTCTTATCTATAAAGAGAAAAAAAAGCGCATGAGTTCGTTCCAACAATTATATGAGCATAGACATGTACCGATTACAACTAGGTGCCACGCGCATTTATCAATTACTATGGAGAGCATACGCAAGTTCAAGTTCCAGGGCATGTACATACCCAATGAGTATTTTTGTTGGAAACATATTTGAGATCAAATTCGTTTTCCAATTTCTAACATTGATTTTTCACTTGAGATAAACTGTAGAAACAGTCAATTCTCCAGCAAAAGGATATGCTTTTGATATGAGAATATTCTTATTTCTCCACTTGAAAAAAATATTGGATTCCGACTTGAATTCCATCAATATTTTCCAACTGAAATGAAATTTCACATTCTACTTTTTTGCAGAATATAATATATATAATATAATATTATAAATACTACCTCTTGTCACACAAGTATATATCTTTTAATTTCTTTCCTTTTTTAAGTGTTGGCAAACATTTAGGCAATTTTTCGTTCGTTCACGTGTTTTGATGAATTTTTGATGTCAGATATGACAGAAAATATATGTGCTGCCATGTGTAAATTAATTGTAGATAATTGTCGGTGTACTTTCAAATTAAACTCCAATGGTTTTCAAACTGAAATCAAACTGTGGAAAGAACTGTTCAACCTCAAGTGGAGAAACATGTCGGAAATCACTTTGAAACTTTAGAAATTTCTCAAACATCGAAAAAAAGTTGGATTTATGCATAGTGGGCAACTTCAAAATGCATCAGCAAAAGTTCGCTACCGCGGTAGTGGTGGGAATATCGATCAATCGTTTTTCTGCCATGAAAAGCTCAGCAAAAAATCCATTTGGTTTTGGAGGCCTAAAACTTCTCGGAGATACACCGAAAATTCAAATTGTATGTTGAATTGAATTGAAGGAAGGTATTCTTTACATTCTGAATGTTAGTCACTTATGTAAATATTTATAATTTTAGCGTCTAACAGCTAGAAAATTAAAATGTGCTCATGTTCTAACAATAAACTGTGTTTACCCTAAAACTAGTGATGTCATTTGGGATTGAAGACCTAAAAATCTTTTTCCAAATAAATGAAGCCTACCCCTTTCTCGGCCTACCCCTTTCTCATCTCCGTCGATTCGCATAATATTACCTAAGTTTGAGCAGCCCATATTATGGTAAACTTTTCTCTCGAATGTTCCAAACGCCATCCCAGATAGGAACACATATGCATCTATATATCCATTGTAGGACAAATCGCTAGTTCTGAACTGCTGTGTTTCTAGTGCATTCGAAACCACTACTAGTTCGACCTTAATGATAGTACTTTATAAGGGTCTAATCTACTTTTCTTTATTCACTTACAATAGTGGACGAACTGCCATTTCATATTCGCCTTGGGTGCCTTTGGTCCTGGACATAGGATGGGCGTTAAACCCTGTCCTTGCTGAGGATATCGAAAAGGTCCTGGGTGGTTTAGGAGACGCGTCTGGGTGTAATTATTTATAAAATACTCTGAGAGCTATACCACAAGTAACTTTCTATCTTCTCTACTCTGGGACTTGATCATAAATAATTGGAATCGGAATTAATGCTGAGTGAGGTTTATGTTATGTTAAAGATATGGAATGTGACACTATATGGGTTACAGAAGCTGCATAATTCTTAGCAGCTTAGTCTTTAAACAAAGTAAGGCAGATTCCTGCGAACCTGCAATTACAACCCTTTGACTTTGCTATTTTCAGCACATTTCCTCGAAATAGAAATGATGTCAATAACTCAGATGGAGCATAGGATTTATAAACTTGCTCAGCGATAGATCGATTGCCGTCCCGGGCATAGCAACATCTCGCAACGAATTTGACGGCTTGGCTAATTTCGGTCTGATCTTGAACAAGTGGGCTGAACGCAAATGCTGAGGCGAACTCATCGGGGTTATCAACGCTTATTTATACCTGCTAATTCGTGTTTTAAAAGCGAGTCCACGCGGACAACTAAACATACGAAGCTCCTCCTTGTTGCGATTGTATGGTAAAATTTTTAAAAACACATACTTTTATATTACTTTATTTCGTTTAAACGACAAAACTTTTGCCTGGAACAAAATCTTTATCATTGGAGAATAACTAGATAAACCGAAAAAATTTGATTTATTTAAAACTAGAGGACCCGGCAGACTTTGTCCTGCCTAAAGACATGAATTGAAAATACATACATACATACGTCCGAAATTTAATTATGCGAGAGATTCGTACATATGTACTTACATACATACGTACCGACTTCTTTCCCCATACGATCTAATTCAACATGAATGAGGTGGGGTGAGATTCCCGCATAACTTCTAATGTTTCATTCGGTTGACAGCGAACAAACACACAAACAGCTTTTTTTGGAAAAAGTGCTGCTTTTGTTTAAACAATTTTGGTTAAATAAGATATGAATCAACTAATTTTTTTGATGCAGAAAGAAAGTAAATATTTCACAGTTCAACTTTAAGTAAGTTTCATTTTAATCGGTGGATTCTTTTATGATTTATGGCTGTGTAAACAAAAAATTTGGGTTCGTATCTCAGTGTCCGCGAAGGGCTCTGATGAGAAGCTGGGCACTTCGAAACATGTCATCCCATACCATCGCTGTGCATAACGTTGTAATTTTTTCTCTAATATCAATTAACAAACAAACATATAAAATTCGAGCTTTGCTCCAACAACAATCACCAAAAAATTTATGGTTTTTACCACATTTTGTCCGATTGCCACACCCCCTTTATATATTTCTTCACATTATAATGACATACATTTTCCTCTTCAACCAATCTATCTATTAAAAAAAACCGCATCAAAATCCGTTGCTTAGTTTTCAAGATTTAAGCATTTCAGGGGACAGCCCTATGACGTTTTATAGTATGTAGTGATTGTATATAATCTTTAGCTGCCTCTGTTAACACCCCAAACGTGTTGAAATGTTGTTTTGCTACCGTCAAAAGTGAGTACCATCTGCATATCTCCATGAATAAAATAAACAAAATGTATGTTGAAAATACATTTGAATCTCCTTTAAGATCAAATCCGTTTTTCAATTTCCAATATTGATGTTTAACTTAAGATCAATTGGAGAAATAGTCCATTCTTCAGCTAAACGGAACATTTTTGATATGAAAATATTCTTATTTCTCTACTTGAAAAAACATTAGATTCGGACCCGAATTCCATCAATATTTTCCAATTGAAATTAAACTTCATATTTTTTCTTTCTGGTTAGACATTTCACTAGTTTTTAAAACACAATGTACAATATGATATTATAAATAGTACCTTTTGTCACACAAATATATATTTTTTTTGTTTCTTTCCTCTTTTTAAATGTTGACAAAAATTTTGGAAATTTTGGTTCGCTCACGTGTTTTGATTAATTTTTGATGTCAGATATGACAGAAAATACAAATGCTGCCGAGTGTAAATTAATTGCAGGTAATCGTAGGTGCGATTTTAAAATAATCTCCAATGGTTTCTAAACTGACATCAAACCTTGGAAAGAAATGTTCAACCTCAAGTGGAGAAACCTTCCGGAAATCACTTTAAAACTTTAGACATTGTAGTAACACAATTTAGCTGCATATAGCTTTAGAGGAAATTGAGTTCTTCCAAAAAAGGGGGACCGTTTCAGAGCAATAAAGCCTTGATTTTACGATTTTATTTTGGAAATTTGCTAAAAACTCAAAAGTCAATATAGAAAAGAGATAAATGCAGTGTAGTGTACATAAATTTGTGCCATAAAGGAAAAAAGAGCTAGTTGTCAAATAATCGTATACAAAAAAAAAAAAGAGCAGAACTTCTATAGGGATACGAATTTGATGCAACAAAATATCAGGATTTCCATTCCTTCCTTTCCTTTCCTTTCCTTCCCTTTCGTTTCCTTCCTTTTTCATTATTTCTTTTAATTAGTTTAATTAAATTTTTTTTATTTTATTTTATTTTATTTTATGTTATTTAATATTTAATTTAATTTAATTCATTTTATATCAATTCATTTAATTTAATTTAATTTAGTTTAATTTAATTTAATTTACTTTAATTTAATTTAATCTTTGTTTTATTTATTTTATTTTATTTTATTTTATTTTAAATTTTATGTATATACCGCTCGGTTCTTCTTTAGTAAATTTTAAGTATGTGACTAGGCTTTTCCGACCTAATTTATTTTATTTTATTTTATTTTATTTTATTTTTTCTTATTTTATTTTATTTTGTTGTGTTTTATTTTATTTTATTTTATTTCATTTTATTTTATTTTATTTTATTGGTTTTATTTAATTTAATTTAACTTAATTTTATTTTATTTTAATTTATTTTATTTAATTTTATTTCATTTCATTTTATTTTATTTTTATTTATTTTATTTTATTTTGTTTTATTTTATTTTTTCTTATTTTATTTTATTTTATTTTGTTGTGTTTTATTTTATTTTATTTTATGTTATTTTATTTTATTTTATTTTATTTTATTTTATTTTATTTTATTTTATTTTATTTTATTTTATTTCATTTTATTTTATTTTATTTTATTGGTTTTATTTAATTTAATTTAACTTAATTTTATTTTGTTTTAATTTATTTTATTTAATTTTGTTTCATTTCATTTTATTTTATTTTTATTTATTTTATTTTATTTTGTTTTATTTTATTTTATTTTATATTATTTTATTTTATTTTATTTTATTTTATTTTATTTTATTTTATTTTATTTTATTTTATTTTTTAATTTATTTTATTTTGTTTTATTTTATTTTATTTCATTTGATTTTATTTCATTTATTTTAATTTTATTTTATTTTATTTTGTTTTATTTTATTTCATTTTATTTTTATTTATTTTATTTAAATTTACTTTGTTTTATTTTATTTTATTTTATTTTATTTTATTTTATTTTATTTTATATTATTTTATTTTATTTAATTTTCTTTTTTTACTTCATTTTATTTTATTTCATTTTGTTTTATTTTATTTAATTTTTTTATTTATTTATTTTATTTTATATTAGAAAAGTAAATTTAACATGAATAGTCACTTATTTTGTTTTTGTGAGCACTGTGTATCTTTATAATAAACGCAGTCCTCCTCCTTTTTGCCGATTGATAGCATTCATCGTGTTTAGGTAAGATTAGCGAAAAATAACAGTCAGCAAAGCACTTGCACACACACACACCCACATAAGTTGAGCGTCACATACATACCACCCAGCTTACCAAAGTCGGAGTGCTCCGAAATAGTGATCCAAAAAAAATCCGTAATTTGAGATTTTTTGGAGTGTTATTTAGTAAACATCAAAAAAGCCACTTTTTTATGAATATTCACGGAGCCTTGGGAGAAGAAATGAATATTGTAGAGCGGATAAACTGCAAGGCTCAGTTATATGAAAGATTTGGAGCGTTTTCTGATCCTTTTTCTTGTAAGCGTAAAGAGAATTGTGAGAAAATAAACGTTGCAGAGCGAATGGCCGGCAAAGTTCAATTATATGAATGTTTTAAAGCATTTTCTGAAGTTTGTTTTTGCTTAAGTTTTTTTTCTCAATGTCTATCAATAGCTGAAAGTCAAGGGAACTGTAGTTAAAAACCAAACGAAATAATATATTTATTGATATTTATCCTTCAGATGGACTTTACAAATATCTTTAATTTAACCTTTTTCTTCTTTAAAGTGTAGTAAAAAATTTTGTCTAAAAAGACTCACAAAATACTCAAACTAAGTATCAGTAAAGCATCCATAAAAGGCTCCAAAAAGAGTGCAAAAAGGCTCCAAAACCCATAAAAATGGAGGAAAAAATGTGCCTAAAGAGAGTCAAAAAAGGCTCCAAACAACCTTCAGAAAATCATCAATAAAGAGCTCCGAAAAGAGTCCAAAAAGGATCCGGAGTTCATTAGAAAAGAGTCAGAAAACGCTTCAAATTCATCGGATTCGGACTCATTTCCGACTCTTTTTTATGACTCCTTTAGGTGTGCCCGCGTAAAACGATTTTTAGCTCCATTTGGGCTCCGAAAAGAGCTCATTTCGGACGGTAAAGCTCCGAGAAATGTGTGCTTGGTTAGCTGGGTGCTTTGTGGCTCCGATCATTATTTCGGAGCGCTCCGACGTTGGTAAGCTGGGCAGTCAAACAACGAAGCCAACATCAGCAACAAGGCACATGCAGTGACGCAGGCAGATGTTACACGTCGTAACTTTGCATCAACAAGCCACAGGCAAAATTACAAGCAGCGGCTTGGTTAGAGGCAGCGATGCGTAACTTTTCTGGATAGCCCTGGTATACTGGTATGTTTCCTGACTAGTTTGGTGCTTCACTGTAGGCTTGCTTTTCAAATGGACTAGGAAAATAGCGTCTCTGACATAAATATAATATCAGCGCGTGTCCATTAGATTAATAAACGTACGGCCAGTAATACCCGTAACACGACCAATTACCACTTAAATACAAACTACATTATTTACGTGCTTCCTTAGCTTCTAGAGGCTATAGCTTTGGAAACCCACACACACATGTACGTATTTATATATGTATTTAATGCCCCTATAAAAACTGGTTTGTCCCTATAAAAGTGTAACGTAACTTTTTGTGGTAACATAAATACGTAAAGGAGTTAACTGTTGAATGTGCTATTGGATAATATGGGGGAGCATTTGCATATATGTATGTATGTGAAAAAATGTATGTATCATTATGTATGAAATGCGCAAAAAGTATGTGAAAATGGATAAGGGATAAGGCAAAGTTGTTAAATGGAAAAAAAGTTGTCAATAGGCGGTTTAGCCATTTTCAGCTTAAAGCTCTCACAACCATTTCTCATTTTTTCTGCATTATTGAACAATATTTGATTTATGCAAAATGACATTTAACGCGCAATTTTCATACGTTCACTTGTCTTTTTTATTTTGAGTGTACAAAATAAGATTTAAAAATGTTTTTGGCTTATACTAGAATGATAATAAAAATAGCTGCTTTTATAGAAATTGGTCAGGAAAAGGAAAACGAAATTAATGCGTTTTAAATGTTTTGCTTTAGATTTATTTTCCGAACGTCGATGCCGTCTGGGCAAATGGATTTGCAGGTCCTTTTCGGTTTCGAAAGCAAAGCCTACAAGACATCTCTACTTTAATTTAAATATGAAACTCAAAGCGGGCCTGTTGTTGTTGTTGCAACCGCAAAACACTACCCGAAGCATTTGGGAGTGTTAGCATATGGGCAGTCCTTTGTCTGGATTGAAATCGGTACCTTCTGGTACCTTACTGCGGATGTATTCTAAGCCCACTAACCCGCTAGGCAACAATGCGGCACTACCGATCCTTTAGCTGTCAAAGGAGGTTCCCATAAGGCTGAGCTGTAAGGGCTAGAGCAGCTTATCATAAAATCTGCGTTGACACTCAATATCGGTACTGCGCACATGTTCACAAATTTCCCAAGACCTTTTCTCTCGAGGGGAGTATCTCATCTGTCGTCGTCATAGTCAATCGGCGATATTCGTTAACTTAAAGGATGACAGTACAATCGCAAATGCTTTCCCTGTCCAGCTAGATTAACTCCTTGCTTGTTAGGTCCAACGTTCTTCAACGACTTCGAACAGGAAGGCATTTCATGGAATTAATACCTCGACATGAGCTTAGGAAAAACACTTATTATGGCCATAATTCTTGAGCGATATCTGGAACCTGGTTGGAAAAAATATGGACATTTAAGTTTCTGCTTTCAAATCTGAGCTAAGTTAGACTAGCTAGTTAAAATCTTCCATTCAGAGAAGCGACCTGCCCAATTCAATAAGAAAACCATAAAATGACTAAAAATGTGTCAGACAAATTATGTACTAATCAAATATTTCGCAAATCTTCAGCGAACACAGAAATATACTTAGTTTAGGTAAATTTCGCTTAAATTATGTTGTAGTTAATACCTAGAAGAATATACACGAAAATTACAACAATAAGCTCCAAAATATTTTAAAGCTGCTATTCGTAAAGTAAATAAACGACGCCATCTAATTGACCGGAAACCTTGGCGTACGCAAAGGTGTGACTGTTCGTTGAGTTTGTCTCAACTGTTGACAACTATGTATGTTGTTGTAGTTGCAGTAAATTATTTAAAATTTACCTAACATAACTAAATACAAAATCAAGGCTCAAGCAAAAGCTTTTTTTGTATTCGAACTTGCGAGCTAGAGTTAATAAAAAAATTATACAAGCAATAAAATCTGTGTTCGGGTGAAATCGGAAATAAATACTCAGCTGTTAGGTTCGGCAAAACAGTGCAATTGACGTTTTCGCTAGTTCTATTGGTTGACTTCATTAAACATACATTTTTTGAAAATTTTATAAAATGTTTACGGAATAGTGTGTGATGACATAAAACATTTGTATTTCATTGGGAGAGGAAGTTGTAAGTTTCTGCTGGGGGAATTTCACTGAGTAAAGCTTGCCAGTGAAAAACAGCTGATCGGGACATTGGACACTGTTTTACGTCATTATCTCTTTACTGACAGTTCTTTGTAAGTTTCGTCACCGAACACCGGTTTTTGACTAGTAAACAACCCAACGTCAATAGAAAGGGTCTTATTGAGAACTCTCTTTTTTGCTCGCATATGCGTCTTTGTTCTTAACTTACAAGTTCTACCACGCAAACTAAAAATCGACCTCGTTTTTTTATAGACACTTTTCAAAGAAACTCTAGCTATTTCTTAACAACTTTTGAAAAATCCATGCATTGCAACTTTACCATAGCAGTCTGAGCAACCTTCCAGATATTTTCCCCTGAGCCTGCATTTGCGTAAGTCGTTTGTATTGCAATAGGATTTGATATCACTGAAAGTGATTTCAGCTTTCTGCCCAGAAGTTTAGATTTTTCTTCTATGTGAGAGGATAAGGCAGCGAAATATGGAACCTACCCGATATATATTTTCGATACTTAGAGAGCTAACAGAACCCTGTCTTGTGGGTCGAGCCTGTAACGACACGATAAGTACAAATAACTACTCTAAATGCTCAGCTCTGATTGATATCTCATTATCGTTTCATACTTTTTGGGTACCTAAAGCCAAGTTTGACAAACATAGTGTAAACAAGTAAGGAAGTCTAAGTTCGGGTGGAACCAAACAGTATATGCCTAGTAGTGATCTATTATGTCATCCCAATTTACGCAGGTCAATTTTAATACTTTTCAGTTCATATTATAAAGCCAGCTGAATGTTTTCAATAAAAACACTTCTGTTATGAGTTTTGAGGGGTAAATTAATTAAAAAAAAATATAAATGTATGGCGCGATATACAACAGGTATCATAAACCTCCTGAGGGATTTTTGCGCCGAGCTTCCCTTCCAATTTGTGATGTGCGGTTTTGAATTTTTTTCTACAAATTGGCGGGAGCTACAAATTTTTGTGGACTTCTAACGGCATCTGCAAAGGGGATAAATTTTTGCTGAGAAGCCTTCCATGGCAGATAGACACTCGGAGGGTTTGCCAAACCACTGCCGAAGGGCGACCCCGTTTTGAAAAACTTCTAAAAACCACTTTTGATGTTACCTGTCCCAGGACTCGAACCTTGGACCTTCAGTGTGGTAGGCCGCCAACACTACCGCCACACCACAGCGGCCGTCATTAATTTATTTGTATATAAATAGCTTCCCTACCAACAACTGCTAACCACATTTTTTCAAAATACCAAAACATGCACGGACAAACGGACGGGGAGATGGACATGGCTAAACAAACTGAGCTCATCGCCCTGATTATTTCCGTATACTTATTGATGGGCCCATCTCTTTTTCCTCTCATGCTTACAAACATTCCACTCTCATGAAAGGTATGAAAATCAAAAAAGGTATATAACTGCCCTATTGCAGTGCAGTATTAACAACTTGCCCGGATATTTTACTTGCGTGTTATCCGGTTTGCCTAATTTTTCACAGAAGTATACTACATACTATTGAGAAGCAGCTGACCAATTTGAAATATCTAGTTGAAACTACAGATTTAATGATGAGCTGTATGAACTTTACGCAGACACCAACATAGTTTAGCGAATTAAACACAGCGGCTTCGCTGGCTAGGCCACGTAGTGCGAATGAGCGAAGATGCTCCAGCCCAGAAGGTATTCTGGAAAGGAAGACCACCACTGCGATGGAAGGACCAAGTGGAGACCGATTTGCGATCCCGCGGTGTTTCCAATTGGCGCAACGATGAAACGACTGGCGAGCTATGGTGGACGGTCAAAATCGCCCAGGCGGTTAGATGACCATTTAAAGAAGAAGAAGTGGAAACTACAAGTAATCGCCTTTGGAAATCGCAGAATTTTTATGCTGAAAAGTGGGCGGTGCCACGCCTACTTCCCCAAAGTACACAAAATTTTGTTCTTGTCGAGTTTTGCTTAAAAAGCTTATTATGTGTGCAAGATCTTATTGATATAGCTTGCAGAGTTATAGAAGTATCGCGTTTTACAGTTTACAAACAAATTTTTAAGAACTATGTTAAAGAACTGGGCGTGGCCGTTTGAGCGATTTTGCCTATTTTTACAACAAACATTTACCTTTATATATTCAACATTTTCGCCAAAATTTCGTTTTGATAAATCAATTTTTGCCGGAGTTATGGCATACAAAGTTTTGTGGAATAATCCTCTCTAAAAGGGGCGGGGCTATGCCCATTTTCAAAAATTTATTTTTTTCGACTTTCTTCGTTCACGGACACTTTGAAAGTGAAATAGAAGTGATATAAAGCTATTGTACGCAGAGTTATTATATTAAATATATCTTTGATCCTTTTCAAAATCTTTCGTATAAAAGTGGGCGTGGATCTTAACCGATTTTGCCCATTTTTTCCCGAAACATTCCCTGTACTACTGTTAATACGTGTGCTGAATTTCGTTTCGATATCTTAAACGCTTTCTGATTTATGATTAATAATATTTCTAAACTTGACTTAATCAAAAGTGGGCGGTGACACCGCCATTTTCAAAAATTTCTTGAAAAATTTATTTTCTGCCTTAACATTAATGTATATACCAAATTTTATCCTTATAAGTGTATTTTAGATTTGATTAATTGACGACTAGTTAAAATGCTTGGGGCCGTTTCCACAATTTTTGGTTAGATCTAACCGTAGTTTAACTGACGTAGACCGTACGGTTAGCTGTCAAACTAACCGCGGGTTAGCGTTAACCGGATTTTATTCATGCGGCCCTTGAAAAAACACTTCTTGATGGTTTTGGCACTACCACTTCGCTGAAACTATTACTTTCGAGCTTGCTTAGAACTCGACATGACTACGAAAAATTACATTCGTTACCTTTGGCAAAACCGACTGCCTCCAATTCGTCATCGCTCTTGTGTATTGGGTAATTGGAAAATGCGGATTGTCTATGTGTGATGGCAACACAGTACAACTTCCAGGATAATATATGCCGATCATTGGCCTAGATTCTACCAGATTGTTCTTATTATCATAGCAGAAAGTAGTTTGTATGTTTTTGTTTGTGTTCATTCTTGTTCTCTAGGTAGCATGTGCGATAGTCGTGCTTTGTCAAGAGTTGAGCAGCGACTAATAAGCGAAAGCAAAACTTCGTGCTTACACGTCGTTAGCGCTGGTGTGAAAATACGAACTCAAACTGCGCAATGTATAATTTTTGGACGTCTTTGGCTTAGAACATTGGATGCCCAATTTATACAGTCTCTATTAGTGGGCTGCTGTGTCATTAGCCTTGCATGCTCGTGTAATTCGCAATGGGCTTATAAAGTAATTGAAACAAGTTGAGCCCATTTATATGGCACCTCCATTTTAAAAAATCGATTTATTTGGGTAAATCTGAAGCCCTGCAAAAAATTCCTTGGCGTCTTAATTATAAAGACATACAGCTTCTTAAATTTGGGGGTTTCACAGCAACAAGAGGTGGCCGATTTTTCGCACCACCCATTTCTACTCACTGTTAAATAATAAAATAACATAAATACCTTTCAGAGCATTTCCCTTTACGAAAAGCACAGCTGAGTATAAAATAATTTAAAAAAGTTAATGAAGAGCAAGGCTTTGAATAACTAACAAAAGCCTCAATTGTTTAAAGCGGAATTTTGTGTTTTACACTTTCTTACTGTTGTTGTATTTATGAAACCCAAGCATTTATTTACATTCGGCATTTCGCACCTCAAATGCAACAACAACGTGGACAGCGCGTTAAACATTTAGATTCGGAGCTCTGTTGTAGCGCCACCTGCACCTTGTTGACTTTAAAGCTTTAGCGAGAAAATTGCCAGCACGTTGAATGATTTGCCACCAATTGCAAGTGAACTAGCGACTTGACATTTTAGTTGTAAATTAGCGCGCATTTATAACGGTCCGATTTCGGAAAAAAGCGTAGGTGTGGACAAAAAAAGAGACTGCCAAAGGAAAATGAGGCTACCTACGCTCAGTCTCTTACTCGGTCTGCTCGTACGCATTTGCTACGTAAAAAGCGCGACGCATGATGAGCTGCCACAATGTGGACTCACAGGAGTTTATAAGACGCGTCAAAGTATTGTAGAATCGCCTAACTATCCAAATAATTATCCAACCAGCACTTGTTGGGATTACGTGATACGTTCACCCTATCGTTGTCCGACAAAGTTTCACATACAATTTCTAGATTTTCATTTAGAATCTTCAAATAATTGCACGAATGATTACTTAGCAATCGGCCTCGAGAATGATGGTGATGATATGGACTTACTTTGTGGACAAGTTATTGGTATTAAAAAGTATCACACACCGGGTGGTATACTGCGTTTACGATTCTACTCGGATGCCTCACCTTGGACGACAGCGAGAGGCTTTAAATTGCTAATCACACGGTTGGCTTGTGAACGTGAGGACTACTTGAATGAAACTCTCAATGGAGCCGAAGAGGAAACGGAGCAAGTGAGCGCACCTACGTTAGAGCTTCTACCACCGCACAATGCGTTACCCGAGGTATTTCGAAATTTGACTCAAACTGAGCAACATTTACCATATCCAACAGCGCCACTCTTTGGTTGGAATATTTGGCCAGGACTTTTATCGGTGCCACCGCCACCACTGGTTGGTTTGTATGCGCCACCACCAAGCCAGCAGGCACACGCACAGAATGTTGCAATTAATAAACCATGCTTGGCGGTTAATGGACCAGTGAGCGCAAATGGTCCGAATCTACAATATCCTGCGTTAGCTTACAGAAATATTGATGAGCAGAAACCCCATAGCCCTGATCAGTATGTAGGTGTCTGGTCGACCGGCACACAAACGCAAGAGCGTGAAGAGTCCATGAAGGCAGACAACTTGGTTGGGCCAGTAAATGACGTACAGTCGCGACAGCAGTTTAGGCCAGAAGCATATCTCGTTGATGGCGCACACTTTGCTGGTTCAGTGGATCCTCAGTTCGGTGGCGCCCCATTCACTGGCACAGAATTTGTGCCCGCACAGTTTGGTGGCCCACAATTGGGGACCAGCAATTTCCACACAGGCGCAGCAGCTCCAACACTCACACAACAATGCTGCCGCACGGCCTTCAATGAAAAACGTTTCTATCTCTCAAGTCCAGGCTTTCCACGCACCGCCTTTACTTCTCTGCTACCTGCGCAGCAACGTGACTGTCTTTTTGAGTTCGAAAAGTTTGCGAATAATATTTGCTGTCTACGTATTGAGTTCAAGTTTTTCCATTATGGGCATCCCTTTCAGGGTTCGGGTGATGTGCGTGGTAATGTAAATGTTGCGATTGCCACGAGTCGGGATTTTTGCACCGAAGACTTTATTGAGATTGATGGCGAACGGTTTTGTGGTTGTCGCACTGGTTATATTTACACAAGCCCGTGGCTTTTTAGTAGCCCTAAGAAGATGCGTATGCGTATGGGTTATTCGGGAATACCATCAAATGGATTTCTGCTTGATATTTACCAAGATGAGTGTCGGGCAACTGAAAATCCGCAATTTCCAAGACCTGCAGAGAACTTGGCTTCAGCTGGACTTCAAACAACTACAGACAGATCAACTAGTTTGAGCACGGCAGTACAACAAAACTCTATTGGTATCCAAAGCTCAACACCACCGAGCATTCTTAGCCTACAACAATTACCGCTTTATCAGCAGCCGCCATATTTTAGACATCCAGCTTCAGCGCCCGTCCAAATTAACGCTTTAGATCAAACACCGTATCGTCCCTTACAAACGCCAAATATCAATCCTTTTCTACCACCGCATCCATCACAGCTGTGGCCGTCAACAATAGAACCAACATTCGCTGATCTCTACTCAAATCAATTTGGCGCATTCGTGCCGCCATTGGCGCTTTATCGTCATGGCAAAATAATGAACTCAGCTCCACGCGCAGCGAGCACTCAACAACCGATGACAGTTGTAGAAACCAATTCAACACGTAAAGAGTTTTATTATTTTGATGGTGATGAAACGTTCGGTAGCTTACGCTCAAACGATGAGCCGAATGATATTGATCGCAATGGTATTGCACCGGAAGTGCTGACGTCGACGACGACAGAACGCGGTCGCTGCACTTTCTCGACAATGGACGTTTTGCGCTTGACAGTGGATTCATTGTGGATAGCCAAGCCCACCTGTTATGCGCCGTTGCGCAGTTGGTTTAGTTGAAAATGAACGATTGGTCGCAATTTTTTTTTTTTTTTGTAAGAGACTTGATACATAAAGCCCGTTGAAGCACGAATAAAGTTTAATAAATCATATGAATGTGAAGAACATTAATAAGCATATTAAATTCTTGAGGACAACAGTAAATCAATTGAAAATGAAAATTCAAAACTTTGTTAGTGCAAAACTAATGATCCACTACAATCAGACTTGTTAAATTTAGATTAGTAATCAATTAGTTACATACATATATACATATATAGGTTAACAGCCCTATATCGCTGTTTTTTTAACCGTCTAGTTGACGCCAATTAGAAACGCCAAGGGATCGCAGATTGTTCTCTACTTGGTCTTTCCAACGGAGTGGGGGCCACCCTTTTTCTCTGCTTCCATAAGTGGGTTCCGACTAGAATACCTTACGGGCCTGATCATCTTTTTCCATTCGGATTACATGGCCCAGCCAACTTAGCCGCTGGGTTTTAATTCGTTGGGCAATTGCGATGTCTGCGTAGAGATCAAAGAACTCATTATTGAATCTTCTTCGGTAAACATTGTCGGCAGCGCGTAGGGGCCCATAAATTCTTCGAAGAACCTTTCTCTTGAATACTGCAAGGGCCGAATCATCTGCGGCTGTTATTTTTGCTCCATATTGCAGGACGGGTAATATGAGCGACTAGTAGAGCGTGGTTTTTGTTCGTCGAGGGAGGACTTTGCTTCTCGATTGCCTACTCAGTCCAAAGTAACATTTATTGGCAAGGGTAATTCTTCGCTATATTTCAAAGCTGTCGAAGTCCTTTACTATTTCAAACTTATGGCTGCCAAAAGTGGCGTGGGTGCCAAGGCGCGAATGCGCTGACTCGATGGCAGAAGGTACTTCGTTGTGCCCTCGTTCACCTCCAAACGCTTTTTTTTTGCTTCATTCTACAATTAGGAGTAGGCAGCACTTACGGCGCGTTTATTTGAGCCAATGATGCCAATATCATCAGCATACGCCAGCAATTGCACACTCAATTAATTGGACGGATTTTTTAAATGGTAATAATTATTTTAATTGCCTTTTCTTAGGCAATCATTAATTGATTACGATATAAAAAAAATAAAAAAATAATCAAAAAAGCTGTTGATTACTTTTGATTATTTTTGATTTTTTCCGTTTTTTTGACTTTTTTTTTTAATATTTTTGATTTTTTTCAGTATTGTTGTAGAGGCACGTAAATATACACATCAACAATACTGAAAAAAACCCAAAAATAATCAAAACAAAAAAAAAAAAATCTAAAAAGATAAAAATAATCAAAAGTAATCACATTTCTTTTTTGATTATTTTTTATTTGTTTAATAATCGTAAAAAATCGTAATTTTTTTTTTATTATTTTTTAAACTAATTGGAAAATAATCATTAACAATTGAAAGTAATTGGATTCTCAAGAAATTAATTAGTCAAAGCGTAATCATTACGATAAGTAATCATTATTCAACAGGTCTGACTACAATTTTGTTGTCTAACAAAAAAACAGCCAAAATGTAATCTTACTAGATAGCCATATGAAGATAGTAAGATTATCTTTAAATTAATCTTAAATGGGTAGCTATTTTTGACAAAAATGCATGAATTTCTTGGTAAACAACAACAATAAAATTCATAGGAATATCAACGTATGTAGTTCATGAACTTGTACGTAAACATATTTACTTGTTTTTATGCCTATTTGTATGTAGCTCTAAGCAATTGTGAACACCTTACTAACCTCTAACTTGTTATGTTTCTTTACCTTGTCATCAAAGCTTGATCTTTTGTTATGAGCTTTTCCACTTACTACGACAACATAGCTAGCATATTTTCGCCATTTGTTTATAAATACCTGCTGTTGGCGTTCACAAATTCCATTTAATTGTTATTGTTGACAATAATTTAGTTATTACAAAAGTATATTAAACAAAGTAGTAGTGAAGGAATTCTTGCGTCAAATAAAAAAAGATACTCTGTTGTGTCATGCATTTTTGCTTTAGTTGTTGTTATTGTATTGATTACTGGCTACGATGCCCAGTGTCAGCTGCTCTCCTGAGAGCACGAAAAGTTGCTTTGTTGGATACATTAAACAAGCAATGTAAAATATGAGCAAATATGTAAAATTCATTGCTGATACCTACAAACAGGGCTTACAAAAATAAAATAAATGATTACTCATAAAGAGTATCAAACACCGAAGAAAATTAAAGGAAAATAGAGGAAAGGAAAAGAAAGGAAAGAAAAGGAAAAGGAAAGGAAGGAAAGGGAATGGAAAGGATGGGAAAGGAGGGAAAATTAAAGGAAAGAATGGAATGGTAAGGAAATGAAAGGAAGGGAAGGGAAAGGGAATTAAAGGAAAGGTAAGAAAACGAAGGGGAAATAAAGAAAATAAAAGGAAGGGAAAGGAAAAGAAGTTTGAGGAAAGTAAAAAATAAAATAAGAGAGTAAAAAAAGAAATCAAGGAAAATAAAAATATGTTAGAGGAAAGGAACGACATAGAAAGGAAGAAAAAAAGGCGGATAAAACATACCTACAGCAAAAAAATAAAATAAAATAAAGTTTATTGGTTGAATTTCAACCACTGGGCGAATTTTAGTATGTTCAAAAAGTTATGGTAAGGGCCAGTGTGACCAGGTGATAGAAAAAAAGAGGCTAAATCGAATCAGAAACTTTTTTACGAAATCCATTTGAAATTTTTTTTTTTTAGCTTAAACTATTTGTAAAGGGTGTTTTTTTAGGGGTATAGAACTTCAAATTGAAATAAAACACAAGAAAATCGTTTTAAGGTCCATCAATTTGGCTTTATTGGAAAAATAATTTTATGCCATTAATGTTTAAATATGATTTCGGGCATGTGGCCGCCGCGGCTGGCTCGAATAAAGCCAATTCTACAGGTCCAATTTTCAACCACTTTTTCGAGCATATGGGGCCGTATGTCGGCAATAACGCCACGAATGTTGGCTTCCAATTCCCCTAACGTTTCTGGTTTGTTGGTGTAGACGAGCGAGTTCACATATCCCCAAAGAAAATAATCCAATGGTGTCAAATCACACGACCTTGGTGGCCAATTGACAGGTCCATTCCGCGAAATTATGCGCTCATCGAATGTTTCCTTCAATAAATCGATTGTGACGTGCGCTGTGTGGCATGTAGCGCCGTCTTGTTGGAACCACAACTCATCCACATTCATGCCATCCAATTCGGGAACAAAATAGTCGGTTATCATGGCTCTATACCGGTCTCCATTAACGGTAGCTGCCTCTCCAGCATTATTGCGGAAGAAGTATGGCCCAATGACTCCACCAGCCCATAGAGCACACCAAACAGTCAGTTTTTGTGGATGTAATGGCGTTTCAAGGGTCTCATGTGGATTCTCTTCACTCCAAATGCGGCAATTTTGCGTGTTGACGTAGCCATTCAACCAAAAATGAGCCTCATCACTGAACAAAATTTTGCGATGAAAATCAGCATCGAAATCAATCTCATTTTCGGCCCATACACCAAAATCACGACGCATTGCATGGTCTCGCGGCCTTAATTCTTGCACAAGCTGGATCTTGTAAGGTCGCAAGCCAAGATCTTTGCGCAAAATCTTCCATAAAGTTGATGGACAAAGCTCCAATTGCTGTGCACGGTGGCGAATCGATTCATTCGGGTCCTCTTCAACACTTTGCTCTACAGCGGCAATTGTTTCTTCGGTGCGCACTGTTCGACGTCTCTGCGGATGCGTATTATCACATAGAGTAAACGTAGTGCGAAAACGATCCATGGTTAACCGAATTAATTGCTCTGATGGACGATTATGTCGACCATAAAATGGACGGAGCTCACGGTAAACTTCGCGAACTGAACCATTATTTTCGAAATAAATTTGCACGATTTGCAAGCGTTGTTCTTTTGTCAACCTGTTCATGATGAAATGGCAAACCAAACTGAACATAAATGACATTAGAGTTGCCAGATTTGACCACAAAATGCCAGTTTTATCTCTATTCGAAAAACAAACCTGTAAAAAAAACACCCTGTACATAAAGCTGTAGACATAACCTAAAGGAAATATTCTTGTTCCAACACATATCAGGCACATTTTCCTTGACTAGGAATTTTTTCAAAGAAATACATACTATAGAAAATCTCTACAAAATAACTAATTATATAATATTTTCTCGTCTGATGAATCAGAAGAGCTTCAGTCTGCGTACAAAGTTTGGGTATTTATAATAGAGATGAGATCATCGGTGATTTCAAAATCAGTGCAATATTTGGATAAGCATTTTAACGAACATCTAATATTAAGCAAGGAGTTAAGCATTTCAATTTGTAATCTGTTCCTTAACTTAGTTTTTAATATGTCCATGGCACAAAAAATTCTCCACATTACCAAAAAGTTAAATACGAATTCGACCAGTTCTAAAAAAGGTGGTTCGTTTAATGAATTTTTATGTTCTCGGACTTCCGCTCAAAATTCAATGGTAGAGGTAACACTTGTCCACTGTACGGTTATTAGCTTTCGCCACTACAGCTTAATCAATGCTACTTCACTTGGAGAATACCTTGACTTTTTATTTGAAAGTGAGAAAATACATCGGGCTTTGTAGCTTTCAAAGAATTATCAACTCAAAAAAAATGTATCTTTTGTAAAGAGTTGGATTTCTACTCCATTAAAAATAGTTGACAATTTTTACGAATAATTTTCTGTGTTTCGTCATCAATACTACAGGGTGTTTTTTTTACAGGTTTGTTTTTCGAATAGAGATAAAACTGGCATTTTGTGGTCAAATCTGGCAACTCTAATGTCATTTATGTTCAGTTTGGTTTGCCATTTCATCATGAACAGGTTGACAAAAGAACAACGCTTGCAAATCGTGCAAATTTATTTCGAAAATAATGGTTCAGTTCGCGAAGTTTACCGTGAGCTCCGTCCATTTTATGGTCGACATAATCGTCCATCAGAGCAATTAATTCGGTTAACCATGGATCGTTTTCGCACTACGTTTACTCTATGTGATAATACGCATCCGCAGAGACGTCGAACAGTGCGCACCGAAGAAACAATTGCCGCTGTAGAGCAAAGTGTTGAAGAGGACCCGAATGAATCGATTCGCCACCGTGCACAGCAATTGGAGCTTTGTCCATCAACTTTATGGAAGATTTTGCGCAAAGATCTTGGCTTGCGACCTTACAAGATCCAGCTTGTGCAAGAATTAAAGCCGCGAGACCATGCAATGCGTCGTGATTTTGGTGTATGGGCCGAAAATGAGATTGATTTCGATGCTGATTTTCATCGCAAAATTTTGTTCAGTGATGAGGCTCATTTTTGGTTGAATGGCTACGTCAACAAGCAAAATTGCCGCATTTGGAGTGAAGAGAATCCACATGAGACCCTTGAAACGCCATTACATCCACAAAAACTGACTGTTTGGTGTGCTCTATGGGCTGGTGGAGTCATTGGGACATACTTCTTCCGCAATAATGCTGGAGAGGCAGCTACCGTTAATGGAGACCGGTATAGAGCCATGATAACCGACTATTTTGTTCCCGAATTGGATGGCATGAATGTGGATGAGTTGTGGTTCCAACAAGACGGCGCTACATGCCACACAGCGCACGTCACAATCGTTTTATTGAAGGAAACATTCGATGAGCGCATAATTTCGCGGAATGGACCTGTCAATTGGCCACCAAGGTCGTGTGATTTGACACCATTGGATTATTTTCTTTAGGGATATGTGAAGTCGCTCGTCTACACCAACAAACCAGAAACGTTAGGGGAATTGGAAGCCAACATTCGTGGCGTTATTGCCGACATACGGCCCCATATGCTCGAAAAAGTGGTTGAAAATTGGACCTGTAGAATTGGCTTTATTCGAGCCAGCCTCGGCGGCCACATGCCCGAAATCATATTTAAACCTCAATGGCATAAAATTATCCTTCCAATAAAGCCAAATTGATGGACCTTAAAACGATTTTCTTGTGTTTTATTTCAATTCGAAGTTCTATACCCCTAAAAAAAACACCCTTTACCTTCATTCAACTTTAATTTTGATATTCCTCGAAGTTGTATGAAAAATATGGTGTTGGGACCAGAAAAGGTTTGGAGTAAAAAAAAAACACTAGAAAAAAGCCAAGAAGCTAAACCCAAAACTATGAGGCTTAAGGACAAAAAAAAGGGCTAAGTCTAGCCTCGAAAAGGCTAACCTGGTCACACTGGTAAGGACGTAGAAATATATGCAATATTTACAAAAATGAAATAAGACCAATTCGTTATTGAAGAAACCCTTGAATGAGATGAAATGTATGAATATGAGCTTCACTACATTTTTGGATATATAATCCGAAAACTGAATCTTACCCACTGTGAGAAAGAGAATGCATCTTCTTAAGGTTGGATGAACAAGAGAAAATATGTATGGCTTGGTAAGCCTAACCATGCATTTTTCAATAAAATAAAATCTTTAGCAATGTTATTTACCAAATACAATGCCAAGAAATACATTTAGTACACGGTTAAAAATTTGAGCCTTAATTTTAAACTTTTCTGGGCTACATATATGTCAAAACCAAATTTGGTTTAAAATTTAAATTAAAGAGTTTTAATTTTAAACCAGAAATGTATAACAATTAAAAAACATAAAAACATTTGTATCAGTTGGCAGAATTCGAACTGACGCTCCCCGCATGAGCTAAGGCACACATAAAACTGTCGTTACCACAACAACAACAACATAAAACTGTTTAGAGAAAGATTCAATGACTTGAAAATGCTTTCAGATATAAATGAAAAGAAATTTACAAAATTTTAGACATTTTTGTTCAATTCAGTTTTAATTCTAAACCACAATAAATTTAAAATTGGTGTAGGTAATTGAAAGGTTTGGAATTTGTTACAAAAACGTTTAAAAAATGGCTTAAACCGACGGATGGTTTCAAAATTAAGCTACAATTTTTAGCCGTGTACCCAAATCTTTTGAAATCGTTTACCAAGCTTTTTTTAGTTGGTAATGCTGGTTCCCAGATAGGCGAAGAATCTTTCCCGATATTAGTCATTTCACGATTTCAGCAAATCTGATCTTATTCTTTAATAAAAAAAAATTGTAATGGACCCAAATATTGCGCTCGGGCAACGAAGTGTTAATGCGCTTGTTAAATTTGTTTGAAGTAAGAATTCCTACAAAAACAAAATATTTCAGCTGCCAATTCTACCTTGTTTAATCTTCCTTGGTTAATACAGTATCATTAATTATTTTTATGCGTAAGTACTTTCTCGTAAGTATTGATTTTTTTCCTCCAAAATTTGATTTTTTTTTGGCGTAGCGATGCGTTCTGCCTTTGTGCAATAAACTTCAACAAATAAAGACAGACTCAGCACTTGTAGTGGATTTCGAAAGGAATTTGTACTGGAGTTACGACGTATTCTTTCCGACGAACATGATTTTGAAAAATTGATCGGTCTCCACTTCGTCCTTCCATTGGAGTGATGGTCTCCCTCTTCCTCTGCTACCAACGGTGCATGCCGATAAGAATACCTTCTGGACAGGAACTACATTCATTCGCGCAACATGGCCTAGCAAATTAAGACGTTGGGGTTTCATTCTTTGGACTATGTCGGTGTCTGCATATGGCTCATACAGCTCATCATTAAATCTTCTTCGGTACTCGACGTCGCCAACGCTTAAGGTACCGTAAATCTCTCTAAGAATCATTCTCTCGAATACTCTCTTCTGCACCATAAACCAGGACGGGTGCGATTAGTGAGTTAAAGAGTATTATTTTCGTTCTGCCAACTCAGTCAGAAGTAGCACTGGTGTTAATGCTGGTTTCCAGGTTTAAAACTCTCAAGAAATACTTTCTTGGGGATTTCTGTATTTTCCTCAATACAAAGTTATAAAAGCAATTTCCTTTATATGAAAGAAAACACTTTAGCTCTTCGGAAAAAAAAAATTAACAAAAATCAGCAAAATGTGTCACGAACTTAATATTGACACATTACCGCATTCAAATTTAATGAACTACAGAACTGCATACTCCACAAAATTCAAAAAATTGTGAAAATAATGTAACACTTTGAAAAAATTGCTATGAATTTTCGCGAATTTTGCGTACATTTTCAAAACAAACTTTATTGTGTGTTTCAAATTTCAGGTTTCGATAAAAAAAAAATAGGGTGACCAAATCCATATTTGTATAAGAAAGCTGCTGGCATCCGGCTCACAGCGAGGAATTCATTTCCGTAGCGGAACCATAGGTAAAGCAGCCTTATGGAGAGATCGACTTGTAACTGTCCCAGTTTTTAACCAGACACGGTTACTTCCATGGAATGGGGAAGGTTGCAAAATTGAACTGCATTTACTCTGAAGACATAGACGATGTACGTCACACCTTCTTCGAATACGGTCAACAACGAAAACAGCTGGCAGAGACACTTGGCAACCTATACGCGGGCACTATAAATGACAAGATGATCTGTGGAAGGCTTTGGTGGGTAGCCCTTTAAGAAAAGATGATCAAATTTTTATCATAATAGGGGCCAAAAATTTATTTTCTTTTCAGAAAATTATAGAGCAATATAATAACTGCCATGTCGCTAGTTTCTTTTTTTTTTTATAAATAAAAACAAACTCATATTTTGAGCACCCTTTAAATGATTTATTAAATATATACAAGTTCGAAATTAAAATTACATTAATTCAAATTGTTTGTTTTTTTTAGTTCTGCGCTTTATTTTATTTGACTGCAGGTGCTTACACTTAAAAAGTACATCCATTTATAATTAATTTACAATGTTTTACAAACATATTAACCACAATTGAACAATTAGATTAAACGAAGCAATTACTTACATGCTTAGATATGTAGTTACGAATTAAAAAAAAGAGGGTGGTAGAAATATTTGATATGGCTACTTTTGAGATTTGTGCATTACGTGTGTGAGAGTGTGTGTGCAGGCGTTTAATGAACTTTTTTTTTCATTAAAAATACATTACTTTTATGTACTTGGGTTCAAGAATTTACGGTATTTACAATATGGATTTTTGATCGTGATTGATAACAATAATTTAGTTATTTACAAATTTTAGTTTAATTAAATTCAAAAATTGTTTGTTAGAATCAGACGCGTTAATCTTCGCTTATTAATATTTTTTTCTTTTTTTAAGCAATGTTCTTAATTTTAGGAATTGATTAACCAGTTTTTTCACAAAAGCCTCGAAATAAAGCGTTATTTTATTAAACAATTATCAAAAAAGAACTTAAATATTTGTCATTAGGTGAGAAATAACTATAACTGTTGGCCATTGGACAAATAATCAGAAAATATTCTTGGTTATTTGGCACTAACAAAAATTATAACAAAAATTCTTGATTATGTGTCATTAAAAATTATAGTGATTATTACATAAATAGTCAAAAGCAAGTGAGGAAAAGGGCTGTCTTCGACTGTGCCGAAGACTTTATAACTACAACATAATAAAAAATAATCACCAATAATTGTTAATTGTCAGAGTAATACAAATGATCATGCTTCCTTGTCATTAAACAAGTAGTCGGAACTTATTATAATTACTTAAATAAAAAAATAATCATGATTAATTGCCATTTAAAAGTTAATCGAAAATAATGATGATTATTAAATATCAACAAACAATTAAAATAATATTAATCATTTGACAGTGAAATAAACGTTACTATTATCTATTATCCAGTAACAAATGAAATAAAAAAATGTATTATTTTCAATCCAAAAATAATAATATATATGACTTTCTGCAATCTTCCGGAATAATCACGATCAATTGTCATTGACCAAATAATCTAGATGATTTGTCTTTTAAAATTTTAAAATAATCATGTTGGGAATAAAAACATAATCAATATAATTTTCGCCTAAAAATATAGTAACACTAATCATATAGCGCTTCCATTAAAAAATCGATCAGTTGATATCATGATTCATTTCCTAAGCAAAATAATTATGATTTAAAATAATTAAAACTAAAATCAAGCATTTATTTTCCATTGAAAATATAGCCAAGGAAAGTCAGAAATATTTTCCATTAAAAATAGTCAAGAATAATCATGAATATTTTTTCACTAAAAATATAATAAAAAACTAGATTATTTTTCAATAAAAAGTAAGCATGGTTATTTGCTATAAAGAATATGAAGAACTAATTATCATGATTAAAAAATTTACCAAATGATTATGAATTTCCTTCTTTAAAAGGTCTGATTAGAATTTCAAAGATTTTCTGCATATTGATTTAAGTAAGTTATACTTCTATGATCTCACAAAATTTTAATGTTAAAAAAATTTTGATCAAAATTCCTAACAAATTTAATTTTAAATAGCTGCATAAAGGGCGCATATTTCTTTTCATTCTTCATAAATCCTTTTATTGATATTTTCAATTTTTTTTAATATTTTTTTATTAGCCTATTTTAAATATAATAAAATAACGTATATATGTATGTATATGTGTATATTTTTGTTTGCGAAAAATACTTTAAAATACTATATTAGTTTTTGTTGCAAAGAATTGCTTACATCCTTTCCCTCTCCACTTTCGATTTCAATTTCATTTTCTTTTTATTTTTGTCCACACTTAGCATTCAGCTTATATAACTGTTCCATTTTTGCTTGCCCTAAGTAAATATTTATTTTGTTGTTTTTTTGGCTCATTTCCTTGGCTTAACCCAAAAACCGTATATTTGTGAATATGACTTTAGCTGGACGTTTGCGATTACAGAAATTTACGGTTTTATTATGATTACCTTTTTGATTTTCGTGCAATATTTTGAGCAATTTGAGTACGTCTTCCTTTGAGGGTGTGCAAGCATAACGCAATTCGGGCTCATATTGGCTGCAAAATGAAAGGAAAGGGAAAAAATAAGATGTAATAATATTTCCACACATATTAAATTTGAATATGATCAATTGAATTGGGTAATCAATACAGTTAGCGCCGATGTAACAAGTAAGGAAAGGGTAGTTTTCGACTGATAAAGGCATCATACATTTTGTATCAAAATAAAAGTATTGTGTTTCTTGTCAACCTTGACCGACAGTCACTTCAAGATGACGTTTTACAGGCACTTCAATACCCAATGGACTTTGGCAAGGATGGGACCAATGTGACAGAACTTATCTTTTTGCATTTTCGAAGTAGCTAAATGGATTTGAGACTTCATTTCAAGAGAGTGCTTTAAGATTGCTACTTTTATAGAACATTTGTTATTGCTGGCACTCTTTGGTAATTGAGTATCAGAGTTTTTAAAGTAAATTTAGGTTGACATATCCCTTATTTTCAAACATATGACAAATAAAAGTAAAGAGAAGGAAAGCAAATAAACGTATTTATGAACGCTGTAACCCTGAAGCGAAAAGTTAAACTACTCAGCAAACATTCTAGTTCATTGCCTATACATTTTGTGGTTGTATTCATACTAGTTAATTGCTGACTAGCTTTAAGCCAGTTGTAAAAAGTTTGCAAAAATTTGTATTTCATATAGAAATGGTTTATATTTGCAAGGAAAGTTGTGGATATACACTTCTCTTAGTTTCTCCCACTGAACACACTCCTATATAATCGATTCTCCACTTTTATGCGGGAGAAGTAGTTCCAGCCTCGCTTGGACAACTAAGATCGGGATAGTTCAGCAGGTCAAACACTATATTGCAATGATTGAACCCGGAAATATTAGATCAATGGTCTGCAAGTGGAGAATTATTGCAGGATACCAATCATTTAATCTCACTATCTCTATGATATAAAGTTAAAGAAACACTATTCTTCGTTGGCCTGTCTTGAAATTAGCACGACAACGAGTACAGCTATTTTTAAAGCTTTTGTGGTTAGTGTCACAGGTACACCGGTTGGTGTTATATCGGAGATTGGTCCCAATTTCCCATCGGAGACAGCAGCGTTGAGAGCGAATGTGAGAAAATACAACAAACAATACAATTCGAGATTCACGTTAGAATTCGATTAGATAACTAACCTTTTTCTCAATATCGAGAACTAAGTCCCGAACTCGAACTAGTTGAGGCGATTGGCAAACATGTATTTGACTAGAATACAACTAGGAGATTGGACTAAAGGAAATATAGCGATGATCTGACGGTGAAAACCAGAGTTCATTGAGTATGAGACTAGACCAGAGTACCCTAGTAACCGCCTTAGTGAAAATGGGATGCTCTAATATTTCTAATGAAGATGACGAGGTCATCAAGCCACTTCAGGCCTCGGGTTGGATGTTTTTGAGTCTCCCGTGGACATATCGAAGATCGATGTCTGTCTTATCCAAGATTTTATGGTCGCTACGAAGCGATTTACTAAATAACTGTAAGCTGGTGTCACCATTTGGAAAATGTGCTGTGACGACACACGGTCAATGTGCCCAAATGTGCTGCCCTTCTCATATCAGTTTTCAATTACATTTGCAATTCCATTTAGGAATGAGAAATTCGAAATTGTTTTTCGGACTACTTTTCTTCCTCCCTGCATTCCCTTTGAAAGTATTGGGGCATGCAAAGTAGTTTTTTCTTCGATTAAAAAAATTACTTGTACTGGAACCTCAAAACTAAATTACTTTTGGGATTTTTTTTGTTGAAGAATTGATATGTAATCAATTCAATTTCTGTCAAGACAAGGAACTGATTACTTATGCAATTACTTGTAATTCATATCTGCATACATAACAACGCTCCCCACTCACCTTCGATTTTTATTATGTCTCTTCCATGGGAAACGACGATAGTAGCGTGAACGTTTTGCCACACCATTTCCAGCACGTCCTTCACCAAATCCATATGCCAAGTTATTTAGACTATTTCCATCTGCATCCTCATCCGAATATTCTTCCTCATCATCTACGTAGATAATTGGAAGTGTTTGCAAATTGGGATCTTCAAGCATTTTCACTAACAACGCTGATTTCGTAACTATTTCCTGTTCCGAACGCAGTTCATTTTCCAGTTCACGTAACATTTCGTATTTGTTTGCAACTTCCAATTTATTAAAAACCGTATCAGCATAATCGGGTTCTTCCGGTAGTGTGCCAAGTTCTTGTCCATTAGCGACCATTTCTGCGTTTAAGGCGCGTAGTAAGTCTGTAGGGAGAAAGAGTGAGAGAGAGAACATTACATTAGTTTTAAATTAATTTGATTATATAATTTGGGAGTACAATCTTTTGTCACTGAAAGGGAAATTGCATCACACTAGCAAAAGCCTCGTAAATCGTGTAAACCTCTTTTGGGTACGGTTAAGTATCTCGGGATTAAACTGGGCAAGAAACAGACACTAAAACCTAACGTAGAGGACATTACAACTTATTAAAAGTATGGTGGTCTACCCTATAATTTTCTATGTTTTGGACCGCACCAATAACAACTTGCATTGCCAAGATTTTACAAATAGTAAGCAGCTTTGTTTTTACTCAGCGGAGCTTAATAGGCAGTTGTCTTTGATTTCAGTAGGCTTCAAAATACGGGATATATGCGTGTGGACTAACATTCTTACCACCTTGGACTTTAACTCAAGCAAAATAGGCCAAGATAGGTGCCATTAAAATTGCGATGAAGAGCATGCTATCCAGAAGGAACTGCCTAAATTATAATTAGGTTATGTAGAAACTTTCGGGTTCTGCTGACCATTTGCAGTGTGTCATTGGATAGGTGTGATTGAGCCAACTAAAGACTGACACAACCTCTAGAAGAACTCCTTGGCTCTAATTAGGTACATTTAGGTCTGATGATTGGTATTTTTCGTTAACAAAGAATGCTGCCCTTCAACCTTATCCAGCAAACTGGACCGACTCGATTGAATAACCCGCGTTACCGGCGTAAGAACTGTAATCAAAGTTAAGTTAAAATATTCTCCGATTTAAATGTCCTCAAGTAATTAGGTGACTTAATCTGACTCTAGCAAATTACTACATAGAGTGCCCGCTATAGCCAAATATTTAGCTCAGCGATCACTTTTAAGCTCTGTGGGGAAAATAGTGTAGACAAAAACCCAGACATATCCTGCATACAATGCGACGATTCCGCGATGAGGTCTAAAGCAGCATGACAGTTCTGATCTTTTCCTTGCAAAAAATTGTGCTATTAATATCTAAAGCGAGTGGCCCTCGATTAATCCTTTTGTCTACAGTGGGCTTTAATAGCACAACTTAAGGCGTTAATTTTAACTTCTATAGCATAGTTATAGGAGCTGGAAGATATCTTGTCCCGCCGTACCCATAGAGGGAACCAAGAATTAAAGACGGTTGTAGGCGAAAGGAACTAATCGCGTCTCAACCATATACATATTTGTGTAAAACAATTCGTTAGAATAACAAAACTTATCAAACAACAAATGCGTAAAATTTATAAACGTCACGCAAAACGAGTTTCGGATTTTGAGTTAGCTTTTAGCGCACGCAATTCTATTTCGGTTGCTCTCATACAAGTTGTATGGACATAAGACAATTTTGACAGAA